>OZ024858.1:48707029-48754529 GCA_964017155.1 Oasisia sp. SBJ-2009 | reverse complement strand
TGGAAATGCAATGTAAATGTATTGAAAGACACTTATTTCCAGACGGATTTCATCAGGCTTTGGGAAAAATTCGAAAACATTGATGACCAAAATTCATAGTTGTGGGAAGAATGCAAAGTAAGCTTTAAAAAACTTATGATATCCAAGTCTTACCGTTTATCGCGTATTCGGAAAGAAAAAACAGAAGGGCGCCCGTTCGAAGCTCAATAAGTTGTTACAGGGGCTAGGGGTAACCACTGACAGGAGGAGGGAAGAACTAATTCAAGCCCAAAATGAGATGGATAAACTATTCGAAGAAACGATAGAAGGCTCCAAAATTATAGCTAAAGTTAACTACTTAGAAATCAATGAGAAGCCTACCAGATTCTTTCTACAAAGGGAAAAGCAACTGGCTTCAAGTAAACATATTGACATTTTAACAAAGAGCGACGGAACGAATGCGGTTAGCAATGCTGAAATCAAGGAAGAGTGTCTATCATTGTATACAACATTATATCGGCGGGAAGAAGTAGATGATAGTTTGAACCCTTTTTTCTTTAATGAATTACCCTGTTTAAGTGAAGAGTCTGCAATCCTATGTGAAGGGTCAATTACTATTGACGAATGCGAAATGGCTATTAAACAGATGTCGAATTTTAAGACGCATGGTCTGGATGGCTTACCTAAAGAGTTCTATGCTTTTGCTTTCAAGTATATTGGAAAGGCATTTGTACGTTTCTTAAATCGGTGTTGTTGTGAAGGGGTGCTGCCTCCTTCACAACGACAAGGTCTTATAACTCTAATCTGCAAAGACCCCGCCAATGCGGATACGTTAAACAAGTGGCGACCAGTTTCACTTTTAAACACTGATTACAAGATATTATACAAAGTGCTTACGTACCCTAAGATTGCGGAAAATAATACGTGACATAATACACCCAGATCAAACCTGTTCCATACCTGGGAGAATCATTCAAGATAATGTACACCTAATTAGAAACTTAGTCGAATACACAAATGTTAAAAACATGCCGGCTGCGATTATTTCTCTGGACCAGTCCAAAGTCTTCGACAGGGTATTCCACGAATATTTATTCAATGTATTGCGTAACTTTGGATTTAAGTCCCATTGTATGTCACTGGTTAAATTATTGTATACAGACGTGGAATTTAGAGTTCTGGTTAATGGTTATATCTCAAATGAATTCCCCGTACACCGCAGTGTACGACAAGTTTTAGCCTCTTGCATATGTGTTGTGTATAGAACCCTTTGCTCATAGGATTCGTATATATCCTATTATCAAAGGGATCTCATTAACAGGTACAACTGAAACTGCTGCAATGTGTCAATATGCAGATGACACTAATTTGTTTCAAGATCTGTCAAGTATATTCTAACATTAGTAAACTTATATGAAAATCGATCCGAGTCGAGAGCTGAATAAAAATTAAAACCCTTCTCATTACAATTTGCTAACATTTCACCGCAGGCTAGTTTTCTACCTATAACCCGAAATCAACTATATATCCGTGTCGATGGCAGACTCCTAAAATGTGTAGTTCCCATATATTAGCGAGGCGGCGCCACGGGACTCACGGTCCACATGACATATAAATAAATTAGCTGGCGTCGCGCGCCCTATCCGCTCGTGTACGCCGGGCTAAAACGAGAGCAACGCGAGTGACCGACAGCGGTCTCACACGGCGCATTTATGTATAAAACATGCGTCAATTACCTGTTCTTGGCTTCGCTCGGGCAACAGACAGAGACAGGTAGTCACGTTTCACTGGACGTGTAAACAAGTCAACTTTGTTTGTTTACGCTGAAAATGTGAACACATTGTGTTCACATTTTCAGCGCAGCGTTGTCGGAGATCGTGAGATTTGTTTACTTGGTTTCTTCAGAAAAAACACAAAATAACTATGCCAAAACCCAGTGTTGTGTTCCTCTCTGTTCCAATCGTGGAGGCGTTCTATTTCCGAGTGACAAGCGATCAGATGTCAGACAGCTGTGGATCTACGGCATGTAAAATATGTGAAATACTATTACTACTTACTACATGCAGGTGATATGTTTAGGCGAAATGAAACAAAATGTGTTTTTAATTACATGCCATCAATCACCGGTATTTCTCGATTATGTATATGTACACATTTAGCTTAGTGATTGAAAACACACGATTCAGTTTGTCCTGAGTACAGCATTATCAAGGAACAATAATGGGCATTTTTGTCAAATTGGTGTTTAAATGATTCAACATGTTCAGAATAATTTTCAAAGCAACACATAATACAATGATATTCTGGTCTGTTGGAATAGTTTGGTGAATGTTGTCCATCTACGAGCCTAATTAAAGACATATTTGTCTGTTCTTCTGTAATAAAACTTGTCCAGCAATCCTTGTCTGAAATAGTTGTTGTAGAAACTTGTTAGCTTTTCAAGCATTCCTTGAATATTGTCATAAACCACACGGTCTGGTGTGCTAGATATATAAGGCATTGAAAGTGAAACAAAAGTGCCACAAGGACTGTTTTTCAATGATTGTAACTCTTCATATTTTTGAACAGCCACATGTTCATACTTGCAACCATGGCGCAGTGGAGCTGCGTCAATTTCTTTTCGGCTCAAATATGAACGGGCTAGTGCAACTTTATCAGTGCGATATGTGCACTTGCAAATCCGTCCAAAATTGGATGATGTCAGCCTTTTACATCGTTCTGTCATCCATTTACTGTTTTTTGTTCCCCTGGTTGAACGCTCAATGTCTTCAATGTCACTGTGAGCAATGGTCCTGATCCTCAAGGTTTCTAACCAATGTTTTCTGGGTGATCTGCCAAATAGTCGTGATCGCTTGCCACTGCATATATATTCGCAGGAGGAATAATGTGAAGTATTGGCATTGGCAGCCCAGCAGATGATACACCATAGGTGGCTTGGTAATTTAAACATTGATTGTTAAATAATGAGGCATATGCTTGTTTCCTAATAATCAGTGAAAACCTTAACCTTTTGTACGGCTTGCAGTGATGGAAGGTAGGTCTGTGGTTGTTGAGTAAAAGTCTCCTTAGTGACAACTTCACGGATTTCCGCAAAACACACCAAGCCATACAAAACACACTGCACGTGTTTGCAGTGTACGTCAGGCCCAGTGCCCACAGCACACTCGCACTGACCCTCAAGTACAGCACCTTCCTTGTCCACCGCCACATCCACCACATACAGCACACTCTTCTTCACCTCAGCAGCATATTTGGCCAATGCAAAGTACCTGTCCCCATCAGATGTAGTCCGTATGTAATGGAGGAACCTTTCTCTGTATAGTGCCTTTATCTTGTCATTGAGTGATGTTCCGAATGGTGCCAGATATCCATTTAAGGAGTCCATCGTTATCCGAGGAAACTGATAATAAAAAGAAAACAAATGAAGTATTACTCTTTATGTTCACAGCTACATGTAACTGACAAATATTTACAGCTACAAATGTGGCAATATAAAAACTCATAATTTTACTTAAAAAACACAGATAATAAATACATATAATAATACAATCTTTATTTAGAGTCGGGTATGACAAACATATTAGGAACTTGTAGTATTCATAAGAATGATTTACACATAAATTGAACTGTTGTATGAACTCTATTCAGGTTATTAATTATATAGTGAATAAAACTTACATCCGCTTCAAATACTGCGACAAGAGCATACTAATGGTTCCACTGGTAGGTGCATGCGTAAATGGGTATCTGTTAGATGACACAAATGTTATTTAGGGTAGGGTAAGTGATGGAAAACCATAAACAGGATACAGGTAGCCTATATATACAGTGAGAGTGAATTCCAAACTGCCAGTCTGAAATAAATATATTTAATTAAAACTACAAAATAACGGTTAAACGTCTTGATTAAAGTAACTCAGAACATGGTAAAATGAATGGTTCAATGGATTGCAGGAAATGTGTGCGACAGATACACACCTCCGTGTCAGCATTACTATGGTAATGGTGTGATTTGCAAACATTATACCGAATCATCGAAGAAAACAGCGAATTGCCGTGCTTTTGCTCATGTATAATAACAAAGAGAACTTAATGGCCGTCTCAGTGATTCATTCATCCATTCATTCAATCGTACATTATCCAGCAGGCGATACCGGTGCCGTAGTCGTGGTTGTCGAAAGCCAACACGAGGCGCTAGACGGGCGTTCAGTGGCTTGGGAAGGAAACAATGCACGACGACTGCGATGAAGTTACACAATCTCAAAGTTGCATTACTGGCTCTTCTGACTCTTGTGCCTGTCTTCAACGAATACTTCGTGTACGCTCTGCATAGCTGGATGTGGCCTTCACTGCCGGCGGCAAGCGGAAGGTAGGTTTACGTATAATATACGTAAACGTGAATAAACAATATTATTGTGTATTCACGTTAATGTTGTAACTGGACCGCGCTGTGTTGTATGCTCTCCCCTTGCACAGAGATTCGCTCAAGAAGGCCTGTCCCATATATATCGGTATTGAACATTGGTCGGAAATAAACATTCACTTTTATCGAGAAAAACGTGAAGTCCTGGCTGGCAACCATTATTCTGAACGTGATATCCTTCAACGACAGTACAATGAAAAGGGAAACTGTAATGATTAAAGTTACTAGTAACTAGCGCAGTTGCAACATATTGTATAGTAGAAAGAGGCAAATACCGACTGAAATCGGGCCCACGTGAAAGGTCTAGGTAAGCGTGAAATTGCCCCTATGTTATGATTTACTACTGTGTAGCGAGCTGTTTTGCAAACATATATATGTATATATATATATATATATATATATATATATATATATATATATATATATATATATATATATATATATATCATATCATATAACAAAAAACTGTTGATGACAACTGGAGAAGAACTCTCTTGACAACAGTTTGTCAAAATTACTACTGTTGCATGAGTACGTTGACAACTTGTAGGGCGATTAAGGATCAACTGCGGATCCTATTTGTGGCTGATCCTCAGATCATTGGCGTTCACGACAAATCAATCATTATGACCCCGTTGACAATCTACGATTCTGACAGGTGCCTTTTGTTAAACATCATAGATCTATGTCATTGTTTGGTTTATTGACTCTCAGATCGATTAACCCTTTTGCATTTAAACGGCTCTGAGCTAGGTGTCTAAGGATGCAGGCGCAATATAATCTCATTATTATAAGTAAACGATTGTTCGCGTTAGCCAATCAAACAGGCAAACTGTTCCCTGACATATTTACTATTATAATGGTTTATCGAAGCAAATATTTGCCTATAAAGTAAATTTGCGAACATTTCGTTCCTGCGTAATAAGTTGGATAGATCTATGATTCAAATAAAACATTCTATTCACGCTGTGCAACGTATTGCAAAGTGTGAATAAACTAACTCTTTAGACTTAAAGGGGAAGTGAAACACAGCTGTATCATTCCATATACCTAAATGTACACTATATAAGTATACATTAATGGTGGCAGAAGCACATTCACTTATCAGACAAACTGGAAAAAAAATATTTTTCAATGCCTAAATCGTCGTCATAGAACACTGCGTAGCGCCATCTTTATTCCAAGCCGAGTGGTTTGATTACCTCCTATCTAGCCCATGTAAAATTTTGGTTTTTTTTGGTTTTCTTCATAATTAGACATTTCTACGCAAAAACAAAAATATGGTGCCTTATTGTACACGATAGGTGTCCTATGTATCCACAAATAATATTTATTTGCATTCGAAATAAAAAGGTGAAATTAAATACCGACGATTTTGAACCAATGAAACATTTTCATTTTTACGCTCTCTGTGTTGACAGCCTTCAAGGGGCGGGGCTTACGACCGGAAGGTCTATCGGGACTATTTCTTATTTTGTTTACACAGATATCGGAAGTGTTTTGCGTTAGACTTAGCCTTAGAAGAGTCAAGAGGCGCTAGTTGTTAGTGGTTTTGGATAAATCACAATAGAAAATGGATCCGACAGAGGAATAATTTGTAGCACAAGTGAGAGAAGCATCTGTTGCACAAGTGACACACGTAAAGCCATTTTTGCTTCACCCAGCGTGCGAGCCGAGGTGTGAGATGGCGAGAGAAGATCGCATGTTTATGGTCATCTTTGATTTTGGGATCAACGTGCTATAAAACAATGTGAATGTTGCATGGTGTTTGTGTGGATACTGCGTCCCGATGTCGACGCACATCGTTGTATGTTGTCTGGAGATAGCTGACGACCGAGCCAGACCGGGCTGACAGATGCCTGCATGAACCATGACTGACCACGATCGAGTGGCACGACAGCTGTCAGTGACAATGTTGGGAGTATCGGTCTGTTGTCTAAGACTAAGTGCGATTTGCGTGCAGACTCGTTCGTTCGACCAATAGCTACCCTCGGGGTAGTAGGTAAGTAATACGTAGTTCAACAGGTATCGAAAAGTAATTTAGCACTTCAAACCTAAACAAAACAATTATACTTGTATGGCCACACAATGTCAATGACATATGTATAATTTAAATAATAAAGTCATTCTATCTTCGAATTCGTAACGTAAATCTATTACAAACTTACTTTTTATTTCTGACAAGATGTTATATGATGTGTGCATCCTTTTAATATAATTAATTAATTTAAAATGCTAATACAATTTGTTTAATTTATGTAAATAATGTTATTTACATATGCATGCTGCCATGCAATTTATAATAGTCTGAATAATAAATATATGTGTAATAAGGACATTGTGCAATTCACATGGGAATATTGAAGTGGAGTTTTAATGTATTGTGTACTATGTATTGTATATGTGCGTGTGTGTATGTTATCAAGACCACATCATGACAATGAATCATAAATTCATGTGTTTGCAAAATGCTGTAACAATTTTACATACAAATCATTTGTTTGTAAAATACTGTGATAATTTTATTAAAGTATTTCACAAACAAATCAACCAATGCGCTGACTTTGTGATGTGATATTGATAAATTACACAGTTTTGCCAATTACTAATACATGGTGTAATTATAAGATAATGATTGTTTACTATAAATCAAATGTCAGAATGTATCGGTTAGCTGCATATCATCACTGCACATGTTCAATGGGATGCTTCCATGCAGGCAGCAGGCATGTTATAACAACCAGGGTGTTTTGCAGGTGCAGAAAAGAGAAATACATTTTTTCTCATTAGTGGCAGAACTGCTTCAGTCATCATCAGTGATATTGCTGTCATCCGCTAACACATATTCTGCATAACTCTTTTCAGTGTTTTCCATCTGTCTGTTCCAGACAGAATGATCTGAAGATGGCGACAGTGAGACTGGGACATCCAAGGTGTCATCCACATTGACATGACTGCCATGGTCAGTCGAAGAAGGCATGCAGGACTGCGACGACAACTTCGCATACCCATGGTCATGATGAATATTCAATGGAACAACAATATTATCTGTAATAATTGCTGCATCGATAAAGTATCGCATTGGCGACATGATCACTGGCTCTGTTTGAGTTTGACACTACGAGTTAATGGCGTTGCAATGTGACACCCGTACTGCCATGAGGGACAATATCATCTGGTGCACTGGATCCTTTGAAAGTTGTGTTCAGTATTTGTGAATCCTTCATCTGAAAGAATGATACATATGTATGAGAGTATGTATCTTCTGTGATATACATATAAATAACAATGTTTTGACATCTTTTGTTTTCTCATTGCAGTACCTATACATCATAAAAATTAAAACTGATTAAATCAACTTATAATTAGCATTTCGGAAAGTGTTCAGGATCTAATTTTGTGTAGATGCATAGATCTGTGGATATTGTAACTATGCATGAGAAATCTAAATTTGATTGAATTATTTTGCAGGCCCCATATGGTCCTCCATGGTCCCCCAGACTATTTTTCCACAATTGTTAAACAAATCTACTTTTGCATGGTTGTTGCATGTGGTGGTGCTGATATACACAAAAAATCTGTATTTTATTACATCATTCTATGGGCCTCAAAACACAAAGTAATGCTGGTGATTTGGTTTTTGAGAAGGTCCCTTGAAATGACCCCCAGATCAGTTTGATGTATTAGGTATCTGCTTTCTGGCTTGTCTGCTGCTGCTAGCCAAGTTCATTGGTCAGCTCTTGTCTCAATGAAACTAGTAGACAGTGGGCTGAGCAAGGTGTTGTGTTTCAATCAGGGAACATTCATGCAATAAATAGAACATTACCTTTTCAATGGTGCATTCTGTGTAGATTCCATTATATTATGACTAACCTTCCTGGCATATTTTAATATGTGTGTATCCCGAGTCATTCAGACATCATTACAAACAAGCAAACCCACTCCTACATAAGCAACACATAAATTACATGGTAAGCCAATTATACAAGCCTACTTGCACATATAAGAAAAGAAAATGTTTAAGTTAGTTACGTGCAATCAGTGTCCTCCTTGGTCCAATCAGAGACAACTACTTGGCCATAGTCAAAGTCATACTTGTATTTTCAAAAAGTACAAATGTCAATTTAAGACTAAATTTGTTTACATTGGGTTTTATACGTAAGTTTCATTTGTGGGTGGGGTTTTGTCCAACCGAGTCTTTTTCGAGATATGTAAGTTTTTTTTATTGCAATGTATAAGGTTTTCTAAATAGACTTCTTAGCCATTTTCCTAATAAATAATTTTGGGAAGTGATTATGGACACCTTACAGTAACAAACAAACAGTAACTGCACAAACTGCAACTAACTGAACAATGCTGATGTCTGCGGTACTATTGAAAGCAAAATACATGCCTTATCAAAATATAATTTTCGTACTTTATATTCTTATTTTAGTCTTATTTTGTTATACGCAATAATACTATTCATTTCAGATTCAATATACTAGTCGTGTTAGTCGATAATCATTCTACAACAGCCATGAACCCCAAACATTTTGAAGTTTTATTTAAACACTCAATTTAAAGCTGACCTCTGTTGCACTGGTTTGTCTTTTCGTCATGCTCTAGCACATGACTGTGAACTGGTAAGAAATGCAAGTGCACTAGAGAGATAGTGGGGCTTTGTCCAGGCAGTGATGTTTGTATTGGGTATGGGTAGTCTTTTCACTCTTGCTGGGAAACACAGGACACTGGTAAGATTGTGATTTTATTGCCTAATTTGCACTAGGCTATTAATGGCAATTAGTAACAGCAGTCCTCTGTTGTACTTTGATCATGATGTTTGCAACCCTTTCCAGTAACAATGGAGGCTATGGGCTAATGTAAGGTTCCAAATGTTTTTTCACCCATGTAACTATTAATTTTAGTCATGGGATCAGTGATCTTACTACCTGCTGTCAGGAGACTATTCAGATCCCCACCTAAAAAATGTGTGCTTGTTTATCACTTGGAAAGCAAAACTGCAGATTCTTAAAGGTGAGATCCACATTTGGGTGCATAATGTTTTGGGCGATAAACAAAACTGTTGTCTTAGATTATTTAGAAATGTATTAATCTGTCAGTGTTTAAATATCGGATACTACCCCTGGAGGGTAGTGACTTATTATGTATGTCAAAACAGTTGCTTAAAAAAAATTGAAATAAGTTCCATGTGTTTTGTGTATTTTGACCACAGTCATGCATTCTACAGCAATAACAGAATGTGCATACATGAAATTATAAAATATTCTACGGATATTTTATGAATTAAAATATTAAATGTGTTCCCAGGTAATATTGCCAACTGACTTGGGTTATGATGGGTAGTGTCATTGGATAGACACATTAACATACTTAATAGTGACACTATGTTAAGTGTGATTGATTCTGTAGCATGTTTTATTGTTGTTATACTAATTATTTTATAGAAAGTTGTGCGATGCACACATGTACATATGTTACCAGAAACAAATACAATGATACCATAATCATAATGATAATAATATTTTACTGACCTGCATGGCTGCCGCTCACCGTTTCCTACTTGTCGTTCTGGTATCTTGCTTTGATGATATAATGCATATAAACAGTACATCCTCAGCTTGCATAATGTCAAAAACAGTGTCCTCGTGTAATGGCCAAGATTAAATTGTACGCAAACTAGTGATCAACAGACAGTATTCATAAGTCAACAGCTATGTCTGCAATTCTTTGCTGTGATGTTAAAAGCTTGAGGATTTTTTTTCACTCTACATTTTTCCAGTTCACTCAGCTGTATAAATGAGTACCTGCATGGCTATAGACAGTGGTGGATATGTGTATGAGTAGCTTTTGCGAATTAATTGTAGCATATTGCTGGATGCTTCCCAGAGAAGTTGAGATGGTATATGATTGAACAGGTCTGTCAGGGAAATAAAGTGTAAAGCGCTTTCAGCAATCCTGAGGATTGGTTACTACGCTCTTTAAGATCTTACCTTTATAAATCAGCAATTAATAAAAAAAAAATCTTTAGTGATTTTAATCAGTTGATTTATGGGGTCAAATATTTTTTATACACACTAGTGTTTTATTGAATGCAGTTAACAGTCTAATTTAAATAATAACATAAATTAGTATTTTGCTGTTTCTGTTAATTCATTATAAATAATGCCTGTTATATATCTGTGTCTGTGATTCGTGACTGTTCAACAGTTGTTGACTAATTAGCGAGTCACCCTAATTTAAGTAATTAGCATATGACGACGCTAACAAACACGTCATACGCCTGATACGGTCGTAGCTGGCATTTCTTTTTATGTCACTATCTTGAAGAAAATTATTCCACCACTGTCTATGTCAAAAACATTTTTTTACTTGTACCTAGAAACTCGAGCTGGTTCTAGCAACCAACGCACCGCTAGATCTGGCGATCTGTTGACCTAAACAAATTCAGTGGATTTTAAACATTTTTATTTCAAATTAAATACTTGTATCTACACATAGATTTATTTTATTACATTCACATTTCTTACTACATTTAAACTTTTCTTAGGTCACATTCGTGTATTATGCAGACAGTGAAATACAACTGTGGGATTAAATTGTAGTCGTAACGATACATGACGGAACTCGTGAGTGCCGAGTCGCCGGCTTGTCACTTCCTACGCGCCGAATCACATTCCAAATAAGGAAATCATGTCCGGTTTTCCTGTCGAGTTCGACGAACTTTACTTCGTCGCTGCGTACTTATATGCAAGCCAATCAATCAAACACGGACCTGTAGCTCTGGTCGAAGCTTATGTTTTGAGGTTCAGCGCCTCGTTGTGCTCGTCACATTCGAAATTAGGCTTACAATCGGCGTTCGAAAGTGACCACCGCCGACTCCGCTGAACTCGCCGCAGGCGGACACGCAAACTTCATCATCTCAAACCTGCTTTTTCTACAGGAATCCTTTGTGGAAGTATGTTAAATAATGCTTACTAACAATTATGGTATATCTATTAGGCATACAGTGCATTAATGTGTTTAATTATATTTGGTTTGAGTGCGTTTCGTCCGTTTTTGCGAGAGCTATGCTGCGCCGCCTGTCGACACGTGCTTCCGGTGATTGTAAACAAACCCGAGTACAACCAGCAATATGGCCAGGCGGAATGGCGGCGCCCTGTGTCGAAAGTAGCTCACTTTGAAAATTTATTAAAAATATACCGTGACACTGGGCTTGTCAAATTATGGTCACTAGTGCTGTAAATTATATGTTCTTATGTTTGGGCTGTGGTTGTTCGGCCGCTTCAGTCCCCCTTTAACTGCACGTATATTTTTGTAGATACATTGCAAAAACATTTCAATACGCATTCAGTCACGTTCAGCCAGATGTGATTGTCTTCCTCGGCGACTTGATGGACGAAGGTAGCGTTGCAAATGATGTCGAGTATGACCTTTATGCCCAACGGTTTCACCAAATCTTCGGCTCGTCATCCAGTGATATCAAGGTAGGACGGTTTACATTTAGATTTACCGGAATTTGGGGTCTAAGCATCGAATTCAACAGTCATAACTAGTATCGTTATGGCTGTCAGATCCCGATGATTATATCATCGTTTGAAAGTGTACAGTTTTGTATTCTAGCATGCGAAGGTTTCGCGATAAGACTCACCCACCCTCGTGCGTCAGTGGTCGTTGCCGCTCATTACATCAGTACCAGCCATCATTACCCCTGGCATATCCCTTTGCAAAACTCATATGTTAAGATCAGCCAGCTCCGGTCATGTGATACAATTGGGGGTGATGTCAGCCAAACGTTGCTCGTATTACCTGCAGTGTTTGGGATATAGAAGCAGATATTCGAACGCACCCGTCCATTCGGCTGCTCGTGCGATTGGGTCGTTATACTGGAACTCCCCGAGAAATTAGTTACCCGTCACCAAAATCGGGGCGGGTATTAGCGCTGTTCTCACGGGTGAAGCAGTCACGATTGGCGAAGTCAATAAAGTAGTTCGACTCGGATATATCAAGTACTTCTCGCGATGGATCTGTCAAGGTTAGTTTGCGTGACAAACAGCCCTGGCTTGCGAGGATGAGAACACTTCAATTAATATATAAACTGGAAGTAGTAATATAGGAAGTTATCTTATAACAGAATGTGCACATGGGGAGGAAATGTTAAATATATAGCATGATTGATAATGATGGTTTATTATAGAAACTATACAAGCATTCAAATTATATATAGTATAAGTTTGCTCATATGGTCAAAATTCCTATAATACGTGCAATATTTATGAGGCTTTTTTTCACAAGGTGCAAGATAACTTTAAAGACATAACAATTAAAGAACAACAATAGAATGACAGCAGAAATCATACCATATCAAATACATTTCTCGTGAAAACACGCATTATGATTACAATGATTGAATCAATAAACAAATGTTAAAACTGTTTAAAGTCTCTATTGAAACGATATGCGGTCTGCGTCTCTATAGCATAATGGAACACGTTGTACAAATGTGATGCTTTAAAAGCATTTATAGGATTACAGTTTATATTGTTCGCGTTTTGTGCTGTAGAAACAGTTAGATTTCTCCAGAGTTCTTAATTCTGGTCGATGATCTAGGAACAGACGTGTCTCCTTGTGCCTGTGACCGTGTAGATCTTGTAGAAACGTCCAAGACTTATTGGGACCAGTATAACACAGGGCCCAGTTTCATGGAGCGTACTTACGACGTCGTAGCGGGCGTTAACCCGTTGTAAGCCTAACACGTCGTAAAGTTGCGCTAGTTGCGTTTCATGAGTCTGTTCCATAGTTGCACTTAGCTGCACCATGTATTCAGTAGGCGTAACTTTACGCTCGTCGAAATATTTACGGTATGCTGCCGAAATTGAAATATGTACGGTATGCTCCAGACACGCCCACTCTCAACAGAAATTAATTTTAATGTTTACACTGGATATCCTTTACATTCATCATACCTTCCCATTTGCTATGCGAACGGCAAATGCGGCAGCTAGAAAGAAAAAGGTTGTTCATACACAGCTCAAATACAGGGATTCCCCACCGCGACGTAAGGGGGTCAATGCTACGGTGATTTAGTGGCGCGAATGCTAAATTGGTCTTATGAAACCGGCCGCCAGCTGCATTGACTATTCGCTGTTAACTGCGACCAGTAGACCGCGTAATTGCGCGTAAAGTTACACGGCTTCATGACACTGGGCCCTGACATGTAATTGGGAATGAGTTCCTTTACTGCCTTGAACACCAACTGAGCATGCCTGCATTTCATGCACTGCCAACTTAGCTGTCTCAACAGTCAGACACATGTAGCTCTGTATTATACTAAAAATGTGTGTTTATTAAAACATCGTAAACTACTAGGCGGCGCCGCAATCGGTAGTGAGTATACTGTCTGGATGAGTGCTTTAGAAAGTCTCAACCTGACGCTGTAGCCACGATTGTAAACATGTCTTACATCTCAATAAAACTAACATCGCTTCACCTTGCATAGCTTGTATAGTCTCGACTGCGTACTTTGTCTAAGTACATATATTAAGGTAAAATGTAGCTCACTGCCCAAATGTTTAACAATTGCCTTGGCTGGGTTGTACTGCCATTTCTATAATTTCCATAATGAAAGTCTTTAAATCCCTGTTACCTTCACTGTCCTGTACAAGTCAACCAATGTGTGAATTGTTGGTGATGCGGTGTCCAGCACATCTACCTGCCTGGCGACAACGACATTGGCGGGGAGGGAGAGGACGAAAAAACAGCCTTCAAAACAAATCGATTCAACAAAACATTTGCTGCAACTGACCAACTTGTCAGAATGGAGTTCATTAACTTTCTGGCTGTGAGTAGGTGCACACTCATACCGTGACTGGAGAATGCTTATACAAAATGGCCTAATTCCATGCGTATTATATCGTTTTGGTGTATTCAATAAGACGAACAAGATCAATGGCTGTGTTTTGCCTTCTGCGACAAGATTATAATTAAAGGCAGCCGCGACACGAACCACGAAACTATGAGCTTCAAATTTATTCTCATGTACGGCAGTTATGAATTTTGTGCATGTAAATGTGCTATATTATATATTCCACTTCACAAATGAATTGGTGAGTGCATAACTGATATAATGAATACACGAACAAACGAATGAATGAATTTAATACACAATCTGACATTCAATATAATAACCGTTGTGCAACTTCCTTCAAAAACGTTTAGTAATGCTCGCATTGGTACAATTCTTCTTAGCAGGGGCACCTTACAATAGTTATTACTACTGGTATTACTCGTGTTTTGACAGCTCGAGTACACCGACGGTCACGCTAAGTCTGCCTGGATGGCCGCCTATCGCCTGTCTGCTATGTCCGTCTCTGTGGTACCATTCTGCGTCGTTCTGGCCCACAAAAACCTGCTCAGTCAAAACAGATCCGAGTTTAGTCCAGTAAGTATCATGTTATCGTCACGGGGCTTCAGTTGTCGAGGCTTCAAAAACACTAAATATAATTTATGTCTCGATCACCAAACTCAACCAGAACACAAGTAACTATTCGATTGAAGACACTGCAAGGAGACCACTTGACTTACAACATCCACCGATGCAACGTTGGCTTGTGGACTTAAGTATACTTAATTTATCTTGAAGATATTTACGACTTTTATTTCCAGTACAGTTTTATTTGACAATATGATCTTAGGGATTTAAAGAGACGGCGAATCGGTTCTGTCTGACTCCAAGGCTATTTCTCTGCTTGCAGTTGATCAAGTACACCAACGCCAGGTTGGTCGTATCGGCTGATCTACACAAGGTCAGATCCACGAAACATTTTACCCCCTACATCGGTAGTAATATTACAACCATATTACAACTTCTGGTAATTAAACCGTAAAAGCGTCGCTCTTGAAAAAATATACGTTCTATCTGAGATGAGTCAGACTGGCTTGGGAAAATGAATTGAGTGTTTATACATATAACGTAGCTAACAAATATTAGGACGTTGCGTGCATAAACAAATAAATACATCATATTGCCGTTAACCACTCTACAACAAGTGTACGTGGGAATGATACGATATCATGATCTGACCACCACAAAGCCGCGGTATATTAAAACAATCAAACTTGGATATAATTGACCATTGATGTTTTACAGACTTATGAAGTAGACAATCTGTGAATATATATATATTATACATACTATATATATATATATATATATATATATATATATATATATATGTGTGTGTGTGTGTGTGTGTGTGTGTGTGTGTGTGTGTGTGTTTGTGTGTGTGTGTGTTTGTGTGTGTGTGTGTGTGTGTGTATGTGTGTGTGTGTGTGTGTGTGTGTGTGTGTGTGTGTGTGTGTGTGTGTGTGTGTGTGTGTGTGTGTGTGTGTATATATATGTGTGAATGTGTTTATAGTATTGTGGTAAACGGTGCTTGGCGTCTGGTCGACGACAACACAACTATAAGTAAGCGTGGTATACTTGCAGTCTGTTGTCGTCTTCCTTGCCTCACACACGTATTACGTTGCCACTGGAATGACTGCCACTGTGACGGCCTATAACGATGACGATTTGACGTTGCACCATACGTTCTTTATTCACAGTAACAGCACAGTGTACAATGGTTGCAGCCCTTATATACATGACAAAGGGGGCGTTCCGGGGCGTTGCCCGAAGTGGCTAATCTGCAGCTACCCTGGCTGTCCTGGCCTACCACAGTATTTACATGATATGTTACCTTGATATGATCAGCACAGACCCGCGGTCTGTTTTAAACATGTTTACAAACTTTGCATATCATTGACCACTGATCGTCGCCATCATACGCTCAAGCTGCATGGTTTGACTAGCTCCTACGTACCCAATGTAAATATTAGTTTTTTCCCAATTTATTTCATCAATATACATCATCATCATCATCATCATCATCATCATCATCATCATCATCATCATCATCATCATCATCATTATCATCATCATCATCATGCTGTCGGTGGCGATGCGACAAAGACTGCTTCCATCACTTGACTATTGCTCTCCATGTATCTCTCTGCTGTGCAAGTGATGTCCATTAGTCGGTCTTTACGTCTCTCAGTTTCAGGTTTCTCTTGATGGTATCCTTGAAACGGGGGCGAGGATGCCGTCTCTTTCTGTGACCTAAAAACAGTTGAGAGTAGATAATCTGCTTTGGTAGCCTGTCTGGTGACATCCTCATGAGGTGTCCAGTCAACCGGAGATTCTTTCTGATCAGAAGATCTTCCATAGATGGAAGTCCGTTCCAGTATTTCCTTGTTTGTCACTTTGTCCATCCAGGTTATCCTCATGATCGAACGCAGATGTCGCATCATGAAGGCATGCTGCTTTTTCATCTGAGTTCTGTACACTGTCCAGGCCTCGGTTCTGTGTAGGAAGGTGGACAGCACGATTCACGGTATATCTTGCCTTTAACCTGCATGGACACATGGTGGTTGTTCCAGACTTTCTGGCGGAGTGAGATATGCACTAGCATTGGCCATCCTCCTGTGTATGTCATCGTCAATGCACCCTTTATTTGATATAGTGCTTCCGAGATAATGAATTCCAGAACAGAGTTCAGCTGGGTTCCATCAACCATTATTTCCTCCTCTCGTGTTCTTGTAGAATTGCGTTGGTACAGCATCTCGGTCGTCTTGATATCTATCTACAGGCCGAACTTTTTTGACGCATTGGAGAAAGCATTTTCTGCATCTAGAGTAGGCAACCCGTGCACTGTCATCTGCGAATAGCAGCTCTCTCATTAGTATCCGAGTAGGCTTGGTCTTCGCTCTGAAGTGTGCGACGTTGAATAGGCCAGCGCTCGGTCTGGACTATATGTTGACGCCATCACCCATATTTCGAAAAGCCTCGTTGAGCATTGCTGATAGGAAGATGGAGAAGAGCGTGGGGGCCAGTACACAACCTAGCTTGACCCCATTTGCAACACTGAACAATTCCGAGACATCCCCTCCAAAACTAACATTCGCCATCACTCCGGTATGTAGAGCCTCAATCATAGTTGTGAACTTCTCTAGGCATCTATACTTCCTCAGTAGCTGCCATAGCCCGGTCCTCCCAACTGTATCGAACGCCTTACTGAAGTCGACAAATACCATGTACAGTGGTCGGTCCTGCTCAGTGCACTTTTGTAGTAGCTGTCGGAGACAACATATCATATCCACGGTACTCCGGTTACCTCTGAAGCCACGTTGTGTGTCCGGAACTACCTTTGGTGGTGTTATGTGGGTAGGTGGTCTGTTGAGTAGGATCCTGGCGAAGTTCTTGCCTGCTATGGAAAGAAGAGAGATTCCTCTATAATTCCCACAGTCTGTTCAATCACCTTTCTTGTAGATGGTTACAATGCTGGCATCCGTCCATGCTTGTGGTAGAGAACCCACCTCCCAGGTAATGGTTATTAGTTGGTGCAGTCTGTTGAACAGGAATTCAATTTCCCAGGTGCTTTGCCATCACTCAGGCCGGCGATTGGTCTAGCCATCTCATCCATGGTTGGAATCTCATAAGGCATGTCTTAGTAATGGGCTGCGGGATGATGCTTTAACATGGAGTTCGTCACTATCAGTTCGGACTCAGAGCACATAACCAGTAGAAGCTTGCCATAGGCGTTGCGTTGTCAATAGACATATATGCGTGATAACAAGAAAATGGTATTATAATGGTAGGCGATATAAACATAAACAAATAGTTTGTATGTGTAGGAGTGTAATATACCGGCGCCCAATGGTCAATGATATCTAAGTTTGAACATTAATATATATATACACACACACACACACACACATATATATATATATATATATATATATATATATATATATATATATATATATATATATATATATATATATATATATATATATACCGTTGCTCCGTGCTCTGGAAAACGTGGTGACATGTCTTTTAAATGCGATTTCTTACGTTTGGGCAATGGTTGTTCAAGTGTTTCAGCTGCCTTTAAGCGTCGAGGTAGTCGTTAAATGCAACCCGCATGTGACTGTCGTTAAACAGACAGTATTGGTACAATCAGTGTGCAACTGTAAAGATCATTTCCCAAACTTAGTTTGATACTAATCGATTTTAGATCCTAAAGCAAATTCGTACCTGACTTTGCAATTTTCTATTTCAGAAAACCTTCATTCTGCCACATCGCTTTGTTTGAGATGCACAGAGATGTTCGCCACATCGCACTGCTGCTTGACCATTGTGACAACGTGTAGTGGGTTAGGGACGTAACCAAAGCTGCACTGGTGCTTGACCATTGTGACAACGTATAGTGGGTTAGGGACGTAACCAAAGCTGCACTGGTGCTGACCATTGTGACAACGTATAGTGGGTTAGGCACGTAACCAAAGCTGCACTGGTGCTGACCATTGTGACAACGTATAGTGGGTTAGGCACGTAACCAAAGCTGCACTGGTGCTGACCATTGTGACAACGTATAGTGGGTTAGGCACGTAACCAAAGCTGCACTGGTGCTTGACCATTGTGACAACGTATAGTGGGTTAGGGACGTAGGCACGCTGCACGCTGATATATAGCATAACAACGTGTTTGAGGGTTACAGTTTCTTCAAGCCCTGGGCCCAGTTTCATGGAGCGTATTTAAGACGTCGTAGCGGGCGATAACACGTCGAAAGCCTGAAGCGTTATAAAGTTGCATTAGTTGCGTTTCACGAGTCTGCTCCATAGTATGTATTTAGTAGGCGTAACTTTAAGCTGGTTGATATATTTACGGTATGATCCCGAAGGTGAAATATGTACGGTATGCTCCCGACACGCCCACTCTCAACATAATTATTTGTTTATGTTTACAGTGGATATCGTTTATATTCATCATAGCTTCCCATTTGCTATACGAACGACAAAGGCGGCAGCTAGACAGAATAAAACGTTGTTCAGACACATCACAAATATAGGGATTCCCCACCGCGACCTAACTAGGTCAAAACTACGTAGATTTAGCTGCGCAAATGTTAAATTGGTCTCATGAAACTTGAACCCGGCCGTAAGCTGCATTGACTATTCGTTGTTAGCTGCGACCAGTAGACCGCGTAATTACGCGTAAAGTTACACGGCATCATGACACTGGGCCCTGGACCATTTATAGTGCATCCTCAGTCCTTCCCAACCTGTAACACAAGCACCAGTTCTACCTGTAACGATTGATGAATTTACATCGGTATGGTGATGGTGACGGGGCTGCAAAATTAAAATGTATAGTGTATTATGTAGCTAAAATAAATGACTCTTTAAAGAATAACAAATCGAATAATAATACTATTGTAACAGGTGACATACACGTAAATGTGTCTCCTTCACGGCCTTTATATATACGTTACAATACAGTTTAGTAATGAGTTATTTTACGGAATTTAAGTCAACTTCGCGCTATTTTATGTGTTCTTTCTGTTTCAGGCAAAATTGATGTTATGCCGCCATTGTCATGATCCAGTCCTATGGAGAGTGGATCATTTGCCGATGAAAAGCGATGTCGTGTACACTTTTAACCTGAATGATCCCAACCAGTTACATGAAGTAGTCGTGCCAACATGTAGCTACAGAATGGGGGTACCCAACATGGGATACGGCGCCGCAGTCATAGGTGAGTGCTTAGCCATATGTAGGTGAGTGCATACATAGGTGAGTACGTAGGTGAGTGCATACATAGGTGAGTACGTAGGTGAGTGCATACGTAGGTGAGTGCATACGTAGGTGAGTGCATATATAGGTGAGTGCATACATAGGTGAGTGCATACATAGGTGAGTGCATACATACATACATACATACATACATACACACGTACACGTACACGTACACGCACACGCACACGCACACGCACACGCACACGCACACGCACACGCACACGCACACGCACACGCACACGCACACGCACACGCACACGCACACGCACACGCACACGCACACGCACACGCACACGCACACGCACACGCACACGCACACGCACACGCACACGCACACGCACACGCACACGCACACGCACACGCACACGCACACGCACACGCACACATACATAAATACCCACACGTAGGTGCGTGTATACATACATGGTGCATACATAGGTGAGGGCATACGTATGTGAATACATACATAGGTGAGGGCATACGTGTTCTGTTCTGTATTTTAATGTGGTAGAAACGTTTGCATGATATGGCGATGATACATCGAACAGTCCGTCGGTATATATATATATATATATATATATATATATATATATATATATAGGTAATATATATACATATATACGTATATATATATATATATATATATATATATATATATATATATATATTATACATATATATATATATATATATGTATATATATATATATATATATATATATATATATATATATATATATATATATATATATATATATATATATATATATATATATATATATATATATATATATATTCCTTTTGGGTGTGGGTCAACAGATAGTTTCCGTGTCTACAAATCCCATCTTCACGGTGCCTTTCATCTCCACCCTTTTTACTGCCAGTTGCCTTAACCAATGCCACCAATCCAGCGGTGGAACTTTTGCCTCCCCGAATGCCTGCGGTTGACGGCCCAATTTGAACTAGTTGCGCTCCTTTCCGAATCCTCCCATCCAAAATTCCTTTTACGCGCACGCACGTTTGCATTTATTGCAGACAGACACGGTCAGATGTGGTACGTGGTGCTGTCGTCGCCGTCACGCCTTTGTCAACTCGCCATCTACGGGGCTATCGTCGCTCTCCTCATCTTGTTTGGCTTACGGCGGATTTCCATGACGCAATGCCGTCGCTGGCGCTTATCATACCACGGTGCTTTAAAAAGGTTGTAGATCACCATCCCTGGCTTTATAATTTGGTCAGTGATACTTCCACCCATAACGTATCTGTTCTTCCGTGCAGTGATCCGGAAAGGTGGCACTCTACAAATTGTATTAATCAGTAAACATCAGTGTTGGAAGAATATGAATGCGCATTATATACTGCTGTCGTTGTCCCAGCTTAGACACAAATCTGCCAAGTTGTGAACTTAAGTGGCAGGCGACTTACTTACATAAAGAGGTACTAGAATATGTCTGATACACGCATAGCGTGTATATTCTTTCAGGTGAACATTGTAATCTACATCAGTTACATAGAGACGTACATAGATAATTATTGGATACCAATGTAGCTAAATACAGTAGGTGTTTATTTTCATGTCTGATACAGTAAACTTCCACACTGACGTCCCAATTAAATTATGAACTGGTACATCTTATCGAAACAGGTCATTAACATACTTTAATAACATTACAACTATATAGTGTTGCTTTCAGTTATTAATGAAAGTATTATATTTCAGTTTTTGAAGTGATGAATGCAGTATGACTTCATTAATCTGAATTTTGCCATCACAACCAAATAAATGGAAACATGAGCTCTATGGTAACAGGAACTATAGAGAATCACAACTTAAGAAATGTTTCATTACTTAACAAACAAAATATCACTTCGCTATATCAGCAGACAATGCATCAGACAATATAAAAACAAATCATCTTCCGTGAATGACTAACAAACGTATTTGATAAAGGACCAGTCATAATGCACGGCACAGTTTGTAGATATTGTTTAGACGTCCACACTACTTTGTTGACTTTGTCAGGATGACACCCCATAACAACATGTTAAGAAAGACCCTACATGATGCATGCGTCTTGTGGTATGCAATGGTACAGCTATACTGATCCGTTATCTATACGTGAAATATAAATATGTAAAGGTTACAAAAACCATATTACACTGCTGATTTTTGATAGGAATGCTAATGAAGTCTTCCCCAAAACTGGCAATCACTGAAGTCTGCCTGACATTGATTGCTCATCAAGCCAATGTTTACCAAAATGATTACTATTACTTAGCAATTACCCCTTCCCCAAATAATACTGTCACATTTTCCCAGTGACTACATTTCCCCTAGTATGATTAATTGATTGGATGACTCCCTAAAACAATCTAAAGCTACACATATTCCTTCATTACGGGTTGGAAACTATTACAACACTGATGTAAAATGTTGTACCCTAAAACACAACTGGTTGTATAACAGAAAACTTTGGCCAGCCGTCATCTGACCAGTCACAAGTAACCACTGAGCTGATTTTACAGTACGTACGAGAGAAAACATATCCAGCTGCATCGCAAAATGCATGACGTCTACAAAGAATATAATGTGAGAATTAAATATGTTTAATACCTTATTAATATTGATGTTTGTGCGCACTGTTGTTTGCATTTGGTTGTTAGCTTTGTGTAGTAGAATTGTTCGTATTTGTGTTTAGCTCCGTATGATTGGTCAACCAATCAGCGGTCACTGCGGCCATTATTGTGTGTAGTTTGAATTGCGCAGCGGCGCAAGCAGCCACGTTTTTGGGAGGCTCTTACTTGCGGGAATTTTACGCTCCCACCCACCATCCCTGCTTTGGGATTTTGTATTTGTAGATAGTACCGGGATATGTATTTGTATGTGTGGTTTTCACCTAATATGTTTTACATTATTACATCACATGTTATTGGCACTTTGTAATAAAATGCATGCCGGTTTCACCCACTACCCTGGTTTTCATGTTGTTTCAGTAGTTAGTTTTAGTTTATAATACGGATAAGATTAATAGCATTCGTATTTCGGTGTCCTTGGAGTTGAAGAACATGGAAGAGACCGACAGAGAAAGTACAACGTAAAACATAAAATAATCCCAATGTGTTCAATAATGTGCGTATAAAAGGAAAATATAACGACGCGTCCTTGTCATTGTAATTCGCCTGGTGTTACCGAATCTGCCCGTTCGTGGTCTGCCTTTCCACATTGTAGGCCCGATAGCCGAGAGTTCCGCGTAAGTGAAACTAGTTTTGCCACTGATCGCTAGGTGTCTCGACTGTCTTATTGCTTTCGCACACGAGTGCTCGAGTAGTGAGGAGCGTCTCTCGAACGTTCGTCAGATCCTGACGTTGAATGCGATCTGCGATGTTCTGTTATTTAGAACGTTTCAGATTCTCCATAATTCATATTGGGGCTCCTAGAAAACATCCGTCCACAATCCTCGATTTTAGCAAAACAAGCAACCCTTCCCTAAATAGTGCACTGGTAACCCTATATCCACCCCACCCCCGAGTCGCAAGTCTACGGCACTGATTCGCAAGTCTGTGTCACTGAGTTGCAAGTCTGCGTCACTGTGTTGCAAGTCTGCGGCACTGAGTTGCAAGTCTGCGTCACTGAGTTGCAAGTCTGCGGCACTGAGTTGCAAGTCTGTGTCACTGAGTTGCAAGTCTGCGGCACTGAGTTGCAAGTCTGTGTCACTGAGTTGCAAGTCTGCGGCACTGAGTTGCAAGTCTGCGGCACTGAGTTGCAAGTCTGCGGCACTGAGTTGCAAGTCTGCGGAACTGAGTCGCAAGTCTGTGGCATTGAGTCGCAAGTCTGTGGCATTGAGTCGCAAGTCTGTGGCATTGAGTCGCGAGTATGTGGCATTGAGTCGCAAGTTTGTGTCACTGAGTTGCAAGTCTGTGTGACTGAGTCTCAAGTGTGTCACTGAGTTCCAAGTCTGCGTCACTGAGTCGCAAGTCTGTGGCATTGAGTCGCGAGTCTGCTGCATTGAGTCGCAAGTCTGTGGCATTGAGTCGCAAATCGGTGTCAGTTTTTATGTTGTGGAAAGTCGACCTAGAGACGCAATCAATAGGAGTGTTTCGGTGATCGATCGTTTATTTTGTTTTTCCCATATCTCGTGTAGCACGAAGATCTTAGACGTGTGAGTGTGGTTTACGCCAGGAGGTCATTTAGACATTTCCTACAGCGCCGGACCTCACGATCCAAACACACAAGGAACGAAACTAATGACCTGCTCAAATCCCTCGAGATCAGCGCGCGAGCCGCCTCGGTCGAGAACGCAGCAATGCATCTTGTGGAATTAACCTAGTGACGTCATTAGTCGGCCGTGTGAGCTCAACTGTTCAGCATCCGGCGACGTCGCCGAACTTGTTCCTGTTGACGCGTCATATCAGAGATGTCGTCTTGCTAATCGCAGCACGATCCACGAACTGGCGTCAGCTGCACCATTGAGAACATAACGGTGTCATAAGAAGGGCGAAGTAAACGTGGGTTGTGGGTTGTCTAGTCTTCTCTCTGGTCTCAGGTCCACACAGAGACGTGTCTAGGTCCTCACAGAGACGTGTCTAGGTCCACACAGAGACGTGTCTAGGTCCACACAGAGACGTGTCTAGGTCCACACAGAGACGTGTCTAGGTCCACACAGAGACGTGTCTAGGTCCACACAGAGACGTGTCTAGGTCTACACAGAGACGTGTCTAGGTCCTCACAGAGACGTGTCTAGGTCCACACAGAGACGTGTCTAGGTCCTCACAGAGACGTGTCTAGGTCCACACAGAGACGTGTTTAGGTCCTCACAGAGACGTGTCTAGGTCCACACAGAGACGTGTTTAGGTCCACACAGAGACGTGTCTAGGTCCTCACAGAGACGTGTCTAGGTCCACACGGAGACGTGTCTAGGTCCTCACAGAGACGTGTCTAGGTCCACACAGAGACGTGTCTAGGTCCACACAAAGGCGTGTCTATGTCCACACAGAGACGTGTCTAGGTCCACACAGAGACGTGTCTAGGTCCACACAAAGGCGTGTCTAGGTCCACACAGAGACATGTCTAGGTCCACACAGAGACGTGTCTAGGTCTACACAGAGACGTGTCTAGGTCCACACAGAGACGTACTTACTTACTTATGCCTTTTCGCTCGCTCGGAGCATAGGCCATCGACTAAGGAACGCCACTGTTTTCTGTCTGTGGCCATCTTCTCCATTTCTTTCCAGGTGTACCCCATCTCTTTTGTATCTTTTTCTGTGTCTCTCTGCCAGGTGTTTCGTGGCCTACCTCTTCTTCTTCTCTTCCCTGGGGGGTTCCATGTGATGGCTTGACGGGTGATTGATTCTGGTGGTTTCCTTAGTGTATGTCCTATCCACCTCCATTTTCTCTTCTTTATTTCATTTTCTATGGGTAGTTGCTTGGTTGTTTTCCAGAGTGTGGTGTTCGGTACCTTGTCTGTCCACTTCAAGTGTAGTATTCTGCGCAGGCATTTGTTGATGAAGGTCTGTATTTTCTTTAGTGTCTTCTGTGTGGTTCGCCATGTCTCCGCTCCGTAGAGCAAAACTGCCTTCACATTTGAGTTAAACAATCTCAGCTTGGTGTTAATTTTGATTCGTTTTGCTCTCCAAATTTTTCTCAACATGATGAATGCCACTCTTGCTTTCTGGATTCTTGCTTTGACGTCTTCTTCTGTCCCTCCAGTTTTGTTTATTGTACTGCCCAGGTATGTGAATGCATCTGTCTCTTCCAGTGGCTCTCCGTTCAATGTAATGGGGTTGTTGTTCTTTGTGTTGGCTTTCATAGTCGTTGTCTTGCTTCTGTTGATGTTGAGTCCAAGCTGTGTTGACACTGTGTTTAGCTGCTCTGTTTTTTCCTGCATCTGTTTATGGCTGTGTGAGAGGAGAGCGAGGTCATCCGCAAAGTCCAGGTCCTCCAATTGGCTCCATGGTGTCCACTGGATCCCATTTCTTCTGTTTTTTGTAGTCTTTTTCATGATCCAGTCTATGGCGAGCAGGAATAGGAACGGTGACAGAAGACATCCTTGCCTCACACCTGTCTTCACCATGAAGGAGTCCGTTAGTTGTCCTGCATGAATGACCCTGCATGCCATGTCTTCATAACTACTTCTTATCAGAGATATAAATTTCTCAGGTATGCCGTAGTGCTGTAGGAGTTTCCACAGCGTGTCTCTGTCAAGGCTATCAAATGCTTTCTCGTAGTCAACGAAGTTTATATACAGTGATGAGTCCCATTCCATGGATTGTTCGACAATGATTCTCAGTGTTGCAATTTGGTCGGTGCAGGATCTGTCTTTCCGGAAGCCAGCTTGGTGGTCTCTGAGCTTGGCATCTACACCTGTCTTCAGTCTGTCCAAGATTATTCTGTTGAGGACCTTTCCGGGTACTGATAGGAGCATTATCCCTCTATAGTTCTTACATTCTTGCATATCGCCTTTCTTTGGGAGCTTCACAAGGTACCCTTCTTTCCATTCCGTTGGTATTTCTTCTTGTTCCCATATCTTCCCGAATAGGTCATGCAGTATCTCGGTGGAGGTCTCTATGTCAGCCTTGATTGCCTCTGCAGGAATTTTGTCTGGGCCGGAAGCTTTCCCTCTCTTCATGTGCTGAATGACTTTTTCAATTTCTGCCTTACTTGGTCTTTCGCAGTTTATCTGGAGTACTTCTTCTGCTGGTGCGATGTCTGGAGGGTTCTGAGGTGGTGGCCGGTTTAGCAGTTCTTCAAAATGTTCCCTCCATCTCTTCAACTGGTCTTCATCACTGGTAAGTACATTGCCATTCTTATCTTTGATGGGTCTGTCTGTGTTCTTGTACTTTCCTGCTAATTTTCTTGTTACATCATACAGTTGTTTCATGTTTCCTTGGGCTGATGCATCCTCTGCTTCTTTGGCTAGGTCTTCAATGAAGTTTGCCTTGTCTGTTTTTACGCTGTTCTTGACTGCTCTGTTTGCCTCTGTATACTCTTCCTGTGCTGCTGCTTTTGCTGCTCTCGTTCGGCTGTTGTTAACTGCACCTTTCTTTTCCTTCCTCACTTGCACTTTGTTGACAGTCTCTGCAGAAATCCAGTCTTTTTGTTGGTATTTCTTCTTTCCCAGAACTTCGCTGCATGAGCTGGTCCACATCTCCTTGATCTGTTGCCATTGTGTGTCTATGTCCATGTTTCCTTCATCAAGGATATCTTGTAGGGCTTCGTATTTGTTTCTGACTGTAAGTCGGAAGGTCTCTTTTGTCACCCTGTCCTGTAGGAAGTCCACATTGTACTGCGTTCTGGTGCTTCGCTTGACTTCTCTCTTCTTTAGCTTCATCTTCATTCTGGCCAGCACTAGATGGTGGTCTGAGGCTGCATCTGCCCCTCTCTGCACTCTCACATCCTGCATTGATCTTCTGAACTTTCGTCCTATGCAGATATGGTCTATTTGATTTTCTGTCCTGTGGTCCGGTGATACCCAGGTTGCCTTGTGAATCCTGCGATGCAGGAACACGCTGCCTCCGATGATCATATTGTTAAATGCACAAAAGTCGGCCAACATCTCGCCATTTTCATTCATTTTGCCAAGTCCCTGTCTGCCCATGACTTCTTCGTACCCGCTGTTGTCTGATCCGATTTTGGCGTTCAAGTCTCCCATGAGTATTGTCATGTCCTTCTCCTTCAGTTTGTCACACAATGTCTGCAGTTTGTTGTAAAAGTCTTCTTTTGTTTCTTCGTCCTTGTCGTTTGTGGGTGCGTAACACTGAATGATGTTGAGCTTGATGTTTTCTTTCTTTGTTTTGAACGAGGCACAGATGATCCTTGGTCCCGCTGCTTCCCAGTTAATGAGAGCATTCTGTGCCTCATGTGACAACATGAATGCCACGCCTTCTGTATGATGTGCATCTTCCTCTTCATGCCCCGAATAGAGAATCATTTCTCCCGTATTCAGTCTGACTTGCCCTGACTGTGTCCACCTTGTTTCACATAGCCCTAGTACACAAGCCCGTCGTTCCCTTGCTATTTGGGCTGCTTTGTTTGTTTCGAACATGGTTCTCACATTCCATGTTCCGATTTTCGAGATTTTCTTGGAAGATAAGAAGGGTATCGGCGATGTAGCTTCCTTACGGCTTTCACTGCATGGCATCATACTCTCCCCAGGAGGCCCTACCTCTCCCAAGTTCAGTAGAGTTCCTTTGGTCGATGTTTTCGTAACAATCTGTTTTTTTACGGGAAAGGGTTGTTAGCCCTTTGCCCAACCCTCCTCTTTTCTCAGCCGGGCTTGGGACCGTCCATGGCAGAGACGTGTCTAGGTCCTCACAGAGACGTGTCTAGGTCCTCACAGAGACGTGTCTAGGTCCACACAGAGACGTGTCTAGGCCCACACGGAGACGTGTCTAGGTCCACACAAAGGCATATCTAGGTCCACACAGAGACATGTCTAGGCCCACACGGAGACGTGTCTAGGTCCACACAAAGGCATGTCTAGGTCCACACAGAGACGTGTCTAGGCCCACACGGAGACGTGTCTAGGTCCACACAAAGGCGTGTCTAGGTCCACACAGAGACGTGTTTAGGTCCACACAGAGACGTGTCTAGGTCTACACAGAGACGTGTCTAGGTCCACACAGAGACGTGTCTAGGTCCACACAGAGACGTGTCTAGGTCCACACAGAGACGTGTCTAGGTCCTCACAGAGACGTTTCTAGGTCCACACAGAGACGTGTCTAGGTCCACACAAAGGCGTGTCTAGGTCCACACAGAGACGTGTCTAGGTCCACACGGAGACGTGTCTAGGTCCACACAAAGGCGTGTCTAGGTCCACACAGAGACGTGTCTAGGTCCACACAAAGGCGTGTCTAGGTCTACACAGAGACGTGTCTAGGTCCACACAGAGACGTGTCTAGGTCCACCCAGAGACGTGTCTAGGTCCACGCAGAGACGTGTCTAGGTCCACACAAAGGCGTGTCTGTCCACACAGAGACGTGTCTAGGTCCACACAGAGACGTGTCTAGGTCCACACAGAGACGTGTCTAGGTCCTCACAGAGACGTGTCTAGGTCCACACAGAGACGTGTCTAGGTCCTCACAGAGACGTGTCTAGGTCCACACAGAGACGTGTCTAGGTCCTCACAGAGACGTGTCTAGGTCCACATAGAGACGTGTCTAGGTCCACACAAAGGCGTGTCTAGGTCTACACAGAGACGTGTCTAGGTCCACACAGAGACGTGTCTAGGTCCACACAGAGACGTGTCTAGGTCCACACAGAGACGTGTCTAGGTCCACACAAAGGCGTGTCTAGGTCCACACAGAGACGTGTCTAGATCCACACAGAGACGTGTCAAGGTCCACACAAAGGCGTGTCTAGGTCCAAACAGAGACGTGTCTAGGTCCACACAGAGACGTGTCTAGGTCTACACAGAGACGTGTATAGGTCCACACAGAGACGTGTCTAGGTCCACACAGAGACGTGTCTAGGTCCTCACAGAGACGTGTCTAGGTCCACACAGAGACGTGTCTAGGTCCTCACAGAGACGTGTCTAGGTCCACACAGAGACGTGTCTAGGTCCACACAAAGGCGTGTCTAGGTCCACACAGAGTCGTGTCTAGGTCCACACAGAGACGTTTCTAGGTCCACACAGAGACGTGTATGTCGGCTACGGGGTCTGCGTATACATGCATTTGTTATATTCGTTTCCTAATCCAGTGAGTGCTAGTAACTATTTAATATTGTTAACGAAAATATTGGTTTGTTATGAATACAGCACACTTTCAACATCGGTCGATTGGTTGCTTGATTGTTTGATTGATTGGTTGATTGTTTGATTGATTAATTGATTGACGTTTTGTTTCAGTGATCGATTGATCCGTACATCGACTGATTGTCTCTTGGTATAACTGTATATATGTATGTTTGTCTGCCGGCCTGCCTGGCTGGCTGGCTGGCTTGTTGGCTGTCTGGCTGTCTGGCTGTCTGTCTGTCTGTCTGTCTGTCTGGCTGGCTGGCTGGATGGATGGCTGGCTGACTGGCTGGCTGGCTCGCTAGCTGGATGGATGGATGGATGGATGGATGGATTGATGGATGGATGGATGGTTGGATGCATGGATGGATGGATGGATGGATGGATGGATGGATGGATGGATGGATGGATGGATGGATGGATGGATGGATGGATGGATGACTGACTGACTGACTGAAACACACACACACACACACACACACACACACACACACACACACACACACACACACACACACACACACACACAGACACACACACACACACACTCACACACTCACATACTCAAACGCACACTCACTCACACACACGCACGCACACATACACACACTCACACACGCACACACGCACACACGCACACAGTCTGCACACACGCACATACGCACACACACGCGCGCGCACATACGCACACACGCACGCAGGCACACACGCACACACGCACACACACCCACACCCACACGCACACGCACACGCACACGCACACGCACACGCACACGCACACGCACACGCACACGCACACGCACACGCACACGCACACGCACACGCACACGCACACGCACACGCACACGCACACGCACACGCACACACGCACACGCACACGCACACGCACACGCACACGCACACGCACACGCACACGCACTCTCACACACGCACATAGACTGCACACACGCACACACGCACACACGCACACACGCACACACGCACACATGCACACACGCACACACGCACACACGCACACGCACATACGCACACACGCACGCAGGCACACACGCACACACGCACGCGCACGCACATGCACACGCACACGCACACGCACACGCACACACACACACACACACACACAACCCTGTGCCACTAGCCAAGGCACTTGGAACACGGCGTCTGTCGTATTACACTCTAATGTCAAGGGTATGACTAATGTGCAGCGCCATGTTATGGCTGCGCGCTGTATTATTGGGCCTGGCGGAACTAGCTAATTAACTATAATTGACCAGGCTACGATAAGTTGTCTGTTGGGGATTGTAAATTGGTCAGCAGTGCTCGTTGACCTTGTGCCTGGAGGAAATATTAATTTCTCAGGTCACTGCCACATTGAGATCGTTTCTCAAGATGTTCGATCGCCATTACATATGTGATGGTGCCAATGTCTTTGATATAGTTCCAGATGGGAGTCGTAGTGTTATATCCAAATGTACGCAGCAAACCCATCGGCTATATTGATGTTGATGCGTTGTATTAGTTGATTAGATGTTAATATGGCTTCAGAAATGCCACATTTTTAGGATGGCAATCGGTATTTTTGACCTAAATTTCTATAAGAATCCGTATCAATCCGTATCACTAATCAGATCTTCCAGTTAACTGGCCTAAGTTATTAAGGCCTTTTTCAAAACGTTTTTTCGATGTATGTATGTGTTTGGAATGTCATTCTGAATAAGCCGATGTCACATGGCGCGAGCAATTAGCGTAGCCCAGTCACATTGGAGCCTCAAACCCCGGCTTGGTCAAAGGCGATATCTAGCGATTGCATTGCGAAGTCGAAAAAAAACAATTAGCCATATTTTATAAAGTTATGCTTAAAACAAACATATCTGCATTATATAGAATATAAATCAATGATGTAGCCTTAGTTTTGGAGACAAATTCGCAAATCGCAAGACATCGCTTTTGCGATCGTGATGTGTCTGGGGAGCGCTGTGTATTGCCCGTGCCCAGGCCATGGGCAATACAGTAAACGATTATTCCATTATGCTGTATAGTTTTGTGACGGATTACAAATAATGTTGTTAAAATCCGTATCAAAATGGAGTACGGCCGTATCACTTAACAAATCGCCAAAATCCGTATCGGATACGGGTAATTCGTATCATGTGGCAAGTCTGTGGCTGACTGGAGACTCCTTGTGTGGATAGGGCTAAAAGATCCGGTCTCCCGGTTGCTGACACTGTACATAGTTACATGGCAATAAACCGTTTTAAAACCTAAACGTTGGTCTGGGATCAGCTGGGGCTGGAAGACCCAGACAACGTCACGGAGAATGAACGATTATACTAGCGAACAGACAGATTAGACACCAAACGGTGGTATGTTACAGAACGTCCCCGCACACGACTTCGTATCGCAACAGAATTGACACAATGAGGAATAGGAAAGCGAGGGAGAGCCGACGAGGGAAAGCCGATGGTTGGAGATGTCATGCGGCCAACGACGTGAGGCAACATAGACCCTAGCAGACCAGGGCCAACACATACTCAGGAGCCAGAGCACGTTTGGAGAAGAGGATCAAGGTACTACCATCATAAAGGTATATATGAACCATAGTTATAGAGACGACACAATGTTACATCACGACAGCAGATAACGTGAGCAGCAGGCGTTTGCCACAGACTAAGTGGAGATAAACTCGTCTTGAAACTGGCAGGGAACAATACTGCCAACAACAGAAATTAAATAAGCCAGCAAAATCACACGACTATAACGTTTTTTTTGTCGTTGGCTCGAAGCAACAGATCAGAGTGGACGACACTGTATGTGGTCACTGTATGTGGTCACTGTATGTGGTCACTGTATGTGGTCACTGTATGTGGTCACTGTATGTTGTCACTGTATGTGGTCACTGTATGTGGTCACTGTATGTGGTCACTGTATGTGGTCACTGTATGTAGCCACTGTATGTGGTCACTGTATGTGGTCACTGTATGTGGTCACTGTATGGGGTCACTGTAGGTGGTCACCGTATGTGGTCACTGTATGTTGTCACTGTATGTGGTCACTGTATGTGGTCACTGTATGTGGTCACTGTATGTGGTCACTGTATGTGGTCACTGTATGTGGTGGTCACTGTATGTGGTCACTGAATGTGGTCACTGTATGTTGTCACTGTATGTTGTCACTGTATGTGGTGGTCACTGTATGTGGTCACTGTATGTGGTCACTGCATGTGGTCACGGTGTGTGGTGGTCACTGTATGTGGTCAATGTATGTGGTCACTGTATGTGGTCACTGCATGTGGTCACGGTATGTGGTGGTCACTGTATGTGGTCAATGTATGTGGTCACTGTATGTTTTCACTGTATGTGGTCACTGTATGTGGTGGTCACTGTATGTGGTCACTGTATGTGGTGGTCACTGTATGTGGTTAATGTATGTGGTGACTGTATGTTGTCACTGCATGTGGTCACTGTATTTGGTCACTGTATGTTGTCACTGCATGTGGTCACTGTATGTGGTCACTGTATGTGGTCACTGTATGTGGTCACTGAATGTGGTCACTGAATGTGGTGGTTGGTCACTGTATGTGGTCACTGTATGTGGTCACTGTATGTGGTCACTGAATGTGGTCACTGCATGTGGACACTGCATGTGGTCACTGTATGTGGTCACTGTATGTGGTCACTGTATGTGGTCACTGTATGTGGTCACTGTATGTGGTCACTGTATGTGGTCACTGTATTTGGTCACTTTATGTTGTCACTGTATGTGGTCACTGTATGTGGTCACTGTATGTGGTCATTGTATGTGGTCACTGTATGTGATCACTGCATGTGGTCACTTTGTGTGGTCAATCCTCTGGACAACTCCGGCTATCTCGAGTTATTTTTGATGAGAATATTTCCATGGACTAACACTTGGCCGCAGTATCTAGAGCGCGTGTCTCTGTCCGTCCAATCGTCTTGGTCTAATTCGCATCACGTCAGTCAGGCGATTCACGGTTTCATTACTTCCGCTGGACATGGGCAATTCTTTGCTTCACTGTCTGAACAACTGGCCACTAGATCGACTCCAACGAGTATAAACCGCTGTTGCCAGACAGTGACGCTCTCCCGGGAAATTCACACTCAACATACACAGAGGTTGGAGAGACGACAAGGTTTAAGACGAAACAGACTGGTGGGGAGGATGTTGAAATGGACCGGACATGTGGAAAGAATGGGAGATGTACATTTTGCAAAAAGAACAAATACTCAGAAAGTGGAGGGAAAACGAGGCGAGGAAGACCGAGAATGCGATGGGGGATTGGGTTAAGAGAGATCTGGAAAGAGTGGGTGGAGAATGGAGAACAACAGCAAAATAGGAGTAGGAGAGTGCTAACATAGAACGCAGTGAGAGAAAATTAAGGAGATGATAGAAATGAACACGGAAAGATGACAGTAACCATGGCCTACCTCATCCCGACGACAGGGTCAACAAGAGCCGAATAACACATATTATTATCAAAAGACTGACTGACCACCGGTCGAATATATGTTTTTGTTTCTTTAAAATGTCCTTCCTTGTTTTCAAGCCCGTCCTCCGTGTCTCTTCCACATATATACATGTGACATCTTGTCAAACCATAGGTGCCAATCAGATAACATTTGTGCTCTGTCGATATGTAATACATGTACTCCTACAATGGAGCGGCATGGCAAAATAATTATTCATGTTGTGGTAACAGCAATAAGCTTGGCCAATATATAAACCAACGTTCGACAATAAACTATTTTCAGTTATTGGACTACTCGATGTTATTTCTACGTGCGCATGTGTACAGATTTAAAATATTGCTGATTTGCAGGCACATGCCTAATTACGATATCAGTAGAAGAATGCGTTTAGAAATCAACATTTGCAAGTGTTTGCGAACAATAACATGTTACATTTGTGCATACATCGAGCTGAAATTTTGCGTACGATCTAGCGGGCCCTATGGGTGGATTGTTCGTAGATTTAGACTTTTACAAATTTAGTCGGGGGTGGGGGTGTGGGTTGGCTAACTTGGATGTTTCAATACCTCAAAAGGCGGTAGACCCTACGTGAATTATGCCACACTTGCGAAAACACAGGTCGTTCCGAAACGTTACACTTTAACAGTGTAAGAACATTTTCAAACGTTTCATGGGCAATAACAGTTTTTCCCACAAACGAGCTCGCAGAAGCGCAGGGGGATGATACCTCAGGGATCTAAATGTTCACGTTTTAGCGCCGTTGACAGTCTTTAGTCCTCAACCATCGCTGGGTGCCTAGGCTAGTTTTATTTATAGTCCAGGGACCGGGTACAACCACCGTCCCGAGTAGGGTCCTTACACCATTATAACTTTATGTTTCCCAGATACACCTGAAATCCAATTGTTTAAACCTTGGAAAGGCAACTATTATATCAGGAATCTTTTGTGGTGGTGTTTGATTACTAGATTGAATATTAAAAATTGTAGTAAGGAGAGATTGGGTCAATTTCATTAACAGAACCGTGCATACCATAACCAGTCAACTACCAGTAGAAGTAGCAAACTGGAAGTAGACCATTTATTTTAGCTGTGGTGGTTGCCAAATACTAACGACGTATATCAGCGCGGAAATAGCGACAAGCCTGCAATCTACTGTGACGGACGCATGTGCCCTAACGAGAGTGTATTGCTGCTTTTATTGTCTTGCTGCCTATTTCACGGTTAGCAATAAAACTGTGCCACTATGCGCATGATATAAACACGATGCACCTTCATATTCATAAATAACAAATACGCCACAGTTTTCAGTCATTAAGTAATTGGATTTATTTGGACGTGACTAGAAAACAGACAACGCGTCCTTTGTCATCTCGTCGTGCGTTGTGTCGCCTTACAACTCTTGCGACAACGGATTACCGACTGATTGACCGGGAGAACTCGAGCAACAAAACCTAATGGTCGGCTAAGAAGAGTTTATTGTTACGAGCGCAGATTACTGCCGCAGGAGCGTTAAAACCCGAAAAAGTGATATTATAAACACTTCGTTGATCAATCATTGATGCGAATATTACGATCGCATTAACACGTGTTTAGCGTTGCAACAGCGGCCGCAAATGTAATGCGAACGAAGTACTCTTCTGCATCAACGTACGCGGGCATTTACTCCTGTTGTAGTATTGATGGAACTGGTTTGGTTGAGCCTTTGTTGAGTAGGACATGCAAGTGATTGTCGTTTCCGGTTCATTTTGAGCAATACTGAACAAGACCACACACAACTGGTTCCCGCCTCGTTGTCTGTAAGCGTATCCAAAGCCAAAATTATTTAAATACGCAAACAATTTGAAAATCTGCATAATAGTTCCCACTTTCTAGATGAGTTTTTGTTTGGTGGAAACCAATAAAACCTGCAACGGAAGTTTATGTTGTGGCAGTTACGGCCGTATGCACACGCACACGCACACGCACACGCACACGCACACGCACACGCACACGCACACGCACACGCACACGCACACGCACACGCACACGCACACGCACACGCACACGCACACGCACACGCACACGCACACGCACACGCACACGCACACGCACACGCACACGCACACGCACACGCACACGCACACGCACACGCACACGCACACGCACACGCACACGCACACGCACACGCACACGCACACGCACACGCACACGCACACGCACACGCACACGCACACGCACACGCACACGCACACGCACACGCACACGCACACGCACACGCACACGCACACGCACACGCACACGCACACGCACACGCACACGCACACGCACACGCACACGCACACGCACACGCACACGCACACGCACACGCACACGCACACGCACACGCACACGCACACGCACACGCACACGCACACGCACACGCACACGCACACGCACACGCACACGCACACGCACACGCACACGCACACGCACACGCACACGCACACGCACACGCACACGCACACGCACACGCACACGCACACGCACACGCACACGCACACGCACACGCACACGCACACGCACACGCACACGCACACGCACACGCACACGCACACGCACACGCACACGCACACGCACACGCACACGCACACGCACACGCACACGCACACGCACACGCACACGCACACGCACACGCACACGCACACGCACACGCACACGCACACGCACACGCACACGCACACGCACACGCACACGCACACGCACACGCACACGCACACGCACACGCACACGCACACGCACACGCACACGCACACGCACACGCACACGCACACGCACACGCACACGCACACGCACACGCACACGCACACGCACACGCACACGCACACGCACACGCACACGCACACGCACACGCACACGCACACGCACACGCACACGCACACGCACACGCACACGCACACGCACACGCACACGCACACGCACACGCACACGCACACGCACACGCACACGCACACGCACACGCACACGCACACGCACACGCACACGCACACGCACACGCACACGCACACGCACACGCACACGCACACGCACACGCACACGCACACGCACACGCACACGCACACGCACACGCACACGCACACGCACACGCACACGCACACGCACACGCACACGCACACGCACACGCACACGCACACGCACACGCACACGCACACGCACACGCACACGCACACGCACACGCACACGCACACGCACACGCACACGCACACGCACACGCACACGCACACGCACACGCACACGCACACGCACACGCACAGTGTTCAGTCAGCTATGATAAGGTATATGTGACTAAACTAATGATACTCTTGTGCTCGTATGTGTGTGTGACACAGACCGTGATGTTGGGTGTGGTTGGAGTGTTGGAGTACCGCCCATCCATCCTCATTCACGTCCTCACTCCACAGGCTGACAACGATCTCTCAGCGGCACCTAGACGTATCACGAACATTCGCTCCAGCGCTGATGCCGATTACTGCCGGCTGAGCGATCGCGAGACGGAGTTATGGGTTATCAGACACAAGCGGTCACTTTTTTGCACTAACCTCGTCCACACACATGTTGCACACCCGGATATACCGTAGTATATAGGCGGAAATGGAATTGTTTCAACAATAGCGATGTGTTTCGCGCGGTTGTGTGTGTATGTGTGTGTGTGTGTGTGTGTGTGTGTGTGTGTGTGTGTGTGTGTGTGTGTGCGTGCGTGCGTGCGTGCGTGCGTGCGTGCGTGTGTGTATGTATGTATGTGTGTTGGTGATTATGTGTGTGTATGCATGTATGTATGTGTGTATATGTGTGTATGACTGTGTTTGTGTGTGTGTGAGTGTATGCGTGTCTGTGTGTGTGTGAGTATTGTGTGTGTGAACGTGTGTTTGTGTTTGTGTGTGTATGTGTATGTGTGTGTATGTGTGTGTATGTGTGTGTATGTGTGTGTATGTGTGTGTATGTGTGTGTGTGTGTGTGTGTGTGTGTGTGTGTGTGTGTGTGTGTGTGTGTGTGTGTGTGTGAAATTTACACATTTATATTATTATTTATATTTATTACTACCCTTCCTGTCACCGTGTCCCCGGATCTATTGTAGTTGGAATAAATATAATACATTGCAATATAATATAATATTTTGGGATATCACCAATGGAGCAGTGCGAGTTTCATGGAGGAAACCATGCAGTCGATTATTTTGATGTCATAATGTGTAAGAAAATGTATTTATTTATGTTTATCTACATGTATAGATCGCATATTTATCAAATGTACAATCAGTTTTACTGGTTATATTCCGATATACTGCAGTTTTACATTATGTAACTTACAACTTTATTATTTCTTTATCTACACATATCTGTACAATATTTACTTTATAAAGACTCTGTATGTGTATGTACCAACTTTTTTTACCTGAAATAAATGTATTCGTATTCATATTCGTCATACCACTCCTAGATCTTCTACGTTGATGATAATTACAGAAAAGAACAGCCATACCACTCCCAAATTACCATTGGTATATTGAACTGTTTCATAAAGGTATTTCGTTACAATGGGTTTCGTGAGGGTAAATGAACGGCGGTGTGTAAGAGGTGTGTGGCTTGTATGGCTTGAAACAAACTGACAAAAAAGAATCGACAATTGATAGTGCTGGGTAACCTGCTGACACCACCATCAAGACATTGTTATGCCTTCAGCGCTGGCGGGACTACCTTTGATGCGAGAACCTATCGATAAATGAAACATCCTTCATTCACTCGGGAACAAGTGCTAAGTGTGGCCAAAGCGAGGCCCACGCATGTACACGCGTACACTGTCCAACAATAATATTGCAGCCTCAAGCCACCAGGGACTGTTTCACTAAGATAAAGAGCTCTTATCGAAAATATTAATCATTCATTAAACAAAATCCGCTGTTAAATTTAATGAGTTGTTTTAATGGAAACGCAAACACCCATTACTGTGTTAGCGGGACCACTATTTTCATGACACACCAGTGACAATGTTCCCTGACGCGTCATGGTGTTGGCAATTTTAGGTATTCAAGATCACTGTTAATGCTCAACATTTATTTAAAGAAAAAATAAGGCTTAGGAGCTTTTAATAACGACAGTGAACTAGTTCCTTGGAGACAGAACGACGGCAACGAAAATAATCTTGGGCGGCTGAAAACCGCCGGAGCTTCAGCACCACTCTACTCCCGCTGTCTCGCGGCGGATCATCATGATATCGGATCATCATGACTTCGGATCATCATGACATCGGATCATCATGACATCGGATCGTCATTACATCGGATTACCATGACATTGGATCATCATGACATCGGATCATCATGACATCGGATCATCATGAAATGTGGCTTTGTTATGCGTTATTGGTTGTTAACAAATGTCAGCAGCACAAACGAATTGGAAACACTCGTCTTAGTCTCACTCTCAGTCACGTACTGGTGTCATGTGGTAGATAAGTGGCTCAGGATTGTGACAGTAGTTCCTGTGAGCTACTGTGCCAAACAGACGTACGTTGCCGCTAGTCCGCTATCAGGTCACGTGCCGCACCCACTGAACTGGTGTGGCGCGTTATTCCGTAGGTGTCGATGTCTTTACGAAGGCGGCGATGTGATGGGATGGGATGGGATGGGAAAGGATGGGATGGGATGGGATGGGATGGGAAGGGAAGGGATGGGAAGGGATGCGACGCGACGCGACGCGACGCGACGCGACGCGACGCGACGCGACGCGACGCGACGCGACGCGACGCGACGCGACGCGACGCGACGCGACGCGACGCGACGCGACGCGACGCGACGCGACGCGACGCGACGCGACGCGACGCGACGCGACGCGACGCGACGCGACGCGACGCGACGGGACGGGACGGGACGGGACGGGACGGGACGGGACGGGACGGGACGGGACGGGACGGGACGGGACGGGACGGGACGGGACGGGACGGGACGGGACGGGACGGGACGGGACGGGACGGGACGGGACGGGACGGGACGGGACGGGACGGGACGGGACGGGACGGGACGGGACGGGACGGGACGGGACGGGACGGGACGGGACGGGACGGGACGGGACGGGACGGGACGGGACGGGACGGGACGGGACGGGACGGGACGGGACGGGACGGGACGGGACGGGACGGGACGGGACGGGACGGGACGGGACGGGACGGGACGGGACGGGACGGGACGGGACGGACGGGACGGGACGGGACGGGACGCGACGGGACGCGACGGGACGGGACGGGACGGGACGGGACGGGACGGGACGGGACGGGACGGGACGGGACGGGACGGGACGGGACGGGACGGGACGGGACGGGACGGGACGGGACGGGACGGGACGGGACGGGACGGGACGGGACGGGACGGGACGGGACGGGACGGGACGGGACGGGACGGGACGGGACGGGACGGGACGGGACGGGACGGGACGGGACGGGACGGGACGGGACGGGACGGGACGGGACGGGACGGGACGGGACGGGACGGGACGGGACGGGACGGGACGGGACGGGACGGGACGGGACGGGACGGGACGGGACGGGACGGGACGGGACGGGACGGGACGGGACGGGACGGGACGGGACGGGACGGGACGGGACGGGACGGGACGGGACGGGACGGGACGGGACGGGACGGGACGGGACGGGACGGGACGGGACGGGACGGGACGGGACGGGACGGGACGGGACGGGACGGGACGGGACGGGACGGGACGGGACGGGACGGGACGGGACGGGACGGGACGGGACGGGACGGGACGGGACGGGACGGGACGGGACGGGACGGGACGGGACGGGACGGGACGGGACGGGACGGGACGGGACGGGACGGGACGGGACGGGACGGGACGGGACGGGACGGGACGGGACGGGACGGGACGGGACGGGACGGGACGGGACGGGACGGGACGGGACGGGACGGGACGGGACGGGACGGGACGGGACGGGACGGGATATGATAATTACGATGATGATAATAATAATAATATAACTTTATTTGTGCCTACATCTTTGGAAACCAAAGTCAGAGGTACATAAATACAAACGTTTACGCGGAGATACTTAGACGTCTTAACCTGGATACGTTGAATATAAAACGGGTCAGCATTTGTCAAAAATATTTTGATAAAATTAAAGTCGTCACACATAGATTAAATGTTATGATGCTTGACAAAAGACATACGGAATATAATATTAGACGAGCGAATGTGTACCCGTTACCAGTTACTGGATCGAATACATTCCGTAAGTCCTTTATACAGTGGGCTTTATACAACTGCCAATAAACAAGTATATTAATACGGTAGGATTTGCGGTATCACATGTATTTATATTATATGATGTTTTGATGCTTTAATGGTATTTTATTGTATAATGTCAATCCAACTCAGTTGAGTTGCTAATAAAACTTGTGTTATTATTACTTTTATTATTATCAAAGTGTCTGGTGAGTAATAAAGTAGCAACTAAGCGAAACCTGTGGAATTGTCGTGTGTTAACTTATAGATGGTCTATATCCGGCACCCTAATCCAGCACTACTCTGCCAGTTGTAAGTGCGTAGTTGCAGGCTCGACTCCTTCTGTCTTGGACAGTTGTGGCGGCAACTGTGTCAATCCAGGCGGAAGGCCCGATGCGGTATTACGTCGCCAGAGCACATGCGGTGGGCGGCCGTACGCCGTGGCGGCCCACGTACCGCCGCGTGCGCCGGAGTAGGAAGTGTTCAGTTAACTGATCAACAACGTCTCCTGATGCCGAGTTATAGAGGAGCCGTGTTCGCTGTCGGAATACGTCATCGCAGTTGACGGCGAGAGTAAGATCTGTCAACCTCGACTGGCGCCAACGTCGTGGCTCTCAGAAGGAGAGGGAGAGGGAGAGGGAGAGGGAGAGGGAGAGGGAGAGGGAGAGGGAGAGGGAGAGGGAGAGGGAGAGGGAGAGGGAGAGGGAGAGGGAGAGGGAGAGGGAGAGGGAGAGGGAGAGGGAGAGGGAGAGGGAGAGGGAGAGGGAGAGGGAGAGGGAGAGGGAGAGGGAGAGGGAGAGGGAGAGGGAGAGGGAGAGGGAGAGGGAGAGGGAGAGGGAGAGGGAGAGGGAGAGGGAGAGGGAGAGGGAGAGGGAGAGGGAGAGGGAGAGGGAGAGGGAGAGGGAGAGGGAGAGGGAGAGGGAGAGGGAGAGGGAGAGGGAGAGGGAGAGGGAGAGGGAGAGGGAGAGGGAGAGGGAGAGGGAGAGGGAGAGGGAGAGGGAGAGGGAGAGGGAGAGGGAGAGGGAGAGGGAGAGGGAGAGGGAGAGGGAGAGGGAGAGGGAGAGGGAGAGGGAGAGGGAGAGGGAGAGGGAGAGGGAGAGGGAGAGGGAGAGGGAGAGGGAGAGGGAGAGGGAGAGGGAGAGGGAGAGGGAGAGGGAGAGGGAGAGGGAGAGGGAGAGGGAGAGGGAGAGGGAGAGGGAGAGGGAGAGGGAGAGGGAGAGGGAGAGGGAGAGGGAGAGGGAGAGGGAGAGGGAGAGGGAGAGGGAGAGGGAGAGGGAGAGGGAGAGGGAGAGGGAGAGGGAGAGGGAGAGGGAGAGGGAGAGGGAGAGGGAGAGGGAGAGGGAGAGGGAGAGGGAGAGGGAGAGGGAGAGGGAGAGGGAGAGGGAGAGGGAGAGGGAGAGGGAGAGGGAGAGGGAGAGGGAGAGGGAGAGGGAGAGGGAGAGGGAGAGGGAGAGGGAGAGGGAGAGGGAGAGGGAGAGGGAGAGGGAGAGGGAGAGGGAGAGGGAGAGGGAGAGGGAGAGGGAGAGGGAGAGGGAGAGGGAGAGGGAGAGGGAGAGGGAGAGGGAGAGGGAGAGGGAGAGGGAGAGGGAGAGGGAGAGGCGACTGAGACTACCTAAATGACTGAGGATATGTCGTGGATGGACTGACGACCATAGACGGTCATAGACAAACTGAGGACTAATCCTAGTAATGACTGAGAACGGGCCATGGATGGAGTGAGGACGGATCGTGGACGGAGTGTGGACGGGCCATGGACGGAGTGAGGACGGATCATGGACGGAGTGAGGACGGATCATGGACGGAGTGAGCACGCGCCATGGATGGAGTGAGGACGGATCATGGACGGACTGAGGACGGATCATGGTCGGAGTGAGCACGCGCCATGGATGGAGTGAGGACGGATCATGGTCGGAATGAGGACGGATCTTGGTCCGACTGAGAACGGGTCAAGGACGGACTGGGGACGGGTCCGAGGTTGGCCCAGGAGTGAGTCGCGGTCGAGCCAGGGACTGACGTTACACCACGCGTGACAGTCGCCACCACGACCCGTCTGAGATGTCACACGATGACCCTACATGACCTAAATGAGCTTCGACGACGACACGTTACCTTCCCTGGAGGATTATCAAATAAGCCATGACATTCTACAAAATATTAAATCAACAGTGCAGTGTTCTCTTGTTACTCCCGAACAATTCGCATCTGGAATATGATCCAACCACACAGTGCTGACATAGAAAACCCCATAACTTTTCAAGCAGCAATCATGAATCTCCCTTTATCGACACTCTATCACCTAACTAGCTTCTAAAACAAACAAACAAACAAACAAACAAACAAACAAAGGAGGAAACCACCTGAGACCAAGCTATGCTGACTGTAAACGATATCCACTGTAAACATTAAACATTAAACAAATTGTTGAGAGTGGGCGTGTCGGGAGCATCAACGAACTTGGGGAGCATACTATAAATATTTCGACTAGAGTAAAGTTACAACTACTAAATACATGGCGTAGCCTAAGTGCAACTATGTGTGGAGTAGACTCGTGAAATGCAACTAGCGTAACTTTATAGCGCTTTTAGGTTTTTGACGAGTTATCACCTGCTTCGACGTGTAAGTAGGCGCTATGAAACCAACCCAAGCAGAGGGACCTGAATGCGGGAGTCCATTTGGATAAATACGTTGACCGCCACGCCGTCGTGTTACGATTCCGTTGTCGCGCTGTTCCCTCGTTTTTTCCGCTTTCCGTCAACTTGCCAAAACAGCGGATTTGCGTAGAATCTGTGGATTTGTGTCAGCTTTTCTACTTTGCTAATACCTGGGGGCAAACAGAAAACATAAGGGGCCGGTTTCATCAAGCCGCGAAACTTTACGAGCAATTATGCGGTCTACTAGTCGCGTTTAACAGCGACTAGATCATTTTTAGCATTCGTGTAAATAACTCGATGTAGACTTGACCTAATTAGGTCGCGGTGGGGAATCCCGGTATTTGTGGTGTCTCTGGACATCCTTTCTCTCTCTAGCTGCCGCCTTTGCCGTTCACATAGCAAAAGACAAACTACGATGAATGTAAAGGAGTGCCAGTGTAAACATTAAAAATAATTATGTTGAGAGTAGGCGTGTCGGGAGCGTCAACGAACTTGGGGAGCATGCCGTGACTATTTCAACTAGCGTAAAATTACGACTACTAAAAACATGGCGCAGCCTAAATGCAACTTTTGCTTTCGACAAGTTATCGCCCGCTACGACGTCGTAAGTAGGCTCTATGAAACTGGTGTGTTTTATCTGACAGTGACGTTGTCTCAGATTTCACGCCTAGGACAGTGAGTGCATTTACGGCGGTGGACACGTCGGTTAGACTTAACGCCTGACAGTGTCGTGACGGGTCTCGGGCAAGACTTCAATGTCGTGTATAGTCGTCTGTGTGTAATTCTGATCACACTTTTTGGTTTCAACCGCCAGCTTTGTGTGTCGCTGCATATAAATCGTTTCCTTTACTCGGCACAAGACGTTTTCTCTGTTGCTGTCTCTGACTGAGCTCTTGTGTGTGTGCGGTTGTGGGTAATGCGTCAGCGATCAAGTTCCTTTCAATCCGCGTAATCCCCTTAACAAAAGTAGAAATCGTAACAGGAAATGCTGTCAAAGCACCACGCTATTAGACATGTTTAATGCAATAGAAGACTGTTTTACTCGGCCAGAGATCATGCCAGTGGTCGCTTTTATTTTGTTATGAGTAATTTTCATCGCACCTCGAGCATTTATAAGCCCTTCTTTTTATTCAGATGATTGGTTGCTGCGTACATGCGTGCGTGCGTGCGTGCGCGCGTGTGTGTGCGTCCGTGCGCGTGCCTGCGTGCCTGCGACAACACGCGTGTTTAGACTCCTGGTGACTTTAACAAATCGTGGAAGTATCTATTTCCAACTGAGAAAAATACGCACAGGCATGCGGACACGCACATAGTCACACAATCAACACTCATACACGAACAAATGCGCACACACATATCCACTCGCACACATGCATGCTTCGAAATCCATAAGGACATGATCCATGTTCTGTCATCTTGGTATAATTTCGAACCTTGGCAAGTTCGCTTACTCTATGTCTCTCCAGTTCATGTAGCACTGCATAAGAATGAATATCTGGCAATAAACAGTTCTGGATTTTGGTATAATAACTTTCGAATCTCCATTATAGAGTTGAAGAATGTTTCAAGAAAGATTTATGATTACATAACTAGCAATTTCTACTCACATCAAAGTTTCAGCCACCATCGGCGGCCGTCGTCTAGCACGTTGATGGTATGGAAGGAGGATGGAACGATCAAACTCCTCGTGTATCGAAAGAAGACACACACCGACCAGTATCTGAACTTTAGTTCACATCACCCGCTAGATAAGAAACTGGGGGTAATAAAAACATTACTAGACAGACGTAACAACATTGTCACATAGTTAGAGGACAGACGGAAAGAAGAGAAGTACATCACCAAGGCTCTACAGGAGTATGGTTACTCTAAGTGGACTATAAGAACAATTAGAGAAAAACAGCAAAGCCAAAGAAGAAAGACTAAGGATAATGAACAATGAGGAGTCCAGAGGAATGGTTACACTACCATATATCAAAGGTGTGACAGAACCGGTACAGCATATGTTAAAACACCATGATACAGCATCAGCTGTCAGAGCACACCGAAATCTCAAACAAATACTTAACTAGTGCATCCAAAAGACAAAGTGGAAGACAAACACAAGACGGATTGCATGTACCAAATCCCGTGTAAGACATGCGAAATGTGTTACATTGGTGAAACAGGAAGAACTTTTGGCACGATACTTGATGAACACAAACAAGAAGTTGAAACCATAACAACTAGATTTTTCACTTGGGTGAAAAGAAAATGCTCGTCAGACGTAGAACACAGATAAGCAATAACAGACCATGTGAACAGACATAACTGTGTGATAGACTGGGTAGGTGCGAAAGAGAGATGAACAGGTGCGCGCGTTTGATAACAGAAACCTTCTGGATTAGGAAGACGGTACCAACTATGAACAGAGATGAGGGGGGCTACATACTAAATCACGTGTGGGACACTCTGCTCGCCACCCCATCTAGTGAGCAGTGACAACTCAGTTCCTGAAGAAGGCCGCCGATGGTGTCTGAAACGTTGATGTTAGTAGAAATTGCTTGAATGATACACTTCCAACTTGATGTATATTTCACGAACAAAAGAGCTAAAGAATGTTTCCCATATAAAATATTATGTCGGAAGCGGTGGTCGCGCGGTAGAGCGCCGGACTTTCAATCGAGGGGACGGTGGTTCATTCCTGTCTATCGCCGTTTCGAAACTTAGGCAGTTTCGTTCACCCTACATTTGCCTATGTCTTTCTGAAGAAACACTAAAAGCCGGTGTTCCCTTCTATGTGGTGTCCATGCCAGCGGAAGTAAAAGAGCCCGCACAGGGTGTAAATGTGAAACCTGTAGTGGACTCACCAAGTCTAGAGAAGGACAACTCCTGCGTTTGCCCACGTTTGGGCTGTTTGTAGGTAACCACCTGATACCTGAGATATTGTTGAATGAGGAGCTCTGCCCGAAAATAAATTGTAAAATGCCTTGAGCAGTACAAAGGAGAGGATACTGCAGTACATGTGATCTGCCCTAAATACCTGTATTTTACATACATATACATGCACCTACGTAAGTACGCAAACACATGCGGAAGCGCACGTACACACACACACCACACACGCACACATGCACACACACACACACACACACACACACCACACACCACACACGCAAACACACACATACACACACATACACACACATACACACATACACACACGCATACACACACATACACACACATAAACACACGCACACACACACACGTACACACACACACACACACATAAACACACACACATAAACACACACACATAAACA
>OZ024858.1:48687029-48704529 GCA_964017155.1 Oasisia sp. SBJ-2009 | reverse complement strand
GTGTAACGTCAGTCCCTGGCTCGACCGCCACTCACGCCTCGGCCAATCTCGGACCCGTCCTCAGTCCGTCAATGCACCATCCTCAGGCGTCCATGATCCGTCCTCACTCTGTCCATGATCCGTTGTCAATACTTACTAGGATTAGTTCTCAGTCTGTCCATGACCAGTCCTAAGTCCATCCATGACATATCCTCAGTCCTCCCATGACCTGTCCTCAGTTCATCTATGACCTGTCCTCAATCTATCCATGACCCCTCCTCAGTCATTACTAGGAATTGTTCTCAGTCCGTCCGATCACCGTCCCCGTTCGTTCAATGACCCGTCCTCAATCTGTCCATAGCCCGTATTTAGCCCATCCATGACCCAATGAATAAATTACAATTTGAAATTCAAAACAGCCAAATATGATAGTGCTAAACTACCATTTTAAATGCACACTGTTCTTACCTGAGTCATGTTTTTTATAATATTTTATTTTACTTCTTTGTATTTTATGTTTGTATTTATTTACTTATGTATGTATTTAATTTGTTTTCATCCTTTTAAACGTATCCTTTGTAAATATGTGATGGCACATTTACAAAGGATACGTTTAAAAGGATGAGAAAAACAAATAGTCGTGTGTGAGTAGCTCTGTCAACGAAAATTGTGAAATATAAGTATGTCAGCGAGTAAAAATAAAATTATTAATCAATCAATCAGTCAGTCCGTCCTTGACCCATCTTCAGTCCGTCCTTGACCCATCCTCAGTCCGTCCTTGACACATCCTCAGTCTGGCCATGCTTGACAGCGCCTTACGTTCACCTTTGCACACGCTACTCAATTTCAGAAAATACATTCCCGTCATTAATGAAACTGTTAGGAAACTGGACCGTTGTCACCGTATATCGTAGCCGCAAACAGGCTCCGCTACACGAGATTGCTCGGAACATCGTGTTACGGTGGGCGTTATTAAAAAAGATGGCATCACGCGTAGACTGTATCGATATCTATGCTAATGACATCGACATATAACGACAGCTGTCTACCGGAGCAGTGCGCCAGTGCGGGTGGTTTCGGGTGTAGAACAATGTAGCATGCAATGATAAATACCTGTTTTGTGCAGTGTCTTACTTAGCTTTCTACACTCGACGCAGTGACCGTTCTTGACGGGTTGTTGTCGTCATTAAAGTGACGCTGTCGCTGGGCTGGCAGCAACGCGAGACGCCATATTGGATTTATGGCAGCCTTGACGTGATTTGAGTATTTGATGTATCTTTATGACAGACTTGACGTGATTTGACTGTTTGATGTATCTTTTTCGATTCCGCCGCAGAGCAATGTTTTTTTCTAGATTTAATTGCAATTTACCAAGACGATTTACAAAGTGCACACAAGTTTGAAATCTTGCGAACTGCTGTTTTGTGTAGCTTCACTAATTTACTCATTAAAAGTATTCGAAACCTTTCTCTAATATAGATCTACTGCATTTTACTACATACACTTTAGGGTCAGTTATACTACCAAGTGCAAGTATTTATGTGTTAATTGTAGCAAGTGTATCTGTAGCGTTACAGCATAGGAATGCACACGGGCCAGTTTCTTATATGGAAGAGTTTTAATGTGTGACTTACAGGTGTTGGGTTCTGAAGAAAAACATTTGAATATGATACTGGATTGCTCAGTCGTGCTAAGTAACATTAACATATACTTGATGTAACAAATATTGCATTTTCAAAACATTTTGCTATCGTACCATAAGCTTCCATTTGTAATGTTAAATGATATATCCATGTCGCTTAACAAACTTAGTCAAACAATTAACAAAATCGCTGAATGAACAAGGCTGCATGTTTTTCGTCGTACATTTTGTTGAAATTCTTGTTTCAGAATATTGTCGGTATGACACAAACCTAAGGGAGTTGTTAGCGTGTCAAATGAATGCGGAAATATTAGCTCTGTGAGATGTAAAGTCGTAGTAGAAAAGTAATACACATTTAGCTGTTATGGACATTCATTTGTTGCTAAAGACGAAGCTTAACGCAGATCTCGCGCGTAACTCTGATTGTGACGTAAGCAAACCCGCAACGTACTGGATGCATCAATTTTAGTGTTTTAGTTGAAACCATTGGCAATCGGTTCCTTTCAGTAGCTTGACTTATAGTTGATGTGAAGGGCTTTACGTGCTGATCGGAACAACGATAATTTCATTCACTTTACAATTGTATAGGTAAACCCTTTATTACCAGCTTCATAACGTGTTTATCTGCAATCTGTTCAGCTCCCTCGTGTATCAGGAACGGCAGACCAGACGAAGTGGACCAATGTCTACCACAGTAGTATTTTGTTTCTTGAGGCAATATCTTCTGAAGTTTCCGTGTACCACAATGACCCCGTAGTTACACAACCAATACCTTGATGTGATACTACAGCTTGCCAATAAAGGGTGAACTAGATACCTTTAAATGCACCTTAGCACAGCTAACATTTTGGAGGTGAGCTTTATAGCAAAAAATTCTTATTTTTCATATATGAAAAGCATTTTTATTTATACGACTTCATGGTGTTGAATTCAACGTTTAATCCTGTATCCACTTAGCTTTGCACGAATAGGTCTACAACACGCACACCTAGTTAAATGTGCCTTTAATTCGTATTCGCATTTCTGCTTAAAAGTGTGTCGATTTATGACCGGAAATCGCAGATTTACCCACATTTACCGTGGCAGCACTAACCAAGTGCAATTGTCACGCCAGATACTGTAGAAAATTAGGCAATAGAAAACGCCTAGCCTATAAAAAAAACGTGAGTACGCGCGTATAATTCACAAAGACCGTCCAGTTCTACGCGCCGAAGCTATGACGTCACGCGCAATAACATCGGCCATTTTGACGGGTTGTTAAGCAACTAACAATGAACGCTCCGTGTTATCGCTCATAAGAGACTATTTTGATCTCGTTACAGAGGCAATAACTGCCCGGCAACTCCCCTCGCTTCGTGAATAATGCATGTTTTCATTCTTCTTTCAAATTTCCGCAAATTAACGGGGTAGCGCCGATAATTAATCCGCTGATTGTGCAAACAGATTACTTTCGAGATGGTGACCATGGCACGTTAACCTATTTCCATTGGTTCGTCACATACTCTCTTTCGCATACAGGTTTATCACATCAACACAACGTACTACACAAATACATACCATTTCTGTTAACAAACTCTCCATTAATTATTGAATTGACAACACACAAGCACGTTTAATTCCAGTCAGCTCTTGTCTATCACAGACGCAGCGTTCTATTAGTGACTATTAAATCGCGTACAGAAAGTTGTACATTTCGTGGCGCCAGCCGGGAAATGATAAACCCCATTGTAAATAATCAACCCAACGTTGTATTTATTTTTCAGATGGATTGTCAATTTGCGGAAGCCAATTGTTTATAAATGTAGAAGAAAAAATAGGAAAGAAAGAGGGAAATCGCGTGGAAGGATACATATTATTCGAAAAAAAATTAATAATTACATAACTAGCAATGTTCGACTTACTTCTACGTTTTGACCACTATCGGCGGCCTTCTTCAGGAACTTGATGAACATTTTCACGAATTTTAAGTATTAACAGAATTGTCACGCAATATTTGACTTTTTCGAAATTTTGAAAGTATTTTATTTAATACGAAGCTGGCGTGTTTGTCCACTTTAGCGATTATATTTTTGCAGAACCACATACAAATGTTCGCTCAAATTGTGAAATAATTCGAATAAAAATCCACTTAGCACGAAACAAACTCATATACTTTGGATCATATTACATACCCCCTAATGACCATTTTCAATACATCGACACTCGTTATGAATCTCTAGTAAGTAAGTAAGTAAGTAAGTAAGTAAGTAAGTAAGTAAGTAAGTAAGTAAGTAAGTAAGTAAGTAAGTAAGTAAGTAAGTAAAAGCTTTATTTCTTGATGGTAACCATGTCACGTGGTATATCGTGATTTTCAATGGGCCATCATCTTACATGCATTCATACATCATATACATACATACAATAAAGCTTTAGATAAAATATATAGTTCACAACAATATAAACATAACCGCTGTAGCAATAAATAGATAAAAATAGATAAACTGTAATTATAAATAAATACATATTATTAAAATATTATTAAATATAAAATATTAGAATAATTATAAAAAATTACATTAATATATTATTTAACATTATTTAAAAGAAAATGTATTGATTATAATAAAAAAAACGTTTATATAAAATAGATCGATGGCACAATTGTATATACAAACAAACAAAATCTAGAGAACGTATACATATCTAATAAAAACTCTTCCTTATGTAGAATACTTTAACCTTCTTGGTACCAACACGGGCAATCAACAAAACGCTGACAACAAGACGACCATCAACCATGGCTGACCTCTAAAAGTAATGAGTGAATTTGGACTACACAAACATAGCGAATGATCCCACATAACTCGACTCAGGCAACATCCTTGTCCTAATGCTCACTTCAAACCTTTCCACAATGATCAATACACGCAATACACATGAACTGTAGACGTAGCGATGACGGAGGCAAAACACCATCGGTACGTCGGCAATAACAACTAATTGAAATAGAACGCCATATTGCGTTTCAAACTGCGATCATTGCCTCTCTATTCATAGCAGCCAATCACATTGACTGCCTTTTAAAGATACTCAATCCACTCATTCCCGTAAAAATCGTTTGCTCCTAGCGATTATTAGTCATTTCACAAAAAGCGGATGTATCAAATACTCATTAATGATTGTTTAGTTGGTTTATGCGTACATGTTACTTCATTTTTCTTAAATAAATAAAATAAATAAGAACTATTTCGATTTTCGTTTCGACTGTATACACTAGAAACTCTATACGAAACCTAACTTTGGAAATGGAACTATGTTAGGAAACACGTCTGTTTCTTCTCGTTGGCGCGAGATCGACCCGCGTGATTGGTGCCTCGGAATCCTTCGACGCATGTGCTTGTGTTTGTTTTTCTTTCAATCTTTGGTGTGTACGTGTGGTCGCAGTTCTTTGTGCAATAATGGGACGTCCACGGACGTATGCCACCAGTTCGGCGAAGAAACGAGCAAAGCAACTAAGAGAGAAACAGGTTCCGCGCGCGAGGATTTATTTAGGAAAATCGATGGATCTATGGAATAAAGCAAAAGAAACGGTTGAGCTCGGCCTCGGAGCCGGAGGCATATCAGATGCAGCCTTCGCAAAACTTCTACTCGACAGGTTAGTAATTTGTCAGCGTCAATCATTGTTATACTTTGTTGTATCAGTAAACGTATGAAATACTATAATGAAGTGGAATATGTTATGGTGAAAAACCGCGTAGATTTATTTTTGGCAATGCAGGCGATACCGATGCAGTGGCTGGGGTAATCGATGGCGGCATCGGCCTGGGCTGTGGCCAGTGTGGGATCTGTGCCTGCGCTCTTGTCTTGGTATCCCTTCGAAATGCATTATGTTAGCACTCAACCAGCAGTTTATTTTCTTTAAAATTATTACTGACATTTCACACCATTATACAAATTTCATATTAATTTATGAATACTCAGAGTCAGATAAACAGTCACAATAAAGATGCATATGTAAGACATTTTGGAAAATGAACACATTGTAAAAACATTTTATTGAAAGCTGCAATCGGTAAAAAAGGTAATAAAGTAAAAAGTGCCCTGGGGGCTCGGTAACATAAGTTATTACTTATGTCCATGCGTCTTTGTAATAATCTGAGTAGAAGACGCATCAACATGAAAATGAGCCATTCTTTTCGTAATACTTGCCAACAATATAAACTATATATATAAACATACTGAACATAGGTAATACATTAGGCCTTAGGATTACATAATGCAAAATCTCCATATATTTATTTAGTTACTATAACAAACAGTTTCTAAGATCTAAAAAATGATATCAAATAGATGATATTAAAAACGGTATCCAGACATTTCGGTAAAGGACACTTTGGTAATGGACGTTTTGGTAACGGACATTTCGGTAATTGGACATTTGGGTAATAGGACGTTTCGGTAATAGGACATTTTGGTAACAGACATTTTGGTAATAGGGCATCTTGGTAACATGCATTTTGGTAAAACCAATAAATATTCTTTAAAGGCATTAATTAAAAGGCATTAATTTAAGATAAAAATGTATCGATAATGTAAAATTAAAATAAACAGTTGTATGTTCAGTCACATTTTAATTCAAACTCACATATATATATATATATATATTATATATATATATATATGTATGACATTATCTTACATGTGTCTGGATTTAAATGTGTCCTGCTAGTCACAGGTTGGCTGTAGTGGTTGACCACTCTAGCCACCACCAATGCTATTTGGAAGCCATGTTCCCTTCAGAGGCAAGCACCTTACACCATGCCTGACTGCAGGTGGGAAGCCAAGTTCCCTGTCTTCCCATCCTAATTTACAAATGGTTTAACTGACTGATATCTCAACTGGTTACCTCCTGATATGGCAGACTGGACTTAGTTGTTTTACCGAAATGTCTTGTTACCAAAAAGTCCTGTTACCAAAAAGTCCTGTTACCGAAATGTCCATTACCAAAGTGTCAGTTACCAAAATGTCCTTTACCAAAATGTCATGGATCCATTAAAAACATACAACATGGTGAGGACTTAACAAACATTTTGCAGTAAATATTTATCCCAAAGGTACTGTAGTTTTATCATGGGAGCTTGCAGGGTTGGCACGTTTATGTCATCTGGGCAGAAACCACGGAAGAAATATTTCTACCCATGAGCAGAAATACCTTTCTCCCCTAGCTGTGACAAGTACTTTTAGACCTCGGACTAGTAACAGGCCAACAGCTGTCCCTTTTACATAATAAAATCATTTAGGACTAATTATCGATAATGATGGACTACCAGCTAGCTAGAAATACTGTGCACCAGTCCCTACGGACAGTTGCCATCAGACTTGGACTCAAATTAATTTGTATTTTAAAGTGTAGAAATACTTTTTTTATAAAGTATTTGTATTTGACCATTATGAATGAAAAGTATTTGTATTGAAATACTTTCTTAAAGTATTTCACAATTTAGATACTGACAACGTATTTAAAAAAAGTATGTTTCATGATCACATGTAATGCTTGCCAAACTGAAGGCCTTCACTGCAAATCATCTTTCAACAAACAAGTTATTTTGAATCTTCAAAATACCCATCAACTGTAATGTAAGGTGACCTATTTAATTTTACAGACGTGGCTTATAGATTACAGTTAGAGAATGTCAGTGAGATTGCTGAGCCAAACGGCCTCTGCCATATTCGTAACAGTAATGGAAATTTGCACATAAAGTTCTGTGAATAAGATTTCATTGACATATCATAAAATTGCTTGTATTTTATATTTGGTGTGCATTTGAAAATTACTTGAAAATACAATCAAATACACATAAAAATGTCCAATAAAAGGTAAAGCATTGCCTGGCATAAACTGGCTCACTAAAAAGTCAGGAGTCAAGACAGAATGTTTGTCACACCTGGTCAACAGTGGGCAGGCACCACTGTGGAAATTGGCCTGCAGTGAAGGTGGTCAAACATTAGCATAAATATTTGAATGGGAAGCCATTGAATCTTATCTATAGTCATAAAGGCAGGTATTCACAGGGAAGGTGCTTTAAAGAAACCTGCTGTGTAAACATCCTGGGCAAAGACAAAGGAACCGAGGTTTCCTCTGGTGCATGGGAAGAGCTATCCACTAGTTGGTACAGTAGTGCAGATAAGGAGAGTCTAGTAAATCTGCCTGCCAATTACTCTACAGTAGGCAACACACTTGAACCATAATGGAAAACCAGCCATGTATTTGAATCAAATTTCAAAAATGGCAGTGTAAATTAATAGTATTTCAATAAAACATTGCTGTGTATTTGAATTGGAAATTTGATTTGACCGAGTTGTATTTGCATTTTATTTGACCGAATTGTATTTGATCCCTAAATGTGTATTTGAACCCAACCCTTTTGTATTTGATATGTGGACTGTCATAGGTGAAAACCACCACTTTCTATCATGAAAGCATGGTTGTTTGACGAATATTAAATGAGGCAAGCAAGTAATATTGAATAATTGTATTTGTTTACAGATTATTGGATGTACGTGATTGATGTAACAAATACTTCTACCAGTGTATAAACTATTAATTAAAGCAAAACTTGTTAAGTTCTTATTATTTTCATAAAATCACAAAACACAAAGTGACAAACAAAAGTTAATCAAGTAAACTGCAAAGTACAATTTGATGTTCAAATTTTCTTACAATATTCTCATTCCAAATCCTCACTTATAGAAGCTGATCCATCATACAGACAACAGGGTGACTCAACAAAAGTGCAGCCAGCTTGCTGTTGCACCTAGCAATAGCAGTCCCAACTAAAGAACAAAGGGGATACTGACACGTTAACATACATGTTCTAAATACTAACCCATCCTTTTGTCAAACAGTAGTTGATGACACTGCCAGGCTTTGTTCACTGCTAGCTGTGTTCTCCTCTTTCACTAGAATGTTATGTAAATTTTACTTTTCAAACCTTATCTTTTTAATTTATTTTATTTAAGCTAGCATACAGTGGCAATTAGCCAGATGACATTGATTCAAATAGTTTTTTTCGGTCCAACGGACTTATGTCATCACTTTGTGTGCGCTGACCATTGTTAGCAGTCAAGCGTGTTATTAAAAAATTTGCATACTGTATATTTTATATGCACATGAAATGTAAATTTGATTTACAAATTTGTACTTTTGGTTCTAAAATGTTGGTACATTTAAAATTTTCCTTTTTCATTCGAAAGCTTCTATGAACCTTTTCCTCTAATTTGGCATATATGTATGTCTGAGAGTATTAACAAACTAGTCATTTGTAAGGACATCTGAAGGCATTCTCAAAATGTTAAATGTGAGCAGATTGCCTGTTTCTGCAGGTCTTTTAGGAGATCTCAGGACACAGTACTCCTGTGGTGTTTGTGCAATTGGTGCTAAGTTGTGTAATTAATTACTTTGATAGGTGTTATATCAATAGCCCAGTAGAGGGCATAGGGGCTGACTTCTTAACAAATTACCTGTCCCTGACCTTGATGGGGGATTAGGGGCTGCATCAATAACCCAGCAGTTAAACTGGAAAATTTGATGCCTGTATGTTTTAAGCTTTATCTTCATGTAAGCTACCAATTTGACATGCAAGTTGTGGTTATTTCACTGTTTGTTTATTATCTTTAAAATGATGTAACTTTTGTGTCTACTGGTATATATTGTCACCTGCAAGTGACAATTGACACAGAGACAAAATATACAAGTATACATTGGAAATTCATACTGCTGTTCTCACAAAAAGGTGTCTGTGTTTCTAGTCAGCTCATATGAATAACCAGAGAAAAGGCAAATTAGAATTACAAATTACATTGAAGATACTACACAGTGACCTTGATTCACAAAACCACATGTCATTCATAATCTCACAATATAGTCCAAAGAACTTAATGACCCATTGCTATATTACTTGACTTGTGTAACTTAATTGATTAACCTTTTTTATTTACATACATATTTCAGTAGTTTTTATATACATATTGTGAGCGCACTGAGTAACTGTTACTTAGAGATCATGTAGTTTAAGAACTAATAATAATACTACTCCTATGAATTCATTGTTTTGTTTAACAGCTTCAACACAAAGCCACACTTAACCTCGACACCACTGCAGCCGGCACATATGACACGATCTGTGGTTGCGCTATCAAGCATCAGTGGTCATAGCCCAGGTAGCACATTGTCACGTATTCAGTCTCTTCCTGAGGCTGGATGCAGCTCAGGACAGTTGCAACAAACGTAAGTATTTATTTATGTTTCCATGCATGCTTTTATTGCCAATGGTTTTGGCCCAATTAATTAAACTTCCACTTTAGTGAAACGCCATATCATGCATGGCATCAAAATGGGTTCCACACAAAAAAGATATGTTCAGTTGTGTTTGATTATTTTTATGTAAATATTATGTGTGTACTTGTGTGTGCTAAGACATCACAACTACTTCGTTTGGCCTGTTTCTACACACAATGTGTGAAATACATTAAATAATACATAACACAACATTGGGTACACTGAAGTGGTGACACATTACCATAATTAAATTGTCGTTATCATGGCAGCTATTTCACAATTCTAAATTCTTGGAGTTAATCACTACACTTTGTTGCAGTGACCCAGATGATGATGACCCATTCGGATTGGAGACTGTGGATCCTGGTGATACTACATACCACTTTGGAGATGACACATTAGAAGAGATACATAGGTACATATTTATATTGAACATATACTATTTAGTATGATTATAAATATACTTTTGCACTGCATATGGTGTTAATGTATGTTGATTATGATGTTCACTTAAGTATTTTGAAATGATGTGAATGTAGCCAAATCAAACATTTATATTATGATGACAACTGACATATACCATTTATTCTAATTTGTATCAACTGGTCTGGCTGAGTGGAGAGGCTGAAGATATATACATTTATATATAGATACATAAATGTGTGTGCGTGCGTGTGTGTGCCAGTAATGAACAGTTCTGTTGCTGCATTCAAACAATTCGGCTGTGTGTCTAAGCATTGTGTATACATAATGAGAGAAGAAACCAATGAAGGCATTATGTTTAAAAAAGACAACGGAGTGACTTTGAATTACCTAAATAAATGTCATTCATAATTACAAACTCACAATATGTATGCCAAAGCCCAAAAGTAATTCAACATTATTGTAGATTAAGTAATACATTGTGGTAAAATTGAAGTATTGATGGCAACAGTCACTTGTTTGCTTTTTAAATATAGGTGTCACATCGACATTGACTCTCTAGAGAGTGTCACCCCATGTGATATTGTCCACGACATAGAAGAGACAGTGGCTGACACTACCACCCCAGAAGAAGAGGAAACAGCTACGGCAACAACACCAGAAGAGACAACAGGGAAACCTTGCTTCATTGTTTATGAAGACTGTCTGCTGGAACTGGCAAACATGAAGGTATCTAGACACTTCTGTTCTACAATCATGAAGCATAAGGGTGTCATAACTGGAATTAATAATGCTGACTTACCAAGCCATTGAAAATGTACATGCATCACTGATGGTTTAGTTTCTAAATGATGGGGTTGTTTCTAAATTGTTGGTGTATTACATAAATCACTATGTGCCTATGTTTGAAATGTGGTGGCATTAAATTGTTTAACTTTTTCATACCGTGAGAAATAATAGGGACATCAAAGACGGCCTGGAAAACATGTTCCTTAATAAACCTTTGGGATGCGTCTAAATGTTTTTGATATATGTGGAAGTATACTTTGACATTCTTAAAGAACCTTATATGTTTTGTAGGTGAACGAATGCCTGTGTATCGATTACTGTTACTTTCTTTTGACGGTTATGCATATGTCTACTGGTATAGGTTGACAACATTTGCCAAGTTAAAGGGTGTGGAAGATCATTCAACATGAAAGTCAACCACATTGGAAGTGCTGCCGTACTTGTGTGGGTGAGTACCATTAATATATATATATATATATATATATATATATATATATATATATATATATATATATATATATATATATATATATATATATATAATGCAGTTACTTTATGGATCATAAAGTACTGTCTGAAAAAGTGGAAGTTGTACTAAATGTACGCTTCCTGAACAACGTTCACCATTATGTGAACTTCAGGTGTGTATTTAAACAGCTTCAGTTATGCAGTGTATACAACTGTTACACTGTTTATAAAACACATTATGTATGAGCCAGTTATAAAGAATAACTCATACATTATCAGCCCAGTTAGTGTAGGTTGTCAGCATAATGTAGTTGTATGTAAAATGCAGATAATGTAATTATTGATGGCGATTGAAAACCTACAGAAAGGAAGTGCAAGTCTTCATGAAATATCATGCCCTTAGAAATGACATATGCATTAAACTTTCAGGCACACTGGAGAGCTGGAAGCTTTTCATCACCACATCTTGATGTATGCTGCGAAACTCTTCACATTCAGGTAAATTAATCATGTATTACATATTTTTTGTATGACTGGCTAAACGTTTGCTGAAAATCATACATAAACAGCAACATATATTATTATTGAATTTATTGGCTTTCGTGACCATTTTGTATTAACTATTATGTTCATGCTTACAAACGTGATATAAACAGTAATTCAAGGCATATTAAGTAAGAATATATTAACACAATGTAATATAACATAATGAACATAAAAAAATAATTATATTATGATCCTTTGTTAAAAAACAAAGAAATGATTACATTAAAGTGTAGTTATTGCTTACAACAATTTGTATATAATGAAAAATTATTGACTAAGCAAACAGTATTGATTGCGACATTGTAAAATATACTGTGAGAAGGTAAACAAATAAATTAATATACTATAAAATAACATAAATTGGTGATAATGTAAAAAAATTAAAATGCAAATAATTAAATACACATTGTAAACATACAAAAACATTATAATCAGTATATAAAGAAATTGTTGCGACAAAGTTCACTGACATCTCTCGTATCTTACAGCTACCCGGTGTACGTCGCCAGAACACAGCTGGCTGCAATAGATTTTCAAAAGCACAAGGACCGACCGTACCGCTTGAATGCTGCAGGAGAAATGATGTGAGTATTTCCAGTTACATTTATATTAATTAAGTGTGTAGTGAAATTAATATATAAATTTAGAAAAAAATACTGGTACACACAAATTATCACAGCAATACTATTTGTGTAAAAGTATAAATAGTACAAAGTTGATCAATACGGTTCATAATCAACCATGGAACTGCTACAAAACACACAAAGTGAACATTCTGAAGTGTCATGAATGTTGGTAACCAATGTTTGTACATAACGTTAACCCACTACTATTGAAGTATCGTTACAGAAATCATACCACAGTTATTAAAATAGCTTTGTCTTAATTACAGGTACAAACGGATGTACAGTAAGAAATCAGGAAACTGGTACGCTGTACCAATCAAGACGCCAAAAACATACAATTACATCATAGAGATGCAGATGGATGCAGTACGAAGGAGGATGGCTGACACAGAACTTGTCACGAGGCGTCGCAAACTGATGGCGGAGGACCCACGCAGGATAAGCAGAACGATGGCACCAACCGCTCCACCACCGACTAGCGAACTAGTGAGGCGTCACAGCTCCCGGATGACCAGGGGTGGTGAGTCACGCTAGCCGGCTCACCTGAAATCCTGTGTACAGGCCGTTCGCGCTGGGGAATCTGTCACGGATTCGGCAGACGACACAGCTTGGAATAACTCGCCGGACATTTGCGCCAAGCCGGCCATGCCGCCACAGCACAAAATGACGGTACGCAGCATGACGAAGGGCTGCAGTGTCATGTCCGGGATCCTGCGCAAAGATCTCTGCCCAGTACGCCATATTTATTTGAAGCACAAGGGGCTCCAGGCATACCAGTTCAATCTCCTGCAAAGATAGAAATGTTATGAGTAATTGGCCATTATAATGTTGTACGGTAAATGTGGAGTATTCATTGTGGTAATTAGCCTTGATTAGCCAGACTCAGTACTTTTTAGCCCCTCAACTCCACCTGGTAGATTTATGCTCTGCAGATCTTACCCCAGTATAGGATAGAGACGCTGATTCCTGCTTGCACATTTTATGCGAGCAGTGAATAGTACACAGGGGATTGTGTCACAGGTACATAAGGGGGTATACAGTAGTATTGTACAGTGTGGTGGAAATTACCTATTTTTATCATATGAGGTCTCTGTCATTAAATTACATTTCATTTGTAATTATTTTAGCTACACTCAACAATATACATAAGTAGCAAACTGAATAGAACATTTATTTTTCTAACAACATATCTCAGTTTTTTGACATTTCAATGTGCTGCCTGAATGTAAAGGTTGAATAATCATGATAAATGTAAAGCCAACATGTTTAAGGTGGTGTTATGCTAGTAGTTATATGTAATAGAATGTCGTTTTTAGGAAGTATTGGAAGAATGTTCCACCTGTGATTAATGAAAGATAAGACACATTTCAGGGTTCATTACTAAATTATTTATGGATATTTGTTCCTTTAGAAACAAAAGCATTCTAATTACACAAGTGTAATGTGCTTAACTAGTGTTTCTTTGTTACAATTCAGTGTTAAGTACTCATGGGTCTTTGCGAAATGCAGTGCTGTAACCCACAGCATAGCCTTTCGATGTCTGTCGGCATGTCTCGGCATCTGCCGCAGACACACCACTGGGGGTGGTTACTGGTGGCTGGTGTTGGTGGTGGGGGGTTGGGGTCCCCAGCTTGCATTGCATCCAGGGCATCAAATACGATGCCTGGATGGTCTGTTATGATTGAATGCACCAAACGGCGCATCGCTGTAATGTCCAATTGCTGAACCATTTCCTGTGTAAATGAATGCAAAAATATGTATGTACTACATGGAAGAATCACCATTGTACTAATGATTTACACACACGCAATGGAAAAACTATAAAAAAAATTGCTTCAATGAATATTTATGGATGTGATGTTTATGTGAAATTGTTTTAATAAAATTAAAAGTATAAATGTCCTATATAAGTACCTATGCTTATTAATATATATATATATATATATATATATATATATATATATATATATATATATATATATGTGTGCTTATTAAAATTGTAAAATCTATTACGGTTAATTGTTGTATGTGATATTTAATATTACCTCAGTTGAACGAATACGTGCGTCCTGTAATTGTTGTATTCGTTCAGCATCTATTGTGCTGAATCTCCCTCTAACTCCTCTCCCTCCTCTCCCTCCTCTCGTCCTAACTCGGTTGCGGGGTGGCATCTGTTTACATAAAAAGGCATGGATGAACTTAATAACATGTTCACTAAACAATAATTTAGTACTGCATATTCCACAAATACTTTCTCAGTTGTTATGACAACTCACACATTTGGATTATTACACATGAACATCTAAACTTTGTCATTTGAAAGTGTTCACTGGAAGCCAATTTAAACATTACATATAGGCATGCTGGTAGTTGTATAACACTACTTGAAATGTTTGCATAATTAAAATACAAAGCTACATAATTGCATTAATACAAAATATCGTAACTAAAATGTTCAACATTTTAACACGCGCACACTTGATATGTGATTACATATTCACTACTACCGACGCAGTGGTAATTACACAGGCCGCCAGTACAAGTGATGACCCAATGTTAATGAACAGGGCGATCTTTCATTTTCTTATCTAACAACATACAGCCGCCAAACGTCTCCTCACATATGTTGTATACAACAACACACATAGGGTTACAAAATTAAACCATATTATTGAGAAAAAAAGAAAAAAAATCGCGCAAAACTCCGTGGCAACTCGACATCATCGCCGCCGACGGCAGGACGAAGTGAAGTGTAGCTCGTACTGTGATCACCGTAATATCGGTATTGTTACGACGGGCGACGATTGCCAGCAGTGTACGGGTAATATCTGGGGCTAAGGTGTATCAAACATGTGTTTGGCGGCTGTAACACTAAGATTTAGGGGCCGTTTTCATGCTTAGCTTAGCCCTACGTCAGAAAGTAAATGATCGCCATGACTGGCACATAACTCGCAATTATTATTAATATTGACTAATTCATGATGAATTAATATTCCATTATCCATCGTACATCTATATATTATCAATCGTAACTATAATACGTAGTTATTACGTACCTTCCACTCGACCTATCTCCGAAGCACGTGCTCGCTCTTCCCGGTTGTTGATGTTTGCGTAAGCTTGCCTGGATGTTTTGGTCTCGTATAAACCACGTGACAAAAAAAGCATAGGACGACGGCAGATGCTGGTTGTTTCGACAGTTATACCCGGTGTAACGGCGATTCTTTTTTCATGATAAAAAAATGACAAATACGCATTCTAAAAATTTTCTGACTATGCATACTAGTTAAACTATTAACACTTTACACATTTGGTGACAAAAGAACCAGTTTGGCGATTAGCAAACGAGTGGAGGAAGTACCTTTAAATGAATGAAAATACTAATTTCTCTACCCACAGTGCATGGACACAAATAAGGCGTGCAAGTGGGTCACGATACATGGCGAGACTCCGCGCGATTGGAGCTTTGGGGTCTAAGCGAGACAATTGAGGACTGGACACAGGAATAATACACAATAAAATATTTTACGGGATTTGCATTTTACATTGCTGTACGTTGTTGTTTCGATAAGCACTTATATCCGACAAGTTGTCTAAATGCGCATAATCATAATAGTGAGGGCTCTTAATGTAATACATTTTCACATCTGGACAAAAGCATGAAATTTGGCACAGATGACCTCCATGCCATACTATTTCAGAATTTTGATGGAAGCAACCTGAGATTTTGATGCTTCCACCATTTTTTGCAATATTCAAAATGGCTGCCATCGATAATTAAAAACTTGCTTTTCCATATTTCATGAACAGTTTCGCATAAAATATTAACACTAGGCTTAATGTATACATACCCGGGTGTTATAATTTCAAATATGGTATACATGGACTTATCAGACATTCACATCTGCCATTTTTAAAGATGGCGGCCGTATTCACTAATGTTGCTATATCTGATAAAGTATGATACGTAGAGTCGTTATTTTGGCATCAGTGTCTAGATAAGTGGATAGCGATTTCAAATTTATCATTTCACATCTGACCTTAATTTGACCTTCACAACCGCTATTTAATAATAAAATGGCGGCTGTAAAATCGAATTGTTTATATATCTTTAAAACGAGATATATGGAGGGATGCTATACGGACACTTTTTCAATTTATACATATATTGGGGTAGATGTTTTAAATATTTTACTTCTTGACCTTGACCGATATTCACATCCGCCATTTTTAAAGATGGCGGCCGTATTAATTAATGTTGCTATATCTTATCAAATATGGCACCTAGAGTCTTGATTTTCGTATCAATGTATAGGTACCTGGATAGCGATTTCAAATTCGTCAAACATTTTACACCTGATCTTAATGTGACTTTCACAACCGCCATTTAATAAAATGGCGCATGCAAAATCGAATTGCTTACATATTTTTTAAACAATTTATTTGGAGGGATGTTATATGGACAGTTTTGTCAAAATATACGTATGTTGGGGTAGCTATTTTAAATATTTTACTTTTTGACCTTGACCGACATTTACATTCGCCATTTTCCGGGATGGTGGCCCTCAAAGCTAATGTCGCTATATCCTGTGAACTTTACCACCTAAAATCGATATCAAAGCTACATGTACAGCGCAAGTGGTGCTGACTCTGTCATGGAATATGATGTAGGCAATGCATATCACATTATGATAATTATAAAGTTAAAAC
>OZ024858.1:48652029-48682029 GCA_964017155.1 Oasisia sp. SBJ-2009 | reverse complement strand
TAACCAACGCCCGCCCGCCCGCCCGCCCGCCCGCCCGCCCGCCCGCACGCCCGCACGCACGCCCGCCCGCCCGCCCGCACGCACGCATGCATGCATGCACACTGGTAACACTGACATAGCGAGTGGGAACTACGAGTCACCCGTGCTGCGGTGACACCTCGGGCGTGCACTTACTGCAGGTCCGGCCGCCTGGCCACGGAGCCGCCGACACCATGTGCCGTGGCGTGCTAAACGCCCGACACTAATGGGCTAATGAACGAGGCGTCTGTCGGTGACGAAGCGACCACCTACGGACGCATTAACCAAATTAGCAGCCCGGCGCACGTGCGGGCGTGCGGCTCGCTCGGCCATCGGTGCTCGCTAGCCATGTTGCTAGCTTGCAGTCCGCCGCGCACCTGCGCGATCCTCGCATCCGGTTCTCGTGGACGACGACGGACTCTGTCCACTCGGCGCGTCAACAGACCAGATAATCGGGCTCCAGAATCTCTCGGAAAACTTCGGCAATTTACGGTCTATCTCGGGTAAATACTGGAAACTTAGTGATCGCTTTTAATTCCTAGTACTAAACTTCTGGCAAGTCGTAAGTAATAATATCATTAACTATAATGCAACCTGATATACTATATTAGCTTAAACATGTCTATCTACTAATGAATGGCATTAATAGTGTTGTTTATATATACTACTCAAAATTTGCTAAGGATCACACAATGTTTGTAATGGAACAATCTTGAAATGGCAGCCATCCAGAGACTCACTGGAAGCATGAGACGCCGTTGCCAGGCTGTGACTGCAACACGTGGGTCACACACACAAGCTACTGACAGTTGTTGCTGCTCGTAATTGAACTGATTGGGACATTTTCATGACTTGGAGTAACATTTTGAAACCTCCATTTTGGGGGGTCTGGGAAAAACCTTCATTTTTGGGGTCTGCTTCTTTGATGACAGAACGCATGTTACCTATTGTTCAGATTTGGTATATAGCTATGAAATTCAGAAAATAAACATGTCCTCGAATACATCCTGTGTTTAGTTTTTGTGTGATACACATGGCGTAAAATATAATACCGCCCTAAATAGTGATCCCTAGCAAAATGTGAGTAGTATATTTCAACAATGAGCTCTATCGTGTACGTACAGTGACTCGCAGTTGTATTTATGCGCATGTATAACGCTTGCGCCACTGCTTGCAATGTGCAGCGGTGATGCACGCGTCAGTGTCCGCACAATCGATTGTATTCAGTTGTCAACTTGGGTCACTGCTTCGTTTCCTTGTCAATTGTAGACGATAGTGTATCCGGGAAAAAAGCTTTGACAACGGATATAGGCACATTTGCTGATAAAGACTATTATTCTATTTTTCTTGCCCGCAAACATATGTTTAGAGTTTAGTTGCCGGCTAATGCACGCGTCAAATACAGAGTCAGATTACTTTTCGTGACATCAAACTAGCTGAATATGTTTAATATTGTATAATAACAAGAGTTTGTCAATCCAGCTAAATTCACAAACGCGCTCAACAACTTCTATATGTCATGTGTCACACTAACGGCTGTACCGCTATAAATGTGCTAGATTGTGTCAATCACTACACTCCAGCCTTGCATGCTGTTTGACGATTCAAATCTAGATCATAAATCGAATGGTACATTTTATACAGAGTTGCATGAAATGCAGTAACTCCAGTTTGTAAATGCTCATCCATTTAGCCCTTAATGTAGCGGACCATATACGTTTAAGAAGTTTAATTGTAATATAATGTCAAAATTCAAACTTCATGCCATGACACACCGTAGAATGAAGTCAAGTGTAACTGCGTTGATGATATCAATCAAAACTACTACCAGGAGGCAAACGAGGAATACTGTGTAAAGTATCATTTGCAAAATATGTGTTACGGATCATGCAAGTAGCGCTTATTTTGTATTCAGTGATGAGGTGCTTTGTCAGGTAGCGCCATAAATAAGTACAAGTAGGACTGTAATATATCAACCGGTAATATCGTAATAATAATAATTACAATAAATCTATGGCGCCAATATCCTCACAACCTGAGCTCAGTGGTGAAACAAACCCAGTGGTAATGTAACACCCCAACGAGTAATGCATTGTCGAGTCTTGATTATGGAAGTTGGCAGTGGTGACAAAGTGTGTGATCATGTTGCTACTGATGATGACGACAAATGTATGACAGTGCGTGTTAAAATACATAAAGAAGATGGTGTCGAATAACTTGTTGGCGATGAACAAGAAGATAATGAATCGAAATCGGAAGTTTGACTCACATACACAATCGACCATTTGTCCCACAAGTAACAATGTTACATATCTATCCACAGCTCATTTTGGAAATATATTAATTTGTTGAATGAAAACAATAGCCATTAAGTACAAGTGCCATTCAAGCAGTTATGAGATAAAAGTAATTTCAACTACCTTTAATTGTTTGGTTTATTTTGTATATCATATCAAAAGTGTTTACATTTCAAGAGAATGTCTTCAGTTTGGAATACAGTATATTAAGTAACAGATAGTTACTATTATTTCTTGTTTATATAATAAGCGTCAGAACCAATCAAATCCTTGTCAAGCCGGGAATAATGTCAAACAATCATATCGCGTTAATGTGCCAAGCCGTGCGAGTGGCGATACAAGGGCGGCTTCCTTTTGGCTCCTGGGAAACCGAGGCTATAACCAGAAGGGTGCGAAATATCCCATGGAATGAAACATCCCAACACTTGGTATTGGCAGGGATTCAACTGACATGACGGAAATGACTCAGATATCACGAGAACACCAATCACGTTGCCAAGTTGTGTTCCACGCAATAACCACTATATTGATTGATTTTTCAGGTGATTAATGGCGACAACAAAATTAACGAAACCTTTTAGTTTACTCACTGAATGTTTCACAATACGAAGACTCGCAATACGGGTATCCAAACAAAACATCAGTCACTCATTGGTACCCAGTGTGGCAGGAAGTGATCAGATATTTTAAGCCCTTTGTAAACAGTCGTCGATTCCGGGGCGAATTTGCGGTAGTAGGTGGTCACACCACCAGCCAGCCACCCCGCCCACCACCCAAAGCTACCGACGGTAGCGACCGTGTGATTGCATAGACTCAGTATTGCCAAGTCGACGCCGGACGATTTACCTGCGGAGAACGACAGGTTCTTTTGCCGACCAAGCTTCTCTCGACACCACGAAATGTCGTCACTACACACGACGAAGTGTACGCGGGTGAAGTTTCTTCTGAAGGCCTTCATTGCCTTGACTAGGTACGATTTGCTGGCGACTCGATACAGATTCACATTCCTGTCGCTGAGTCTATCTCCACGTCGAATGTGAACGCCGACAAAAGTTAAGTTTCCATCAGCAGCAGTCACTTTATAAGTCATCGATATATTCTTTAAGTAATCCCTGGCTTCGGTGAGGATAGAGTCATTGAACGTAAATTGTTGTCGTATCTCACTTTCGTATCTGGCAAAGTATTTCCACGACTGAAAGTACCCAACGAGTGTCACGTTGCTCTCTGGTAGCTTCTCTAAGTTCCGGTGGTATGTCGCGTACCCTCGTCTTGCCGACGTCCTACTCCTTTCCGGACGAGTAGCACCGCGAGGAATTGTCAGGTTAATGAATGTATCCCACAACGCGTTATAACGCCGCGTACTGACGACGGCTGAGCGATTGTTTCTTTTTGCAATGCCAAACAGGGACGCGTATTGGAACATCAAATTGCCCAGTCGGCCCCCATATCCTGCTAGGTAGACGATATATGGTTTGGACATGTCCGTCAGTTCGCTATCCGTCGATACTGTTGTATTTGACAACCGTGTGATACTTGGCATTTGCATCGTAGCGAGCTGGGTCATCTTCGACATCGGAGAAGTACAGCCGTAGAAGGCACACAACACCACGCCTAAGACACTTAGAAGTGCAACACAAATGTTTCGTTTCACCTGACATTTCCTTGGCTCTCGGGAAACCTCAAAATCCATGTCTTGATGTTGCGCTTCGTCACGGTGTTTGCATAATGTTCTATCTAACTGTATATAATTCAAATCGGTTTGGCGTAATACGATATGAATATGGGCACATTCGGTTCGTTTACGTAGCGTTAACTTTACATATTTACATCGATCGTCGTACAGTAGCACTCCCACCCATTTAAGATGTTACTGATATATGTATCAGAATTAATCATTCGCCGTGTATTTGTCCACATCAAATTATGAATAGGAAACCAAACTCACTCTTGTTAATTCGTCAAACACGGCCAACTCCCTATGCTGTAGCCGTACACTGAACGTAACACACGAACACATGAACGAACACATGAACGCACGCACGAACGCACGCACGCACGCACGCACGCACGAATGCACGCACGCATGCATACAAGGCAAACACACACATGCACACACACACACACACACACACACACACACACACACACACACACACACACACACACACACACACACACACACAATTCAATTTTAGTATATTATCAGTTAGGTCGACAACGATGCTATCTGACACTTCTAATGTATTAACAGAAACGAGGTGCCTTCGCCTGTGCTGTGTAATGAAAGCGTGCACTGGTCAGTATTGTCCTATTTCAGTAGTATTATTGCAATGGCGTTTAAACACTCAATCCCAGTCAATCGTGTGAGGAGGTTGTCTACTGTTATGACGATCGCAAAAAACGGCGCCAGACAATTTGTATTGACTTTCGCCCAGTGGCGCTTACATCTGTCACTGCTAAGAGTGTGGACACTTGACCGTGAACTGACCACATATGTGGCCGGACGCATGGATCACGACAGTTTGCTTATTTGACCAAGAAGGGCGCACAAGATGCAACACTAACTCTGTTCAACCTGATAGTTCATGATCTGGATATTGTTAATGGATATGTTTACTTTTGTTACATATTTCGGTTAATAGTACATGCATATACTGTCTGCTATTTAACATATGTATTATTCCATAAGTGAGTTGTAGATATTTATTTTCTTAATATTTGTACCGTCAATTGTGTTACGTATGTGGGGTTAATACACACTTCCGATCCCGATGTTCAACCTAATTAACATCTAGTCATTTAAACACTTCTGATAAATCCGCCAGTCTCATATCATGCTACACAATACATTATCAAACTCAGACTTATGCCTCAATTCGTGGCATAATCTCTACACTCTCTGACCGAAACACCTGTCAAAATGATGCCTTCACGTTGTCATGATTATGTCACCGACAGTCCGCTGGGAGGCGCGGCGATATGAAAACAACAAGTGTCTAGCTGGGTCCCGGGACGTGGAATTAAACGTTGGCGTGTTTTTGAATCGATGAAATCGCAACTTTAATGGATGAGATTGGTTGGCATCCTGCCAACGTATTCACAGTTATCCAATAGCAATATTAAAACTTACATAGCGCTTAAACGCTTAGTAATCCTGGCTCATACGCTCAAGATATCAATGTGATACCACGCTATATATCGCCAACATGCCCGGCCAAAGGCCAGCCGAGGATTTAGGCAAAAACACAGTTGTCCATTCTTTTAAGTTATTGTGACGCAAACATTACAACCAGATAACGTCTCACTCGTCGGAACAGCGGCGTGCCATCACGATATATACATGAAATTTTCGAAAATTCTCACAGAGAATTTTCGAAAACATGAAACGTGATGTAGCAGCCATTGAATGAAATGAAACGAAACATCGAGAACAAAACATAATTTGGCATTCCGAAGTTTTATATGTTCGTATTAGTTCTGCATTTAGCATATCACCGTAGATTTGAGCAACAGTGAACCGATAGAGGTTTAGTCGCTTTTGTAAGTAATATATGCCAATATGCCATTACACGACCTACATATTATGGTAAATTTGACAGTGAGCTTCTCGTCACGACAACGACGTCACTTATGTAATTTTCTTTACCCATCGCGTCATTCGCTGCTATCGAAAATGTGAACTCATAATTGTATCGAAACTATTAACTCATAATTGTTTAATCTGCCACACCTACTTTTATCGAAATAAATTATGCATAGTAATGAATTGTATTCATACTATGAGTATTATTATTATTATTTTCACTTTAGTGAAATATACATTTTGTTATACTATGTGTATATGTATGTGTATATACATATGTATGAATGTATATGCCTGTATGTATGTGGTGTATGTGTACGTATATATATATATATATATATATATATATATATATATATATATATATATATGTGTGTGTGTATCTTGTTATTATCAATTTATTATTATGTACATCATGTATTATTGGAGGTAGAAATTATTATGTAATTTTAATGGGCGTCCTGTCGCTTCAACTAGTTTAGTTTTTACTGGCGTCCTGGCATTCATCATTAGCACATGTTCCATGTTTGTTGTATTTTATATGCCAAATAATGTCAATTCAAACAAATAAAAAGGCCTGACATTGACGACTTCATGTTAAATAACGTCGCATACATCACTATTTATAATGACATATCGTGGGTGACTAGGTTCACATTGATGTGTGTATATGTGCGTGTGTGTGTTGGGTTGCGTGCATTTGTGTGTGTTCGTACGTGTATATATTACATTTGATTTATTCGGTATAGCGCCACATCTATAATTGTTTCACAACATATTATTATTCAAAATACATGCGTGCGTGCATGTGTTTGTGTGTCTGCCTGTCTGTTTATTTGTGTGTTTGCGTGCTTGTTTGTTCGACACTTGGCGAGCACCTAGATACCTCCAATTACGGCGAGGACCTAGATACCTCCAATTACAGCGAGGACCTAGATACCTCCAATTACGGCGAGGACCTAGATACCCCCAATTACGGCGAGGACCTAGATACCTCCAATTACGAAGGCGTGTCATCACACAAGTAGAAATTAAACGTAGTAACCGACACACGCTAACACCGATGCTCTTTGTAAAGCGATATTCGGCCCAGGCACCGCGTTACTTCATTAAGACTTCTTTGTTCAATGTGTTGCTCTCATCGGTCAACCTTGCTTTCTCTCGGCAACCTGGTGTCATGGCGTCGACGCACGAGTCTCACATTTGGCGTCTCACGACGCACGAGACTCTCCTAATTTGGCTGTCAAACGCGTTCACCTCAATCGCAAATGTATTTCTACTCATGACTCGCTCTTGCTAGAGAGCTTGGCCTGATTCAATAGTCTTGCGCCAATCACCGTTTTGTATTGTTCCCCGAGTCAAGGCAAAAGTACGAACTGGGCTTTCTCTCGCGGGCTGCAAAATGCACTTTTCATCAACGTTAATTAAGCGACAACCGTACTGAATTTCAGGCTTCTTCTGCAGCTACCACCCTTTGTGTTTGTAAATGATCAGCATTTCGAAACGAACAGAAACACAGATAGTGTCATGATTGTAAGAAACGCTTTTGTTCTTGCACTCTCCGACAACATAAGATACTATAGAAACATTACGGATGCCATGGTATGTTATATTACGTATAACGTTATATACATACAGACATACTCACACATATGATGATGATGATATATATATATATATATATATATATATATATATATATATATATGTATATATATATATATATATATATATATATATATATATATATATATATATATATATATATATGTGTGTGTGTATGTATGTATGTGTGTGTGTATGTATGTATGTATGTATGTGTGTATGTATGTATGTATGTATGTATGTATGTATGTATATGATGATGATGGAATATATATATATATATATATATATATATATATATATATATATATATATACCATCATCATCATCATCATCATCATAGTGCAGCCATAGTGTCCCGCGGTTAGGCGAAGCCCTCAGTATACTGCTTCCACATCTGCCTATCTTGCGCTATCCTCTGCCAGATGGTATCGTTCCAGTAGTCGTCTACCTCGTCTCTCCAACGGTCTTCCTCTAGATCTTTTCCTTTTGTGGGGATTCCTTCCAGGTGACGATACGCAGTGTCCATCGGCTATCTCGTATCCTGCTGACGTGCCCAGGTCCACTTCCGACTTCTGACTTATTTAATCACGTCCGTTATCTTTGTCTTTTCTCTTACCGAGACGTTTGTTTTTCTGTCCCGATATATAATCTTTGTTTGTACGGCTGCTAGCTTTTTCTTTGCTTAGGTGGTGAGTGCCCATGCTTCCACGACGTATGTCATTACTGGAAGTACGCATAAGTTGTAAACTTGTCTCTACAAGCATGGCTCAATGTTACCCTTGAAGATGGCGCGGTGCTTGGCCGATGTTGTCCACCCGGCCGTGATTCTTCTTTGAATCTCCCTGTCTTGGATTTTGTCTCTGGTGCTGTATCTCATTCCCGGGTAGATGCAGCTTTCAACGTTATCGATCTAAGTGTTGTTGACATATATTGGTTTGTCGTTTTCCAACATCACCTTTGTCCTCAGCTTGTTCATCTTCAGACCGTGATTTTCATTTTCACCAGGTAATCCCTGTAGCATTTTTGTTGTAGCTTAAGTGGTGTATTAGCGCACAGGAGTATGTTGTCGGCGAAGCGAAGATGACTACGATATTCGCCGTCTATCATCAAGCCTGTGGTTTCCCAAGTCAATCGTCGGAATATGCTTCCTAGTGCTGCGGTGAACAGCTTGCGCGATATGGTATCTCCCTGTCGTACGCCTCTCCTGATGCTGATCTTGTTGCTTTTTTTTATAGGAGGACTGTCATAGGGCTGTTGGTATAAATATTCGAGTTCGATGTACACATCTTCTACCCCCTGTTCTTGAAGCGAGGTCAGTACTGTTTGGGTTTGCACTTAGTCGAAGGCTTTCTCGTAGTCGACGATTACGATGCAGAGTGTGATATTATATTCTCTGCATTTGTCCTTCAGTTGGTTTACGACGTGGATGTGGTCTATCGTTGAGTATCTGCTTTTGAATCCAGCTTGCTCTCGCGGGTGGATTTCGTAATGTGTCGTGTCTAGCCTTTTCATTAGTAATTTCGTGAGTACTTTATAGAGGTTTGATAGTAGACATATCGGTCTGTAATTCTTGACTTCTTTCATATTTTCCTTCTTGAAGATTATCATCATCTCAGCGTTTTTGTACGCTGTGGGTATTAGTATTTTCTGATAAGCTTTTAGTGTACAGCTTAGCAATTGTCTTCGAGATGGTATCTTCTCCTGCTTTCAATGTCGCGATGTTTATATGGTCGTTGCCTGTTGCTGTCCCATTCGTCATATCTCGTAGTGCTGCTTCCATCTCTCATAATGTTATCTATGGTACCTCTTTTGGGTCAGTGTGGATTATAATACTCTGTTCACTGTCGTATAGCTCGGTGTAGAATTCCTCTATTCGTACTATGATCTTATATTGATCATGAATTTCTCTACCCTGCTTGTTCAAGAGTGTGACAATGTCTTGGCCTAGCTTCTGCGTTCTTCGGACTTTCTTCAGGGTCTTTAATGCAAGATGGTCTTGCATATTTCTGCGTACTCTATTCGTTGTTTATTCTCGCCGATTTCCGCCATTTCTTGTCGTTTCGTCATCAGGGCTCGTATTGGTGATGATATCCTTGATTTATGTGGCTTGACGCGCTTTTTTGGATCACGTCTGTGATGGTTTCGCTCATGGTGTCGATGTCGTCTAGTCCTTGCAGTGTCTCGAATCGGTTTCTCAATTCGAGTTGGAATTCGATCTTCTTTGATCCTATTCGTGTGGTACATACTCTTGGTGTAGTTTACTGTGGTCTGTATTTGACATTTATTCCCACGGCGGTTACCTATGGTAGTGTGCTCATAAATATAAATGCAAAACAAGTACGGATAACATTATTTCGTCACACACCGGCTGAGCGGAAACGCATCCGTGGCGGTTCCTGGTGTTTACATTTTTCAATACACAAAATGTGAGTATGACTATAAATGTTAGCAGCCTAAAACCGTCCAAACGATAGAAAGGGCGAAGTTCATCTGTAGCTGTGATCAATCGCTCTGATTACTTAGCCACGCAATGGCGGCAATAAGTTAGCTTTTTGGTGTAGAAACGTCGCAGTAAAACACCAGACCCGAGGGATATCGGCCAGCACGAGGCAGGGAGCGTGATGCACGGAAATAGACGGCTGACATTTGCAAGGCGAGAGCGTTAGCCTCGTGCTACGGGAAGTGTCAACAGAGACGTGTGACGTCACACTGCAGCGCTGGTTGCAATCCATGCTCCCCGTCATGTCTTTCACCGTGGTATTGTGTCACGTTCCTGTCTGTAACGATATTGAAATGTTAAATAACATATTTCAGGCAGAGAAATTAGGGAGCGATACTTGTTTGCTAGATTCTCTAGATTGATTGCTGACGGCACACGCATTTGAACGGAAGTTAATAATGACAACCCCACAACTTCTATCAACCTAGCAAAGATTTTTGTACCATTTTTCAATAAAATCATAACCTTCAATATCGACGACTTCGTACATGATAGGTTGCAGCATTACATTGCTGACCTTTCCACATGTTGCCGTGAAAATGGCGTTATGTAAAATAAAGAATAACTGCCATATGTTGCACCGCGATGGACAATGACGCTTGACGTCACTGCGATACAGTAGCCAGCATTAAAACATTACTCTCACCTTCCAGATTTGCGTCACCCGTAATTGTTCTCACTTTTGCGTCACCTATAATTGTTCTCACTTTAAACTTATGGGAACCATAAAGAACTACGCTAGTGTCAGAGTATTGATTACAGAGTAGAACACAAGACAACACATTGCTAATAGATAGGGCGAGGAGCATTTATTGGAACCAGCTGGAACGGTAACTAAGCAGCTTGACGTAATCACGTCGGTTTTCTACTCACGTCTGCCAGAGCTAATCCATCCGAGGTGGCGCTCTCTCACACGGATGGTATAACAACTTAAAACATATACCGTATTAAATGACGAGACGTCCGAGATAGAGTGAGATATGTGCGCGTTTGGGTCCACAGGGCGAGTGCACCAGCTCCAATATAATAACTGTCCGTCAACAGCCCGAGCTTCTACTGGAGTCTTACGTTATGTAGGGCCTACACTTACTTACTTACTTATCCATTTCGTCCCCAGTGGGATATAAGGCCACAACAATGTTTCGCCACAAGGTCCTGTCCTTAGTTGAGGCCTGAGCCTCACCCCACGACAGCCCCATCTCTTTCAGCTCGGCCATTACCGTCTGTCGCCATGTCATCTTTGGCCGTCCTCGCTTCCTTTTTCCAGGTGGTGTCCATCTCAGAGCCACTTTGGGGATGCTGTCTCTGGGCTTTCGCAGGACGTGTCCTAGCCATCTCAGTCGTCGGCGTTTGATTTCGAGGACAGCACTTAAGGGCCTACACTTAAGTGCAGCGTTATTGTGTTTGCAGTAAAATGTTTTGATATGTTGCAGTGCTTGTTTTGTGCTATACGTAATTGTTTAGCACGCGTGTTACTTAAGGCCCCTCGTTCCTCACCACCACTACCGCTATTTAAGCCGTTGCATTGACTCCCAGTTAAATACCGAACTAAATTTATATAGGTTACTGTTCCATATCGTACTATTCAACAACATACATACATAGTTAAGCTGCTACATTTCTTTGATATCACTCGGACCTTGAATCATGTTTCCAAACAACATGTTGTTCCTAAAACTAAGCTCAATATTGATAACCGTACTTTTTCTACAGCTGCGCCAACAATCTAGAATTAACACGTTATTATAATTAAATATCCTGAAAATATAGCTATCTTTTGGCTTTGTAAGAAAGTCAAAACATAGTTGCTAGAAATTACTTTTCGACCATATGTTTTTGGCGGTTCATATAACGACTTTCGCTGGCCCCGTTTATGATTATGGCAAATGATTTTGTTTGTTGCCTATCTGAGCTTGAATTTTTAAGGATATATGTGCCATCGAAATGTTACAATCATTATTGTTACTACTATGACAGCGTACATATATTACGTTATTGATTATGAGCACATCCGCACGGCAAACTTGATATAATTCACGTCTGTTTCGCAGCATAATTCCACATGTAACGTACGCATATCATAATAATTAATGATATTTATATATAGCATGGTGATCTAATAAACATTGCTAGATGTTATATAACTATTATTTGTACTTTGCTTCGACCGGTTTCAAATAAAATATATTTGCGTGTTAGCTGGAGTTACGTTACTGTTATATCAATCAAAGACAGTCGGGACTATTAAAATGTTGTTTATAATTTAAATAAACAGAACCGCCTATGACATTCAACGAAGACTTTCTCAGAGATAATACGTCCCCCATAAACACCAATTAAAGTTGTTTGCAGAGCTGGGCGTGTACAGGGAATATGTCAAATGGGCCTGCCATCGTATGTGTGATCTCACATCCATATTTGATGTTGTACCATCGTTGTGCTGTGTTTTAGATGGCCATAGCGCGTACCAGCTGCCGACCAATACCATCAGTCAGAATACACGGGCACATGTAAATGCATCGAAGCGCGGTTTGATAGCAATATGTCAGTAAACATATTTGACGGCATGTCAATAACCTGCTGTTGTTTATCCCGCAATAGGGACGCACACATTAGCGGCGTTCAGCCTGTGTCAATATGGCCGGTTAGCGTGTTTATGGTTGTATTAGACGAATCGGACGCATGGAATATCGACAAGACGTGCGCAGACTTCGTGGCCGAGGATAATATGTAGCGCATGAAACGGAATTCATATCCATAACGGTGTTGGCCTATAAGTACACGTGACAACTTAATCGACGTCAATGAGAGCATAAAACGTGCCGTGTGTTCTATAATAGAGGCGTTGCGTTGCGTTGCGTCTATGTTTCCTTCTGTGTTTAAAGGCAAAAAAGTTAACTGTTTCGTGGCATACACCTAATAGAGTTAATATAAAGTAACAATTTCTACATATACTCAATTTTGTAACGTCAGCGGTTTACTCAGAATGTGACTTTAAAGTCTAAAATTCTAACGAAATCCACGATGGTCTAGACGCCGCCATTAAGTGAAGGGTTAAATTGACTTGGCCATTCAGCGCGCGGCATTCTATGTCTGACCCTTAACCTGCGACGTTGTTAAGGGTCAACAACTTCGAGTCTTCGACAGTTCGTTCAGTTGGCGTGACATCTAGCAGCTGCTTGTAGACGTGTATCTAAATCGGTGGTTAAATCTATGGTAAACTTTAGTAATTATGCCTTACTGTTCGGCATACGGTTGCAATAATAGTTGAAACAACCGGTAGTATTGAAGAAATTGATTCATTATTGCGGTCGTACTGTTTGGAATCCCTCCAGTCCAAGTACAGTTCACTTTGCTCGGTCCATTTTTAGGAGAAATGCTTTGAAGTAGACATGTAGTCATGTATCATCAGTTGATGGGATGATTTCAGCGATAACAATAATAGACAACTTTATATTTACCGTCATCAGCATGTTACGCGCGTTGCCGAGTTGCAGACATTTCATGACAACAGCCAAACCCCATGCAGTGAATCTGCGTGGAGAGCGCCTCGATCACCGTCGTGACGTCATTCTTCGTCTAAGATGGAGTAGCGCGTAGTATTTGGATGGCTGGGTGTTAAAAAATATTTTTCTGGTAAACCGCTGGTGTAAAAAAATTTAGTATATGTGGAAATTGTTACTGTATATTAACTCTATTAGGTGTATGCCACGAAACAGTTAACTTTGTTTTGCCTTTAAATAAATCAATAAGTTTTTCAAAAAACCTTTAGCTCAATAAATATAAATAGTGACGGTAAATAGTTTATATTAGCAGAAATGTTCGTCGCCAGAGTGAATAGTTTGGCCGACGAAATATTGAAATGTTGCAAAACGTACAACACCGTTACACAAACTCCGACACTCGCTCGATCAAACATCTACAAACTGCGTCACTCACGCACGGTTATATAGTAGTATGTTTATTTCGGATAAATAGTTCATATGTATACATAAAATACAATTTCGAAATAAAAAAGGACATTACTTAACAAAAAACTAAATCAGCTATCGGGTACAAGTAAAATAATAAATAAATGGGTAATAAAATAAATAAATAAATAGGTCATGAAATAAAATTGAATAAGTGATTAAAATAAAAACAAATAGGGTAAGAATATGCAATACAATATTATGTGTACAATAGGGATTTCCAGTATGTGTATATCGAGCTTCTAAAATTCATATCAGTATAAAAGTAATTGATAAATAAAGGGTTTTCAGACTGATGAAGACGACATAAAAGGCTAAATAAAGATGAACGAATGCATTCATTGAAAGATTTAATATAATTGGTGATCGGACAGAAAGTAATGTTCATATAATATCGTTCAGTCCTCAGCCCTAGTCGTTGTAGTGTAGAATTGTCAAACAACGTTTGTAATGTAAAGATACTGAGGATAGATGTCAGCACAGTGTATCAGTGTCTACGCCTACATTGTATTCGATGCAACCGAATCCATGCTGCATGCCCGAGTTTCCCACAATATTCGCCGTGCGCGCGTGGTTCTTGCCAAGAGGGTACTAGAAAACCTACGGACACGTATTTCACATGATCGGCATGTGACCGCTGAGAGCTGAGCTAGACAACCACTGGAAGACGAAAGTGATAGCGCAAGACAAACACAATCAAGACACAGAAAGCTCAGGCCTTTGTCTAAACACGGCACACTATACGGCCGCACAAGGAAGATGATGATGATGACGACGATGATGATGATGGCGATGAGGATTACAACGACGACGATGATGGTGATGATGATGACGAAAACATGTTACGTTCCAAAATGATTTATTTTTAAATATATGTGTTTTTTCGTATTCAAGCGAATTATAAAATAATCCCGGAGAGTTTGCGGATTTTTATTTTTATTGCAAAATGATGTTATACGGTATGTATTATACCTATTATAACGTAATGACAGCCCAAGGATTTTTTCATGTCCCATTTTGGTTTTTGAAAAAGACGTAGTAAGGGGCCGCATACTCACTGTACACATCGACCACGAGGTGTTTTCGTAACCGATGTAAGCGTGGCTAAAAGCCCACAAGGAAATGGATGATCACGTGATGTAGTATCACGTGAAAACAAGTTGACAGGTTGCACGTGCTGCCGAGTCGTGTATTTGTTGTCATTCGTTATGGTAGGAAGTCAGTTTTTATGCGTGAATGCGATTTGTATGGTTGGGTGTTTTTTTTCCAGGGACGTTACATTTGTAATAAAAACATGGTATATATTTGTAGTTATATGTTGTATGCTCATCATACGACCAGGCAATAGACATTCTATTATTAGAAAATGTACTAGAAAACCTTCATAGCCAATAACAACTAATTAACTAACTGCCACACCTAGCCAGGTGCACAGCTCCTAGTTGGTAAAGGTCAAAGGGTGGGTGTCACTCAAAACATGTGGGTGTCACTCCACATATAAGGACGTAACATATCAATAAAGACAACCGTTTATCTTAGTATCCCACTTTGTGGTTTTACTTCCATTTAGTCTATATAACGAATTAAATGTTATGCCTATATGGTAGAATTTTGTTCGTTTAATAACTTGTGCATTTTACCTCCTGCATATCTAGTCATGCCACGTTACTTTTACAAGATAAACTGTGTTACCATGAACGCCATGATGGATTGCGAGCGTCATATGTAGCTCCGCCCCCGTCGGGTCACGACCTCGCTCTGTCATTTGAGTGACAGCGTCGGGATTCTTATAAACATTCGACGTTTAACATCACTAAGTCAGTTCTGTTTGGTTAAAACATGCATTGGCGATGGACGCTACAATAGTTATAACGTTTACTGATTAACATGAATTTGCAATGAAAATTAAAAGCCACGAACTGATCATGTCGCTTTAAGTAAGTAAAGACGAATGTGTTGCCCAAAGTATAACGTATATTGATCACCCAATGTATTGGTGACGATTTCTGCGCATGTTGAATTGAATGTACCGATGTATTAAGTGTAATATCAAAGTAGTAATACGACATAGGCAAAGAGATAATTATTGTATAGTACACACACAGAAGACAAACGAAATTGTAGTTAATGTATTTAATATAACTAATTATTACCATACCGACTTGTGAACCACATTAGACGGCGATGACAGAAGTCGCAGGAAGGCATGTGGACAACATATGACTCCGCAGGAATGGATAACATATGGATAAACTGCGACTCTGAATCAGCAGGAAGGCATGTATACAACCTGCGACTTAAAAGCTGCAGGAAGGCATGTGTAAAACCTGCGACTCAAAAGCTGCAGGAAGGCATGTGTACAACCTGCGACTCAAAAGCTGCAGGAAGGCATGTATACAACCTGCGACTCAAAAGCTGCAGGAAGGCATGTGTACAACCTGCGACTCAAAAGCTGCAGGAAGGCATGTGTACAACCTGCGACTCAAAAACTGCTGGAAGGCATGTGTAAAACCTGCGACTCAAAAGCTGCAGGAAGGCATGTGTACAACCTGCGACTCAAAAACTGCTGGAAGGCATGTGTAAAACCTGCGACTCAAAAGCTGCAGGAAGGCATGTGGACAACCTGCGACTCAAAAGCTGCAGGAAGGCATGTGTACAACCTGCGACTCAAAAGCTGCAGGAAGGCATGTGTACAACCTGCGACTCAAAAGCTGCATGAAGGCATGTGTACAACCTGCGACTCAAAAGCTGCAGGAAGGCATGTGGAAAACCTGCGACTCAAAAGCTGCAGGAAGGCATGTGGAAAACCTGCGACTCAAAAGCTGCAGGAAGGCATGTGTACAACCTGCGACTCAAAAGCTGCAGGAAGGCATGTGGAAAACCTGCGACTCAAAAGCTGCAGGAAGGCATGTGGACAACCTGCGACTCAAAAGCTGCAGGAAGGCATGTGGACAACCTGTGACTCAAACGCTGCAGGAAGGCATGTGGACAACCTGCGACTCATAAGCTGCAGGAAGGCACGTGGACAACCTGCGACTTAAAAGCTGCAGGAAGGCATGTGTACAACCTGCGACTCAAAAGCTGCAGGAAGGCATGTGGACAACCTGCGACTCAAACGCTGCAGGAAGGCATGTGGACAACCTGCGACTCAAAAGCTGCAGGAAGGCATGTGGACAACCTGCGACTCAAAAGCTGCAGGAAGGCATGTGTACAACCTGCGACTCAAAAGCTGCAGGAAGGCATGTGGACAACCTGCGACTCAAAAGCTGCAGGAAGGCATGTGGACAACCTGCGACTCAAAAGCTGCAGGAAGGCATGTGTACAACCTGCGACTCAAACGCTGCAGGAAGGCATGTGGACAACCTGCGACTTAAAAGCTGCAGGAAGGCATGTGGACAACCTGCGACTTAAAAGCTGCATGAAGGCATGTGTACAACCTGCGACTCAAAAGCTGCATGAAGGCATGTGTACAACCTGCGACTCAAAAGCTGCAGGAAGGCATGTGGAAAACCTGCGACTCAAAAGCTGCAGGAAGGCATGTGGAAAACCTGCGACTCAAAAGCTGCAGGAAGGCATGTGTACAACCTGCGACTCAAAAGCTGCAGGAAGGCATGTGGAAAACCTGCGACTCAAAAGCTGCAGGAAGGCATGTGGACAACCTGCGACTCAAAAGCTGCAGGAAGGCATGTGGACAACCTGTGACTCAAACGCTGCAGGAAGGCATGTGGACAACCTGCGACTCATAAGCTGCAGGAAGGCACGTGGACAACCTGCGACTTAAAAGCTGCAGGAAGGCATGTGTACAACCTGCGACTCAAAAGCTGCAGGAAGGCATGTGGACAACCTGCGACTCAAACGCTGCAGGAAGGCATGTGGACAACCTGCGACTCAAAAGCTGCAGGAAGGCATGTGGACAACCTGCGACTCAAAAGCTGCAGGAAGGCATGTGTACAACCTGCGACTCAAAAGCTGCAGGAAGGCATGTGGACAACCTGCGACTCAAAAGCTGCAGGAAGGCATGTGGACAACCTGCGACTCAAAAGCTGCAGGAAGGCATGTGTACAACCTGCGACTCAAACGCTGCAGGAAGGCATGTGGACAACCTGCGACTTAAAAGCTGCAGGAAGGCATGTGGACAACCTGCGACTTAAAAGCTGCATGAAGGCATGTGTACAACCTGCGACTCAAAAGCTGCAGGAAGGCATGTGGACAACCTGCGACTCAAACGCTGCAGGAAGGCATGTGGACAACCTGCGACTCAAAAGCTGCAGGAAGGCATGTGGCGACCAACCACTCGACCACAGTTCGTCGGTCAATATCGTCCACTCTTACACGTCACAATGTCGCGTGTACCCGGGATGGGGTGAACGAACACGCAACAACGAAATAGGGGCTTCCGCAATTGCAATATCATAAAACAATTATCCTTATCCATTGCATCACTTCATTCAATGTTAAAATAATTCGATAAATACTCTTCGTCCTTCTTGTTGTATATCTTTCCGTTTACCGAGTTCAATATCGGTGCGTGCAATGCAGTCTGCGGGTAATGGCGTCTGCTAAGACCACCGACAGTTTCAGAAGGATCCCGACATTTACCGACGACTGCCGAAGCGCCGCCGACTACACGGAGTCGGTTTGAAAGCGCGAGCGGCCGTTCGTGACGCTCTCGAGCAAGTCGGGCGCCGTCGTACAGGTGATGACCTCTTGCGGCCGGGCGCGTTTAATGAGCAGTCGCGTGCCGACGGCATTGCGCGCGTCCCCGTTGTTGCTGGTCATCGTGGCGCTCATGCTGAGAGACCGCAGCGAGCCGCACGAGTTGTGGCCGCGACACTTCGTACAGCCGCACAACTTACACAGCTCCGACTTGATGGCGTGCTTGAAGGTGCGACTCATGATGCAGTAGCACACGGGGTTGATGGACGAGTTGGCGTGCCCCAGCCACATGGCGTACGAGTGAAGGTGACGCAGCAGTATGCCGTTGCTCGTCAGCTGCTTCGACGCGAGGAAGTCGAGGCCGACACTGAGCGCGTGGATCGGCAGCCATGATACAGCGAACAGCAGCGCCATGACGAACAACATGCGCGCCACCTTGCGGCGACCGGCGAGGTTCGCGCGCACGTTCTGCGACTCGGCGGCGCCGGAAGTGGCGTATAACGCCGAGTCGCGGCGCCACAGATTGGCGGCGATGCGCAGGTAGCCGACGCAGATGAAGGCGACGGGCGCGGCATAGAGTAGCGCCAGCAGCACGAAGTTGTACGCGTGCTTCAGCGCAGGCGCGCGCCACTCCTCGACGCATGCGCGTATCGTCACCGTGACGATCGTCTCGATGACGCGCTCGCGGCGCACGAGCACGCTCGGCACCGCGGCCGCCGCCGCCGCCAGCCAGATGGCGCTGATCACCTTCCGGATGCGCGCGCGGCTCATGAAGGCGCGCGCGCGCAGAGGCCGGCGGATGGCGTAGAACCGCTCGGCGCTGATGACGGTGAGCGTGAGGATGCTCGCAGACACCGACAGACCCTGGCTGAAGTTGACGAGGCGACACATGACGTCGCCGTAGATCCAGTTCTGGTAGATCTCGACGGCGACGCTGAACGGCATGCACACGAAGACGACCATCAGGTCGCACACGGCCAGGTTGACGAGGAACGAGTTGGTGACGGTGCGCATGTGGCGACACCTGGCGAAGATGTAGATGACGAGGACGTTGCCGACCGTGCCGAGGAGGAAGGTGAACCCGTAGAGCGCGATGAGGACAGCAGTCGTCGGGTCGCGGTACATGACGAAGTTCTCCCGGATCCGTCGCAGCACGTCCTCCGTGATCCACGACCCGTACATCGCGTCCGGATCGAACTCGTCCGACAAGTTCCCGTAAAAGTAATCCATCGTCGACTCGTTCACGTGATCCGGTGACGTCATCTTGTATGCGCGGTCGCTGTCGTTCATTGTGTCGAACCGCGGATCAGCGCGTCTTGTCGTTAGATGTGTTTAATCCCTTTGCGTGTAACTTTGCAATTCATCTTAGTATTTACTTTAACATAATCCTACCACAATTGCGATACCATATTTCTCGGCTTTATCGATTGGCGATCCCATTTCCGTTATTAGAACTAACACAGCTGGTCAACTCGTAAGAAGCTGATTTCTTCGTGCTTATCGCTTGTACCTCATCGGAGTGTTCTCCGTACGCGTCGGACAGCTGTCGGCGAGGCGACGGGAGCATGCATCTGTCACTGGCACGAGCGATACATTCTGCGCAGCTGATAAACAGGACACTGCGGAATTCCACACCGATCCACCTTCGTTTCGGGGGCGATAGATGGCGGCGTCGATAGGCCGTCAATTCGACGTAACACGAACACTCAGTCGGGTGTAAATCAGCCACTTTGAAGGCCGCCAGACAGCGCGTCACTTGCGATGCATCACGCGGCGCCAATCGCCTTAGGCTCCTCGTGAGGTGAATACGCCACCGAACACCGACAGACTTACGACGGGAATAGGACGGACACAGTTTGCGCGTGCGCTCGCGCAGTGGATGCCTGCGCGTGCACGTGTGTCCGTTTACTTGGGCCGGCGCGTGTTAATTAGTCGCACACGCACGCCGACATGTTGGCTTATCGCCGCGACGTCTGTGACGGCTTGTTGAGTCGAGCGGTGGGGGAACGGAGCGGCAGTGAGCGAGGGTTCGCGGTCTCTCGTTCCACGGTTCTGTAATTACATTCCCGTCCGTTATGTCGTAACAAGTCGAAATCGGCACCGCATACGACTCCTTGACCGGTTAATCAATGGGTGCCCGCGCCCTGGTACAGCCGATCTTGCCGATTTTATCCAGTTGGAGAGTTAACTGACACCGAAGGCGGAAGTGATGTTCGTTATTTGCGCTGCCCCATCGCAAGTGTCTGGTGCGTCGCTTCGATCGGTCTCGCTTCAGTGCGTCGTGTACGTTAGAGGTTGTTCTGCATCAAACGGTCACCTACAAGAACAATTGTCAAGATTTCATAATGTCATGGTTGTGTTCTCCGTTTAATAAATGCATTATAACGAAACTTTTCTTTGAACTACACATTTAAATACCAGCCATACAGTGTATTTACAATTGGTAAAGCATGCCAGAATCAGCACAAACCATTTGAGAAAAAACATACACCAGATCATAGTTTAAACAAGCCCTACTGATTTAAAATTAACATGACACAGGAAATAAATGATATTTTTAGTTTATTCGCAACAAACCGTCATGCTCCTAACAACAATCTTTCTATAGCAAACATCATAACGCTAGCCATGTTAGGACACATTGTTGTCTCAATTATTGTTCAAAATTAAACATTTTTTCGAGCGTGTACCCTTGATCATAACAATTTAAGTTATCCTATTTAGCTATAACCAAATATAACATTATTAGGCCATATAAACTAGTTAATTGTTTTAAATACACGAACAGCTGAATTGGCTCAATACGAATGTGAAATTACATATAGGAAATTTAGAACAACTTGTCAAAATCGATACGAAATGGCAGTTTGTTACTAATGTGTAACAAAAAAGCATAACGAAGCATTTTAGTGTATTATTATGAATAACTTACACCAATGACCTTAGCAGTTAATAATGCATTACTTAAAGTCATCCTGCATAGGCACTGTTACAAGCTGTTCGGATGTGTTATTTATGTAAGTACCAATTTATTTTAATGTATGACATATTAAGGTCATCCCATCCATCAAATACATAATTATGGGTTAACAGCAGAGGCCATACAATTTTTTATCATTCCTTGCCGAAAAAGAAGCAACATTTGGTGCAGTCTTGAAATACTGTATCAGCAGCGTCTGTTAGGAAGAGCGACTCTCATCTCTCAAGATACATCCCATCCTGCCCATGACCTATTTGAACCTCTCCCATCTAGTCGCCGATTCAGATCCATAAAACCCAGGACCAACCGCTTTAGTACTAGCTTTTTCCCCTTAGCCGTTCAAGCCCTGTCAAAACTGAAGTGATTTTCTCCCACCCGCAGCAAACACATAGTCCACTTTCCGATGAGTTTTGGTATGTATATTTTATCATAATTTATTATATTTTATATTTTTATTTTTTTATTTCATATTTTATATTTTAAGCTACTATATTTCTACTAGATCGTATCAATTATTTATCGATGTTATAATGAGCAATTTTTTATTCGGACCTTTTTATGTGATTGTTCTTATTTATTTTATTTAATGTAGTAGTATATTTTAACATCATTGTTTGGTGCATGTGAATGTATTGTCATGTGAATGTACTATTACGACGACCAATATCATTACACATTCCAATGTTTTATTGTAACTACAATGTGAACACATGGCAATAAAGCTATCTTATCTTATCTTATCTTATCTTATAAAGGTAATTCTGCAGATTAATAAAAGAACGACATGACCTGCACTTTGGCTCATTACCATACACCATTCAGTCTCCTAGTCATACACACCGTAAGATGTAACTTGTCTTAAACCACCCGGCCTGGCCTGGATAGCATAGTAACACTTATGGCAAACATATATAGTTACACGATAACGCCGACGGTACAGGAAGGAAACTAACGTTCATTTGAGGGTTTTCCATCTGATTCATCGGCGTGCTTTTATATTATGATATTCCCATATGGTGGCTGCGTTGTCTTTCCCACAAAAATAAAACTATGTAGTATGGCTATGCTTTCAAATGATTATGGGAAATATTTGGGGTGACTGTGCAGGAATTGCAACTTATGTTTGTAACAATTTTATGTATTTGCATTGCTACTTAGCCTATGTATAAACATTGATTACAGATATTTTTACTACTATGTGATGATTATTATAATGTTAAAGTATTTCGTATTGCTCTGCACAGTTCGGAATTTCTTACATATTTGTTTTAATTCCAACCCTATTGTAATTATGTGTAAACACTTCTTTGCTTGACCATGCGTACTTATGTTTTACAGTTTATAATTAGTATATGCCTAATATACTAAACTATATCGATTAGTGTATATCGATATTGTACATCTTAAAATTGCATGTATAATGGTTGGTTATTCCTTCATATATGTCAGGATACAATTCAAGAAAATGTGGTTTTTGTTAAGATGTTGGCCAATAATATTGGGCATCAAATAGTACAGTAATAATATGTATTAGTCAGTGTGTTTCCAAACGATTTCGTATTGACTGGAAGGTATCATACAGAAGCTGCACTTTTATGATAATCCAGCACACATATATGCACATACGCAGGCACACGCACGCACGCACGCACACACGCACGCACGCACACACGCAAACACACACACACACACACACACACACACACACACACAGTCTCCAAAGTGCATTACCATGCGTATGCGTGGAATTGACTAATGTCCATTAAAGCCACTAAGCCACGCGCTACATTTGTACAACTTTACTCTTAACATTTTCCGATCAAACGAATTCATTCAATGACTAATGACGAAAATCCCCAGTCCTTCATTAGAGGCGCCGATTGCGTCTCCTGCTTGCATTAGCCACACACTCCAAGTCTGATCAGCCCTGGTTTAAGGCAGGGGCCAAACACATTAAGTAATGGAGATCATCATTTCTTGCAGCAAACGTCTTCAGATCAGTGCTAGGATGCCAAAATGTAACGTGGATGAGAAAATCAACTGTTTTACCATGTTTAGGCAAACCATTTGAGGATAAATTTCCTCTCCACAACTTGAATAGACATATATTGCGTAACAGTCAATTCTGGGTTAAATCGGGAAGGTAACTCTTTGAGTCGATGATCCTAAAATGTTCAGTGTGACCTATTTATTTGCCAAGGGTGATGTGTCCCCTTAAAATGTGAGCGTAATCAAGTTTGCAATTAGCGCTATCATGAATGTCTTAGAGCAATGTGAAATTGCGATGTCAAATGGTAACCACGTTATCGTGCTCCTCGGGATATGGATGAGGAGTAAACACAAAGAGCTAATTACATCAAAGAGCTAATGACATTTTACGTCTCACTGCGGCTACGACACTCGAGCATGGCGGCCATCTTGGCAGAGGGAGATATCTGTGCCACAAATACTACAAGGGAGAGCGACTGGGTTGCAAATAAGACTTGCACAATGACAAAAACACAACTAACAACTGGGTGCTACAAAAGAAACATTTTGAGTCCAACTTAACATTCACTGGCAACAACATTTGAGCAACATGTTTGTGTTGTACATACAGTGGAATATGTAACGTCGCCGAAAGAAAAGAAGACGACTGAATTTAGCCGGATATCTCTACACACTTAACGATGAATCTGATGCGATCTTGTGGCAAAAGGCGCACGAACAAGAACCAGGACAGGAACACTAGCAGCAGATACATCGCTTGTTTAAAGGAAGATGTAGGCCTAGAGTCGGACGACCTAAAGATGACAGTGGTAGACAGACTAATTTTGAGACGGATGGTTGAAGCCACTACTGTTTGGCCCCAGTGGCCGGTATGACTGGGGAGTGAGTGTGATACGTTGATATGCTATAAAACACCTGGAGTGGCACGACCCGATGACACCGTGGACCAGGAGACGAACAGCGATGGTTTTTTTTATAGTAAATATTATACCTACGTTGTTTTGAAAATTTTGATAGGATTATTTCATTAAATATATGTATCATCCATTAACAGTTGAGTATTAATAAAGGAGACGAATAGATTGAATATTAGGAACTAATCATTATCCCAGAAGATATATAATACTACTGCTACTGCTACTGCTACTGCTACTGCTACTGCTACTGCTACTGCTACTGCTACTGCTACTGCTACTGCTACTGCTACTGCTACTGCTACTGCTACTGCTACTGCTACTGCTACTGCTACTGCTACTGCTACTGCTACTGCTACTGCTACTGCTACTACTGCTACTACTACTACTACTACTACTACTACTACTACTACTACTACTACTACTACTACTACTACTACTAATAATAATAATAATAATAACAATAATAATAACAACAACAACACAAACATAACTTCTATAGCGCCTATATCCTCGTGCGCAACATACATACATCATTAAGCGTAGTCGTGAAAGAGGACAGGCAAGTGTCATTCGTTGGAACATAGGTTTGAATGCGATTTCAAACAAATCATATTTTATTTCTTGAGGTTTTTTCCGGAAAGGTGGGTATATTTTTCATAAGATTGTAGTGTGCTGGGATGTATTCAAGATATAGAGAAACCACATATACCAACAGGAATAAACGTTTGTTAGGAAATGGACGATTCAATGGTTCTAGAAATATCAGGAAAATGCTGGTGATTAACTGAACTTATTAATAATAAAAATCCATCGCTGCTTGTCACATTTGTCAAGATATAGCTGACATAATTATATTTGATATGGCACATTAAACAGAATTGACCAGTTGTTGCTACTTAATTAACCCAATTCTCCTTTGTTAACTTGTCACCTGGAGTGTGTAGCGTTGTCAGGCAATATTCTTCTTAAGTTCCATTAAATCTACTTGACATTTTGATGTCACGTTTGACGTACGTAGCACGACCCTTGGCATTAGCTACTGCCGTGGACGTACTTAAACGTTCTCCGCCGTCACAAGGCTGTACGCGGTGCCACAGAACGATGGTTGGCCTACTACGGACGGAGTTAATGGCTTGGTCTTCACGGGAGACAAGCTCGTTCCGCTTCCATCTGGTTAGGCAATCTCGTTACGGCACACACACCAGAGCCTCCGTTTATGACCTGACCTACACTGCAGTAGTTAGTTACAAATTCACCTTGACCGTTTTCTAGTTGCTCGCACGACGCGTATCTCGTGGGTATCGTCGTTTTTTGAGTTTTAATGAAGTTTTGACAGATTGCGTGATGTTCTCTCTGACGGCAGACGTCAACTGTGAGACAAGCAGTATTTGTGTAGAAACGAACGCGGTCTTTCGCCTGTTTAAAGAGGTCGTTGGTTCGTAGCATCCTTTCAACAATGTTGTAGTTTGTCCCAAATACCTTGTGGTACCATTGCCTTGTAGCACTGCGACTTGCCAACTCATGCACCTGTTGACTAACTGCTCAAACACTTTTCCAAAATCTATAAATCCCCTGAATTATCTAAATCCGCTCATAGACGGGACGACCAGTCGTTACGAACTAGGTTTGAACTGTAGCCCTGTTTATACGTTCTATTTATTCTACTTGTCGAAGTGTTCGGGAACGTTCTATTAACTGACACGATGTTGTGGTCTTATGAGGTCCCATCCACTCGTCAACCTCGCACAGAACTTCATCTGCGAACCGACCATTCTATGCTGGCATCGAGAAGGATGCTGCCAGGGTGTTTATAATCCTCGGTGGAGCTTTTATGTCCCAAATTGAAACTGACATTAACGTGAACTCCGACTCTCGAATGAAGCACAATTCCCAATGTAGACAGTCAGACTGTTACGCCAAACGGCATTAGCTACTGCCGTCCTGATTTAGAATTATCAGCGAGCGTGGGCGTGCCAGGCGGATGTGCTAACTACTACACTATCGCGCGCTCTCGTGTGTGTGTTTGTTCGTGTGTACACTACACATATACGTGTGCATTGTACTGCACATCATCGATGGATCATAAGCGCCGTTGGCGAATTACAGTCGAACCGATCAGCTCTCTGTCTCTCGCTATATCGTAGACAGTTGTTCTTGTCCATTGACGCACATTATAAATACACGCTGATAATTTCTGTCTACGTCGCCTTCTTCCGTTGCCGTAAACGCGGACCTGTGGCGTGGCTGTTTCCTGTATTCATACTTTGACGACTGAAGCTGTTCATCTGTGCTAAAACTGTTTTATTTTCAGGCAAATTAACCTATTGACATTCGTTTTCACGCAAAGCCAAATGACCTACATCACGACATAAACATCTCAAAGACGACCAATTTATTTCCACCATACCTTGTCACGCCAACACTTGCAGAAGCATGTTGCACGACCACCCAGGATAACAAGTGTCATCTTGTCATCAGATAGAGCTGTTGACTTGTTAGAGTGTAACACCTCGCGACACCGCCGAGAGGAGAATATTATATATAGCCTGGACATCGGCCTTGTTATTGTTGTTGTTGCTAATGCCGACACTATGACCTGTGCGTGTGCGTGTGCGTGTGCGTGTGCGTGTGCGTGTGCGTGTGCGTGTGCGTGTGCGTGTGCGTGTGCGTGTGCGTGTGCGTGTGCGTGTGCGTGTGCGTGTGCGTGTGCGTGTGCGTGTGCGTGTGCGTGTGCGTGTGCGTGTGCGTGTGCGTGTGCGTGTGCGTGTGCGTGTGCGTGTGCGTGTGCGTGTGCGTGTGCGTGTGCGTGTGCGTGTGCGTGTGCGTGTGCGTGTGCGTGTGCGTGTGCGTGTGCGTGTGCGTGTGCGTGTGCGTGTGCGTGTGCGTGTGCGTGTGCGTGTGCGTGTGCGTGTGCGTGTGCGTGTGCGTGTGCGTGTGCGTGTGCGTGTGCGTGTGCGTGTGCGTGTGCGTGTGCGTGTGCGTGTGCGTGTGCGTGTGCGTGTGCGTGTGCGTGTGCGTGTGCGTGTGCGTGTGCGTGTGCGTGTGCGTGTGCGTGTGCGTGTGCGTGTGCGTGTGCGTGTGCGTGTGCGTGTGCGTGTGCGTGTGCGTGTGCGTGTGCGTGTGCGTGTGCGTGTGCGTGTGCGTGTGCGTGTGCGTGTGCGTGTGCGTGTGCGTGTGCGTGTGCGTGTGCGTGTGCGTGTGCGTGTGCGTGTGCGTGTGCGTGTGCGTGTGCGTGTGCGTGTGCGTGTGCGTGTGCGTGTGCGTGTGCGTGTGCGTGTGCGTGTGCGTGTGCGTGTGCGTGTGCGTGTGCGTGTGCGTGTGCGTAGGTACGTATGTATTTATGTATTTATGTATGTATGTGTGTATGTGTGTGTGGGTGGGTGGGTGGATGTGTGACAGTGAATATACGCACGCATGATGCCTGTGTGCATATATGCACGTAAGAACGTATGCGTGTAGGCATGTATGCGTTTGTGCGGTTGTGCGTGCGTGTGTGCTTGTGTGCGTGTGTGCGTGTGTGCGTGTGTGCGTGTGTGCGTGTGTGCGTGTGTGCGTGTGTGCGTTTGTGCGTGTGTGTGTGCGTGTGCACGTGTGCGCGTGTGCGCGTGTGCGCGTGTGCGTATGTGTGTATGTATGTATGTATGTATGAATGTACGTCCGTACGTATGCGTACGAACGTATTTATGTATGAATGACAGAAAACACTGGAAAAGATTATGTACGTGGCAGACATGACTACCTGTTTATAGCCTTCCCCACAGAAGTAGTACACAAGGCGCGAACACTACAGAAAGCAATAACAATCACGAATGATGAATTGAAAGAGACAGCAACAGGCTTAACCGGAAATGAAGCCGTTGAATACAAAATGACGGTGAACTACAGTGAGACGCTCACAACACGACCAGTACCTGCGGAAATAAATACGATAATACTTTCTCGTTGTCAGAATGTCTGCTGTATATGTCTGAATCATCTAAGAAATTGAAAAATTGAATGCATTTTTAGTACATAAAATACACTTCACAGGTGACACGCCTCAGCCGTTATACCATGTAGGTAAGTAGACGTTCCGAACTTACCGGAAGAGGTAGGACTTCTCGAAATGGACACGGCGTGTCCTCTCTAGTCAAACGTATGCTATCCAAATGCAACCGAAAGAAAACACTCGTCAGTGTCAACACTCGCTGACGCGTCACCTAGCGGTCGACGTTGACAACGTGTCCGTGGGGACAGTTCATTCGCGGCCGTTGACGATTGTTTCACGTGGCGTACGCGGCAGCTACGTCGGGTTTAATACACTGTTATGTGGTCAATTCGCAGCGGTGGCACTAATATCTGCGGGCCGTGATTTGCCGCAAACTACATTATGGTTTCTGGCCGTAAATTGCTGCGGTCACTCGCGTTTTGTCTCCCGTCGATTTAGCGACGCGTTCGGACATCGATTGGACGTCGCCGTTACGTCCCACCTCGCACTACGAGGAGTTAATGTGTCACTTCGCCGGTCGCTCCGGCAGTTCGCTCCGTCGGCGGCGAATGCGGCGAGTGTTGGCGGCTTCGAGTACCGAGTGGAGCGCGGCTGTCCGCGGCGGAAGAAGGTCTGGCGGCCCGGCCGTCAACCGCCACTCATAGCACGGTCTCAGCGGCCTCGTTCATTGATCGACGACAGCATGGCGAGTTGTCGCTGAGGGCGCCACCGTCTACGGAAGTCGGAGAACTCCGTCTCCACAGTGTGTCGTATAAAGTCCGCTCGTCTCAGATCATTGTCGTCGTCTCACTAATATAAATTTCCGCCAAGATGCCAATGAAAAGGCGGAGGGTGGCGTCAGGAAGGGCATCCGGCCTTGAAATTCATGTCACAAATATTTTATTCAGAGTGACGTGTCCATCTCGTAGGACACCTTATGTTAAGCTGCATAGCAATCCAATTCATTTCCTCAAATCATTCGTCCTCAGTCTCTCTACCTTCTTTGTTCTTCTTAGCTTTTGCACCCAATTGTTCTCACCTACTTGTAGTTGATGTTGTTGTTCTGTTAATTAATGTCACTATATCTAGCCGATCTAAATATGTCGGTGTGACACGCGCCATCAACACATTCTATGTTAATCAATTACAGGAATCGTCTTGTTGATCAGTGTACTGATAATAGTGCGGACACTATCAAATGCAGCATCTGAATTGAGGCATAACTGTTGTAATATTGTGTAACAAAAGTGGTTTCTTCTGCATTAAAGCGACGATTGGGCAACCCTTAGAAACAACATTTCTGCACGTTAATCAGAGAGACAGAGAGGCCTGGCAGTGACAATTCCTCTTAGACAATTTAATACTGGGTGGCACGTCGTATGTGACAGCATAATGTCTCTTTGTTACGACATATTCTACTGTAACTAAGAAATAGCCCATGTAAGTCGTGTTTCACCACATGGAAACCTTACAAAGAGAAACAATCTAGATAAAACTCGCCCCACCACGGGACA
>OZ024858.1:48564529-48647029 GCA_964017155.1 Oasisia sp. SBJ-2009 | reverse complement strand
CATCACACTATATAACACATTATTAAAGACCTAGTAGTACATCGACGTATTATAGCATAGAACCATCAAAAAGATACAGAAGCTAAGGGTACGTCATTACACAGCGCAGTAACCAGTCTTAAAGATTGCTCAAAGCGTTTTACACCGACCTACCTCCTTGGCTGGCAAGCCTGTTCAACCAAACATCATCTTGACTTCTCTGAGAAGCACTCAGCCACGCAAATAAATATATATCTACCACTGTCTGTACTAATTCATTCCTTCAGTTGAGTGAACTGGAGCAATGTACAGTGAACGAACTTGCCCATGTTTCGATACGGCAGCAAAGGATTCAAACCCGGGTCTTTTTGTTGAGAGTCTAAAGCTGTAGCCGTGCGGCGCTGCGTCACTACTTCGCTGAAGTGTCAACTCCATCTCACAAGATCAATGTTTTATAATGTGTTACAACGTTTCTTCAAAGACATAATACGTCTTTGATAAAATACAATACAAATCTTAATAGTATTGAGATTTGTATTTATACAATACGTCATTGATTCAGACACCATGGCAACAATTATTGCAGAATGTCAGATGTTGTACCCAGCTTCTGAAGCAATCTTCACGAGAGCCCAATTGTTTTACCTGATCCGCATTCACGACAAAGAACGTGCGAAGGTAATTATATCCAACGAATGGCCTATTTGTCGCAGGTAAGTGTTCAGATGACGGCATGATCATGTTAGAATACAACGGACGGGTCCAACACTGTTGCCTGTAGTGTCTTTGACGTACGTCAGGAGAAGTATATTGCATTAATAGAGCGCATGGATAGGTATAATTACATCAGCACATTGTGACGAGACTGTGAGGCTGTATCTGACGAATGAACTGTCAAGTTACAGTTGCGAGAAAAACGTGAAACGATATCTAATTATGCAGTTTTCTTGTGAATTGTATGCGTGCGTGTGTGCGTATATGCGTGCGTAAGTTAAAAATACATTGTTTTCTCCAATACTTCGAATAATTCTTTTGGGCTACGGACGATGGTAATTTTGTCTTCACCTAACTTATTTTTGGTAACATTATACGTATAACAGTAACAATACAAATAAATCGGTTATTATATTTTGACATGTGTATGTGTGCGTGCGTGCGTGCGTGCGTACGTACGTGTGTGCGTGCGCTATCATCATATATAACTTCGTATCGTGTTCAAAGAATTGGCACATTCAGTGATCTCTAGGGAAAAGGAGTAATTCCAAACGTCTTTGAGGGGACGTTTCCCCTGCCCCCCTTGATTCGCCTGTATATGGCTGATTCCTGTATTATTGCCCACGCAAGTCTCGTCTGCCCGCCATATCGTGTTATGCTATTTTGCCATTTTCATTCATGTCTCCTCCTGCACACGGACGTAGATGTTACAGCATACATCTTCGTTTTCCACCAAAAACATATTCTACAAAATGGAAACTATTATGCAGATAAGTTATTATTGTCAAATTGTTTGCGTATTGGAGTAATCTTGGCATCGAATACGCTTACGGACAACCAGTTGTGTATGGTCTCGTTAAGTATCGCTCAAAACGTACCGGAAACGAGAATCACTTATGTGCCGTATTGCTTTCACTGGTTAGCAGATCATCGTTCGTAATGTGTGGCGTGTGCAGCGTAAATCTCTCCGATGGGTGTTACAACGGCGCCGCCCATGTCTCGACACGAACTGTTGGTTTCAAACGAAACAGACACTCGTGAAGTTGCTATATTGCCTCATTAAGTGGTGTTTACATACGCTCTCGCACCTTGATACGTCAGTTGACGTATTGAACACGTTGAAATATTAGTTACGAAATGCGTCTAAAGGAATGTGGATTAACAACACTAGAATCAAGGAGACTGAGAGAAGATCAGATAGAAGTGTTTAAAATATTGAATGGGTATGAAAATATTGACAGAAATATTTTTTCGCGGTTAAGGAAGAGAGAAGGACTAGAGGACATGGAGTTACATTAGCAAAGAAGCAGTGTAGACTAGATATTAGAAACATTTCTTTTTCACAAAGAACAGTAAATGAATGGAACAGATTATCGGCTGATTGTGTAGGTGCTTGTAGTGTTAACATGTTTAAAAATAAAATCGACATATACCTAAGAAGGGCGGGGTACATTTAGATAGATAGGTTGGACTGTCGATAACCGAAAGGGCTTCCTTGTCCACCTGCCATCTAGAGTTGATTCTCTGGGTGGCAATCTTGTTAAATCTGGTTAAGTCTTGTTAAATCTTGTTACAATCAACATTTTATGGGCGACTGCGTGAAGGTTTGCCTTTGCCACCAATGTTGATTACAGCTGTAAATACGTCATTGGTGTCTTCACAGCGTTGCGGTTTGCGCACTTCACAATCAGCATTACGCGCGTCAAGCTTCACCTTTGCATACAATGTTGGTAACGACTAAATGTGTGACTTACATCTGTTAAGGCAAACACTATCGCACACGTCTGACAATTTCCTTTGGGGGTCTGTCACAAAGATACTATTCTGAATCTAGAATTTCAACCAAATACACGACGAAAAACACCTGTTCATGCAGCCATTTCTGAACGTTTGACGGAATTTGCTGAGCAACCTGGATACATTAGTTGCATAGTATTGATGTATGCCGTCTCAGACAAAACATTCGCGCACAGTATTGTCAGTTAAAATTTATTTCGTAAACTTAAACGATAAAGTAAGAGACCAGCGTCTGCTTCGCACTCTACAATAACACCGACGTAGACTGGACAACCCGCAACAGAACCACTCGATAGATTGCCGCTGATGACCGACCCGGCCGCGTGAAACAATACAAGCGGAAAAGAACATTAATCTTGATGGATGCGATATTCATCCCATTTCGTCCGGCCAGCCACTGGATCCCTCCCACGACACATTTGTTCTATCCGCTCCATTCAGTGCCACATTATTGCAATCTAACCTACTCAGTATCACTCTCGTGTCCCAATTGCGTCCTACTTCGTTCCATTTCTGTCGCTTGTTGACATATTTCCTTGTCTCTCTCTCGAGGCAATGATCGTCTCACTGGACCGTCCTTAAGGGCGAATATCTAACCGTCAATGGGAGCTCGCTACTCGGTGTATTTTATCAAGTCGTCCGTCAGTCGACTCCAGCCCAGCCACGCGTGTAATTCGTAGATCCAGCGCCAGTTCCATGAATAGCAACGACCTCTCGTTGTATAGGCAATTCTCCTACGATGACCTCAGGAATAATGACAAATCGTAGACTGAAACTGCATACACTGAAAAAGGCAATGATAGTCGTGTAAAATGTGGCAAATATTTATAACTTCACAAATGGTAATTACGAAGATGAATAACGTGTCTGGAGTTGGTTGTATTCCATCCAATTTATCACTGGATATAGCAAAACAAATTAACATACCACATGCATAAGTTTTCGTCTTGTTCTTGAAAGGAGAAGAGGTTTCATTTTAATGGAAAGAAACGAACATTATGCCATTATTTTCCTATCTACATAGAATTAATGAGAAAATTGCAAACTAGCAAAGAAGGAAAACATTCAAAAACCTGTGATTTGCTGATAATGTCGACACTATCGCAGAAAATGGCCAGAATCTGGCCGCCAAAATGTTGAAACGCTTGATAAACATCTTCAGACTCATCATCACCATCATGATCATAATCATGATGATGATCACCATGATCATGATCATGATCATGATCATCATAATTTTGTAGCACAATGTTCTGTAGATGGACGATCTTCAAACTTCTGCTCAAAATGCATAAAATACGGATACCTGGGAATGGGAAAGAGAGATAAGCCGATTCAACAGATACATCGGTGCAACGGTATCGAGTGAAGGAGCAGTACAGGATGTCGTTTTAATGTAAGCGCCAAGCAAGGAATTGACGTTGTTGCCGATGATAATGCTGATAGACTAGCTAAACTCAGAACAGATGACTTCGTTAGACTACTGATTCACGACAATAACAAATATTAATAATAACACAAGTTTTATTAGCAACTCAACTGAGTTGGATTGACATTACAATAGGTTACAATTGACTCATCAAAACATCATACAAATACAATAGAAATACATTTGATACCGCAAATCATACCGTACTAATAACCTTTTTACTGACAGTTGTATAAAGCCCACGGTATAAAGGAGTTACGGAATCTATTCGTTCTAGTAACTGGTAACGGGTACACATTTTCTTGTCTAATATTATACTCGGTGTGTCTTTTGTCAGGCAGCAGATAATTTAATCTATGTGTGCCGACTTTAATTTTATCAAAATATTTTTGACAAATGCTCTCCCGTCTTACATTCAACGTATCCAGGTTAACACGTCTTAGTATCTCCGCGTAACCCAATCCAGGAAAAATACATTTTAATGCCCTTTTTTGTATAACTTCAATATTGTCAGACAAATATACGAAGTATCTATACAAATAAATCAAACATAAATACTGGAACTTAATTTCATGTGTACGTTTCCATTTTCATGGAAAACACGTCGTCACGGTGTCCGGCTCCTGCTCCATTGGTGTGTCGCAGCTGTTCCACTGGTGTGTCGCACCTGCTCCCAGAGGTGTGTCGCACACTTCCTCCACTCCGGCGTGTCGCACCTGCTCCATACACCACGATATGTCGCACTTAGACCCCTGGATCACACACGTATCATGTAATATATTTCCCGGTGTATTGCACGCCGGCGTGTCGCATCGCGTCCACTGTGTGACGCACACGGTTCCCCGGTGTGTTGTCCCACCCACGGCCTGTCGAACAAGTCTGGCCCGTGTGTCGCACTTGGCCCCTGGAGTGTCTACATGATTACATTGCATGTAACGCCACGGGTACCGGGTAATGAGTATCATAGGGAGCATAACAATATTTTCCGCAATTTCGTTTTGTGAACCGAATATATGTGTCCACATCTGTAACAAGATGTCGCTGTCTCTGTTCTTGAGACTGCCAATGCTGTTTCTTCGCCATAGGGGTGGCGCCGTCTGGTGGAATTGTTGGATCAACGACAACGCCTCGACTCGAGGGGTTTGTGTCGGAAACTCGTAGATATGTTGATTGGTCCGACTATGATTGCTTGATATAGGCATACTATTTCCTTTTTTTGGCACAAGGTATTACTTCACTGTAATGGTGTTTTCCGTATAGAAAGCAATACAACACGTTTATGTATTAAATGTCACATTATCGATTCTTTTCACCGTGCTATCGTTGTCGTCAACATATCAACAACAAACCTATGCCCATCACCTTACTAGGTCAAACCTTGGGCAAGTTCGGCTTTACAATGGTGTTTTATGGAACCAAACGACTTTACAAGATGGAGTATTGTCTTGGCAAAGAAACCGACTCATGCATTGACATTGGTTACATATGACCGGGTGTTGTGTATATACTTGCCACAATAGAAAAGCATCAGTATGGTTTGCTTAATCAATAATCTTTACAGTGGTGTATTAATATTTATTATGTGGATAAAACGACGTTCGCTAGCTTAACAGATGGGAGATTGTTTTGACTAGGACCTTACTGTGTGGTAAAATGATCTTGCCAGGAAATCTACATAATTACAGTATGCATCCATGAAGAGGTATAAACATGGTCTAAATGGCCAGAAACAATACCAGTGAGATTTACAATAACATAAACAAATTTACTGTCGACAGGATGGTTCCATATAACATAGTTACTGTGCATTTTAACAAAACAGTCAACTGCAAGCTATGGAGATCTGGTCATGGTTTGGCAAAGGAAATCAATACGTGTATCCAAAGACGTATGCCGCCTGAATCTGAATATCCGTTAATACTGTGAGTTGGTGTCACAACGGGATACGCTATGCATTACTACAAAATGTTGCAATAATATGCATTTGTTGTCAGAAAGGTATTTGTGGTTTTACGTTTTGTTAGTATTATATAGTTTGGGAAAACCTAAGAGCAAATCAGAAACAGGTAAAACACTGGCGACATCTGATTTTGGTAAGTTAATATATCCTCGAACATATTTGAACCAATTAATGTGTGGCACAGTAGCGCAGAACAACATTGCACTGATGTTATTGCGTTAAACTGGTGCGCAGCAGGTCACGTCAGAAAATCAACAGAAACACTAACAGAACGATGCCAAATCTATCCATATGACCGGAAAAATGATTCTATCTGCCAGAATATTTGAATACTTGAACAAATCACGCCTACTCTCTAGGAGGAGGATGTTAAGTGAAAAACTAATTTGGCCTTTATTCAAGGTCAATAAAGGTCGACAGGAAATGGCAACATCGGTTTTCTTATCGCGAAGACATTGGAGAATGCATTTATAAAGGTTGCTATACATTAGCATTTGACACCTACGGGAAAATATTGGCTCTCCCTCTATAGAGCAACCATTTAAGGTCATTGGTCATAATTACCGCTGTGACTTCAGTCCGCTCTGAGTGTCTTGTTCGGTTACAAAGGGCGCATAGGTCGCAGCGGTGAATTTCAATCACGACTGTCGAAACATATCCGTGCTACTGATTCCAGGACGTCAGGCAAACGAATATTAATAAAATGTTTTCATAGGTTAAATGGTGTATTGGTATCATAACAATACCATTAGTCTAGGTTTATATTCAGGGAGCGTAGCAGTAGACGATTACCAAGGATCAAAATAACTGATCTCGCATTTGTTATGACGTACTAACTAACGCTTATTAATAAATTAGTTATACATTATATATATATATATATATATATATATATATATATATATATGTGTGTGTGTGTGTGTGTGTGTGTGTGTGTGTGTGTGTGTGTGTGTGTGTGTGTGTGTGTGTGTGTGTGTGTGTGTGTGTGTGTGTGTGTGTGTGTGTGTGTGTGTGTGATTGTATATATATATATATATATATATATGCGCTCACTCATGCTCATATATATATATATATATATATATATATATATATATATATATATATATATATATATATATATATATATATATGTATATATATATAAGTATATATATATATATATGTATGTATATTTATATTATATATATATGTATTTATGTATACATACATAGGTACATACATACATACATGTGTGTGTGTATACATATGTAATTGTCAAAATGGACGCCCGACTTCATGTCATGGTATCCGATTGCCTTGTCGGACAATGATTTGCGGCACTATATTTGTAATCTAGGTGATATGAATCGCTGGTGTGACTGGAAGTCCAGTCCGAGACAACTGGATTAGGTACGGGACAAGTGAACACGCTACCACTAGTTGTCCTAACAGATCACAGCCTGGATAACGACACTCGCTACATTAATGTCCGTTCTCTAAGACATGCGCAAAGCAGTTAATTTTTTTGTTCCGTCTGCCATTTTTAAAAAGTTGGCCATAGTCACTGCGACAAGGTGCCATCGTATACCGCTGAATGTTCTATTCTCCGTGACGTCACGAAGCTAGGCGAGTTTCGTTCTGCGTTAGCGTAACTTTTTTTTTTTAGCGTTAGCGTAACAATGACGTGTACACTTCTAGACGTAATAGGATGTCTACATTAGGCCCCTATACTTTTTATAGGGCGGGGTTGTGTCTAGAATCTAGAGTATCAGTCTACGGAATATCGTCACGGTTTTAATTCGAGGGTAATTTGTCAGGCAACAACGCTCCGACGAAAGCAGAGATAACCTCCACGCTGTAAACGGCCAGGTTTTGCCACAATATTTCTGCACATAAGTTCCGTAATCAGTCACGCACATGAACAGTGACGACGACGTATCTGACAGCAAAACAGTGCAAGTCAAAATGTATCATTTGGCGATACAAAACAGCAGCTTTTCAGATGTTTGCGCATTGTTTACTTGAGGTTTACAAATCGCCGTAGCATTATACCACATAAGAAATCCAATTAATATTTCACATTTCAAAAGGGCTTCGTAAAATAATAATGGAAAAATAACAATGGATAGTACTCGTGAGATGACGATGACTATCTTTATCGCAATTATTATATATAATGACTCCCGGTAACAGTAGCTTAATTATATCTAAGAAAAATAAATAGAGTTCAACATCAGGGCAACCGCCTCAACTATAATTATTGGAATAATAATAAACTTGCATAATTTATTCCGTTTGCCTTACTCTGTGTACAGTCAACACATAAATAGTAACACTCATGTCGTATTATCCGAACAAACAGTTTTTTTATTCTGAAATTAAGCTTACCAATCATTTGCCTTGACAGTGAGCATCTACGAGACAGAAACCACGGAAATAGAATGACGTAGGCACGACGGCAGGCTCCAAATGCGTTCGTAAGCCTATTCCGTTACGACAGAAGCAGCTCAAATGTAATGAAATAAAATTGTCCTATTTTGAGAACTTGAAGCTGGCTGTGTGGTACTCTACTCTCTGTTAGCTCTACAACGTATGTAAACCACATTATGATATAAAATATTATATAAATTGTGTTGGTACTGTTGAAACAAGGAAATATCCATGTTTATTACGAGAACCAAATTGTAACTTTACATAATTCGCTATTGTTTTCACAATTACTCATAACTCACATTAACCGCGTGCGTCTGTTTTACGTATGACTCAGACACGAAAGCTCATATAATATAATATAATATATATATATATATATATATATATATATATATATATATATATATATATATGTACGTGTGTGTGTGTAACTTTAGTGTTAACGAATATATATATATATATATATATATATATATATATATATATATATATATATATATATATATATATATATATATATATATATATTCGCTAACAGTAAAGTTAGGATTCCATACGCACGGACGCGTCATGGGGACGCGGTATGCGGCAACAAATGGCTACCGTGGGAACGCGTAGAAGTGATTCTATATGTTCCATAATATCATATACTTACATATATCAATTTATATATATATTTATTTATTTCATGTACATTTGATAACGTTTGTATGCGCCTATGCATGGGTTGGTCCCTGAGATGCGGTGCTTTACAAATGCTGGTTGTAAAAAATAAACTAATAATAATAAATAAGGGAATCCTACAGTGCTCCTGCATCGCGGCACTGTCGAAATTAGAGCTAACCGCACTGCTTTCCGCTATGTATGGAATCACTCAAGACGCATGACGCGTGATGCATCCGCAATTCGGCGCCGTATCCGCATGCCGCATGCCGTATGCCGTATCCTTACAGATGGAATCTTAGCTTAACGCGGATGCTGTTTGGTCTACATTGTGTCTTACGTATTATGCTAGCCACACTTCTGTCTATTGCCTTACCAAACATATTAGTACTTTCCTCTTTCTGAGGCAAATAAATGACTATTTTACGCACGCCACATATGTATTGCTACTGAAACAATGTGGTATATGTGCTTTTTACGACATTTGAGTAAACGTTCTAAAAGTAAACATCGTTTATCAAAATATCGACCAATGATATTGAAATTGTACGTGGTATTTGCAATAGAAGGTCTAAGAATTACTAATTTCTAGCTAAATGAAACTTCTACTTACAACGTTTTTTTCTGTTTGATCTGTTCAGGTATAAATAAAATGTGCCGTGATACATAATCAGTTCTTCCTGCAACTGTGCCGGAAACACTGGTCAACATCCGCTAACACCGATATTAACCCGACGCCGTCCGAAATAATCCTGCCATGCAGAAGTGATTGCATCGTTGTCTTGTAAACATCCGACCAACGTCCCAGCCTGTGATGACTTCAGACAAAAGCCGCGACCTTGTCCTAAATAACAACTTCCGTCCGATGTGACAACACTGCTACGCCAATAACTTGTCGTGACTTAGTGGTCAAGATGTGATCAAATGAAACGGTAATTAAGAATACTTGAACTAATGACAATCTTTGCAATGACGCATCGTTCACACAGAGCGCCAGTTTTCATAGTATTTAAAAAGATGAGAATGTGATGACGTAAGCAATGCAAGACGTATGGAGTCTTCAAACGACAGCAGACCTTTCGTGAGACGTTGAGCTAATAACAGAATTTAGTCCGTATAACTGCCAAACCGTAAACTCGTAACAAAACCGTATATATATATATATATATATATATATATATATATTATATATATATATATATATATATATATATATATATATATATATATATATATATATGTGTGTGTGTGTATATTAGGGTGACCAAGCAAATGGTTGGGTGTGAAAACAAGCGCGTTAAAATTTAAGAGAAATCCATTAATCCAATCCAAATTATACTATAATTTATTCATAAATGGATAATCTTACAATATATGACATATTTGTTCACGAGAAACGATTATGTTACGCATAATCTATAACACAGGTATCGTTAATAAAGTTGGCATTCACATTTCTCTTTGATGGGATATCCTGCATGAAGTAATTAAGAGTGAAAGTCACTGCAGATGTGTTTAAAGGAATGGACCTATTTTTATATAAAAAAGGTATTACTGTGACTTAAAAAGAAGACAAGTATCATCCCTAATACAAATTAGGTCAATACATACCTTTTAGTGAAACAGAATTATTGCACACCATGATGAACATTTTATATTTCAGGGCAGAACATATGTAATACGAATACGAATACGAATACGAATACGAATACGAATACGAATACGAATACGAATACGAATACGAATACGAATACGAATACGAATACGAATACATTTATTTCAGGTAAAAACCCATATACAATTGGTACATACATTAGCACATCTAAGTAGATATAGTAATAAGAGAAACATACTCACAATATGTATTCACGAAGAGCAAGAACAACAAGTGGAACTCGTCGCATGTGTGTCTACGTCAAAGCAGGATATATCTTCTCGATGGAGACTAGTCATGATGGAGCATTTTGGTAACGTGTTCATCACGATCTTCTATCTCACTGACGCGGCCAACTCTGGCAAAAGCGTGATCCATGTACTCAGCGAAGACACGGACATGGTTGTCCTACTGGTATGTTGGGGGTAGGAGGAGATGGAGTGCAAGGTGCAGATGCAGCGGTGGGATGTGTCAATTCTGGACCACAGTGTATGCAGTAGCATGGCATGCACGCCCTCAGCAATTGCGACATGGCCTCATATCCATACGCCGGTGTCAAGAACAAAGCGCTTAACACCTTGCTCACTGACGATTTCCCGGGATAATGCACTGTGGGAATGGGCGCGACACAGGCGGATGTGATGGCGACGGCAAATAGTATTTTCATCGCACTGTATGGTCAGCCACCTGGGACATCCATGGACTTTTCCTACTTCACACTCTTCGTCAAGAAGAAGAAAAGTCCCAAAGTGAAAGCCTCCAACATCAACATACGTATTCCTGCATATGCTGCGGGCCAATCGTCATCACAGGAAAAGCGGCAGATCAGCAAGCCCCACTCGACGAGTCAGCCGATATCACTCAGTTCGGCTAGGAGATCTGGAATGACATCCCAACTCCAGTTACTGCTTAGGTTGACCTAGTTCAATGTAGTGTGATTCACCATATATGTAGAGTGCAGAACACAAAATGCAGCACTGAAGTATATATGGCTACGACAAAGAATATCTTTCATGCATATCATACAGCAACTGCTCTGAGAAGAAGGCTGCTGCAATCCATACACCAACATAGACGAGGCTTAGGTTGAAGACGAGAAGGGTATCGAGATGGAGAATGCTGATGAGAATGATTTGGGGGAAGAGAGGATCAAGATGTAAACGAAAGCGTGGAACGCATGAGGATTTAGAGGGTGGTTTTATTGATCCTGATTACCTGGATGATGAGTGGGATTAGGTAAATGATTATTATGAAGATTATTACGTGTTATCTGCATTTATTAAGATGATATAGACCCTCATGCTTATACATGTAGCTTATTGTGTAAAGCTATATTTTATCTATTGTTAAATATATATATATATATATATATATAATAATAATAATAATAATAATAAAGCTTTATTGCCATATTCAACGTGTAAAAGTTACATGATAAATTGGAATGTAGTCTGGCGTTGACTTACATAGTGCCTAAATATACAGTAAAATAGAACACGGCAAACAAATATAAAATATAGATATAAAAAATACATTGTACATGATGTGTACTTTAACATAAAATAAAAAAATATTTTAATATAAAAAAAAATATTTTAATATAGTAAATAACTAAAGACAACATTAAAATAATAGATTATCTATTTAACAATAATTGTGGTGTAAATTAGTTAATAAAATAAATAAATAAATAATTAAAAAAATATCCTTTAAAAATAGACATACACTATAAGAGGACTAAAATATCATTTTAAAATTATATTTACAATTACAATTGAATTACAATTGAATGCGTCCAATTTTGTTTAAAAACATATATTTATACAATTATTAAGTTAAGCTAACATTTCAGGAGAAGATAAGATTGTTGCTCAGCACCACCGATCCGCCACTGAGAATAGGTACACCCACACCCCACACGCGTACAGCTCAGCCACACCAACCAGCACCAGAAAAATAACAATTCCGCCAGAGAGGCGAAAACAGCCAAGTTTCCAGGGTCTTTACAGCTACGTTCTATATTTCACTCCTGATAAGGCTGCTACGGCACTCGGGTAAAAACTGTTTCTAAAGCGATTTGTTTTCGTACGGATGCACCTATAGCGTTTCCCTGAAGGTAATAATTCGAACAGATGATGGGCGGGGTGAGTTTGGTCTGAGATAATTTTGCCTGCTCTTTTTTGGATCTGTCTTTATATATGGCTGTTAGAGAGGTGAGTTCACTACCGACAATTTTGGAAGCTGTTTTCACCACTCTGTCAAGCCTGCCCCTCTGGCGCTGGCTGATGCCGCCGAACCATACACATATTGAGAATGTAAGAATACTCTCAATAGCAGAACGATAAAACTGAAGAAGAATTTCTCTCCTCAGCCCGAACTTCTTTAGTTGCGCAGGAAGAACAGTCTTTGTTGGGCATTTTTGACGACAGCATCTGTGTTGTTTTCCCAAGTTAAGTCATTTGATATTATGGTGCCTAGAAATTTAAAACAATCCACCCTTTTGATAGAGTCGCCGTTAACAATAATGGGAGCAAGTGGGCTTTTTCTCTTCCTAAAATCTACGATCATCTCTCTAGTTTTGGACGCATTCAGTTGTAGGTTGTTAGTGTCACACCACGACACCAGGCTGCTAACTTCATGGCGGTATTCAGACTCATCTGAGTCCGACACCAGCCCTATTAATGTGGTGTCATCAGCAAACTTTAACAATGGTACAGAAGAGTGATGTGAAACACAGTCATTTGTAAACAGAGAATATAGCAGTGGGGAGAGGACACATCCCTGAGGAGTCCCCGTGTTCATGATAATAGTGCTGGAAACTATACTGTTCATCTTAACAACCTGTGATCGCTGTAGTAAAAAGTCCAGAAGCCAGTAACACATTGATGGGTCAATTGACAGCAAATGAAGTTTGTCGTACAGCTGCTGAGGGATGACCGTATTGAAAGCAGAACTGTAGTCAACGAAGAGGATGCGCGCATAAGTGTTCGGATAATCCAAGTGCTGCATTACAAAATGCAGGGCCAATGCAACAGCATCATCGGTGCATCTGTTCTCCCTGTACGCGAACTGCAGCGAATCCATGCTGGAGTTGGTGACCGACTTCAGATATCTCAGTACCAATCGCTCAAACACCTTCATCACCACTGACGTCAGAGCCACGGGGCGGAAGTCATTCAGCGCTATCGCTTTCGGCTTCTTTGGTACCGGAATTATGCTTGCTGCCTTAAAACAGACTGGAACAGTGTGCAGATTGAGAGAGGCGTTAAATAAGTCTGTAAATACAGTTGCTAATTCATTAGCGCAGTATTTCAAAGTTGATGTGGAAACGTTGTCCGGACCAGCTGCTTTCCTACTGCTCTGTTGCCTGAGTAGCTTCCTCACCTCGTGCTCTTGGACAGTGAAGGGTGGAGGGAGTGGCACAGCAGGGTCTGGGAGGCTGACCGATGTAGTCGTCAGATTCTGGCGGTCGAAGCGGGCGTAAAAGTTGTTAAAGTTGTCAGGTGTTGCTGATTCAAAGCCAGGGATTGAATGCTTTTGCTTGTAGCCAGTAATGCACTGGAGTCCTTGCCAGACAGAGCGGGTATCGTTAGAAAGGAACTGGCCTTCGAGTTTGCGCCTGTAGTCAGTTTTCGCTCCCCGTATCGCCTTTTCAACACCGTACTTGGCTTTTTTGTACAGTGCACGGTCGCCACTCTTGAAGGCTTCTTCCTTCTGTTTCAATTTAATTTTCAGGTATTTGTTGAACCATGGCTTATCGTTGCCGAACACTTTCACACTCTTTTCGGGAATACACAGATCCTGGCAGAAGCTTATATATGATGTCACAGTATCTGCGTATTCATGGATGTCGTCAGATGCGTTTCTGAAAGAGTCCCAGTCCGTGCATGCCAGGCATCCTTGGAGACGCAGGATGGACTCGTCGTCCCAGCGCTTAATGTTTCTAACGAAAGGTTTCACTTGTTTAAGTTTCTGTCGATAGGAGGGCAGGAGGTAAATCATGGCGTGGTCGGAGAAGCCAAGGGGCGCGCGTGGAACCGCGTGGTATGCCTCTCTTGTAACATACGTACAATGATTTTCACACGTAATCACTTAATGCAAGAATTTCCCTCATTAAGAAATCTGAATGCCAATATAAGTAATGATGTTTGCACTATTCACTATGTGTAACACGTGTGACTACCTTTTAAAAATAATATAAATTATGACTGAATACTCTTTTCTCACGAACAAATGTGTCGTATATTGTAAGATTGTCCATATATATTCAATAATAAACTGATCAACTTTGACCTATAACTGAAAATGTAACATCAGAAATCGATTCTACATACGGAAATACCTCAAAAAGAGGTTTAACGCATACATTCAAGACAAGTGGTTCTAAATGTTGTTTAGGATCTGACCAATGGCCATCTTGGATTTATGCAAATTTGCAGAGTTACTTATAGTTGCCGCTTGGGCAGTCAAACTGAATTTGTTCTAGAACTTGATGAGTCCAAATCAAGCAAGACGTTCATAGGATAGAACATTTATAGGTTCACAAATGAACACAAGTGACTGTCAAATGGCCAAGTTATGTGAACCCCGTTCACATAACGTTATGAACAATCCTGAGTTATCAGAGATAATTGGATGGATGGCGAGGAACTGTCCAACGTATAATACAATTACAATACAGCACGTTTCGTTTTCACACACGTGTCTTGGAGCGAATCTTCTGAAGCCGGTGCAGTAAATGGTTAACAGATTGTAAGCCATTGGAGTGAGTGACGTCAGTACATTTCTTGAGTTGCGTCCTCCATCTCCGGGGATAACGACGGCTCCACCTGTGATATTGATCGATCGCGAACTAAAAAGGTTCGTGTTATTAGATTGTTCCACCGTTCTCGTACCCGTGAATATAAGAAACTTAAATAAAACGACCGCTATTTTTGTATCGAATACGCAGTGACCGGAATAAACAAATTGGTTCAATTAGCATGCTATTTGGTAGCTATGTAGCACACTTGTCCATAACGCCGATGTACAGCGATGCGCTGTTTCCTACTGATTTTGTCTTTCTCCGCCGCTCGCCTTCAAAAACATAACAAAGGATAATTTATTTATATGTGTCTCCAATCTATGACATCCAGATGTACTAACTTCTCTGAAACATGATTGTGTTTACGTCTTTATTACATATACATATATACAATTATTCTTTCACAATCTACTGATTAGTGACGGCAACTATTTTAGTGATCGCGATAAAAATTACATCTTTGATAAAACCGCATGGCAATTGTTTGTTGTTCTAAATTGAACGGTACGTAGTCGCGAATTTAACTATTAGGTTTTAAAAAGTACAAAATAATTTTCAAATGGTACCTTTGCGACTTGCATTCCGCTGTAATTGCACACATTGGTGGCGTAGTAGCAAAAACAATCACATGTTAGATTGCATTGCGTGGCGTAGTAGCAAAAACATTCGCACATTGGATTGCCAGAATATTGTGGCATAGTAGCATGAACAATGGCACGTTGGATTGCCGGCATATTGTGGCGTAGTAGCATGAATAATCGCACGAGGGATTGCCGGGATATCTTGCTGTAGTAGCATGAATAATCGCACGTTAGATTGCCGGAATATTGTTGAGTAGTAGCATGAACAATCGCACGTTGGATTGCCGGAATATTGTGGCGTAGTAGCATGAACAATCTCACGTGGCATTGCCGGAACATTGTGGCGTAGTAGCATGAACAATCGGACGTTAGATTGCCGGAATATTGTGGCGTAATAGCATGAATAATCGCACGTGAGATTACCGGAATAGTGTGGCGTAGTAGCATGCACAATCGCACATGGGACTGACGGAATATTGTGGCGTAATAGCATGAACAATCGCACGGTAGATTGCCGGAATATTGTGGCGTAATAGCATGAATAACCGCACGTGAGATTGACGGAATATTGTGGCGTAATAGCACAACTAATCGCATGTGAGATTGCCGGAATATTGTGGCGTAGTAGCATGAATAACCGCACGTGAGTTAGCCGGAATATTGTGGCGTAATAGCACAACTAATCGCATGTGAGATTGCCGGAATATTGTGGCGTAATAGCATGAATAACCGCACGTGAGTTAGCCGGAATATTGTGGCGTAATAGCACAACTAATCGCATGTGAGATTGCCGGAATATTGTGGCGTAGTAGCATGAACAATCGCACGTGAGATTGACGGAATATTGTGGCGTAGTAGCATGAACAAACGCACGTGAGATTGATGGAATATTGTGGCGTAGTAGCATGAACAATCGCACGTGAGATTGACGGAATATTGTGGCGTAGTAGCACGAGTAATCGCACGTGTGATGGTCGGAATATTGTGGCGTACTAGCATGCACAATCGCACGTGGGATTCCCGGAATATTGTGGCGTAGTAGTATGAACAATCGCACGTGAGATTGCCGGAATATTGTGGCGTAGTAGCATGAACAATCGCACGTTGGATTGCCGGAATATTGTGGGGTAGTAGCATGAACAATCGCACGTGAGATTGCCGGAATACTGCGACGTAGTAGCATGAGCAATTGCACTTTGGATTGCCGGAATATTGTGGCATAGTAGCATGAACATTCGCACGTTGGATTGCCGGAATATTGTGGCGTAGTAGCATGAGCAATCGCACGTTGGATTGAAGGAATATTGTGGCGTAGTAGCATGAAAAATCGCACGTGGGATTGCCGGAATATTGTGGCGTAATGGCATGAACAATCGCACGTGAGATTCCCGGAATATTGTGCCGTAGTAGCATGAATAATCGCATGTAGTAAAGTCGGAACACGAGCGCTAATTCGTCGTCAGCCTCAGACCATTATACAGCTCCGTACAATACCAACATGAAAAATATCATTTAACAATGTCCATATACTGGTATTAGTGCCAATATTGTTCAACAGGTCTCGCTACATTCGCGTCTCGGGCACCGGTTTTATGGACGTCTCGTTGTGGATTCTGCCTTCGACGCGCAGGCAGCGCTCACGCCGGCGCTCCCGTCTGAGTACCGGCGGGCGCACGCAGCAACACATCGAATGTAGTTGTCGCCGGACGGCCGACCGGAAGCGACAGTTCATGACGTAATAGCACACGGGGTTGATGGCGGAGTTGGCGTGGCCAAGCCACAGGGCGTACGAGTGCAGCAGGAACAGCAGGTCGCCGTGGGTCGCCAGCTGCTGGGGTCGCAGGAAGTCGATGACGACCCCGACACAGTGGATGGGCAGCCATGACACTGCGGGTGGAGGAAGCGATGTCAGGGTCATAGGCACGAACAGACATAGTGCACACGTACTCACGCACGCAAGCACGCACGCACAATCTAGTACATTCAAACAATAAACACATACACTCATACAATAAACACGCATACATAAACAAACAAACAAACAAACAAACGTCACTGAGTGCAGGTCTTTAGTACTATGTCACATGCATAAATGAATGAATGAATGAATGAATGAATGAATGAATGAATGAATGAATGAATGAATGAATGAATGAATGAATGAATGAATGAATGAATGAATGAATGAATGAATGAATGAATGAATGAATGAATGAATGAATGAATGAATGAATGAATGAATGAATGAATGAATGAATGAATGAATGAATTTAATTTTTGTATTGCTGTTTGTAAGTGAGTGAGTGAGTGAGTGAGTGAGTGAGTGAGCGAGTGAGCGAGTGAGTGAGTGAGTGAGTGAGTGAGTGAGTTATTGGATGGACGTGTGTGAGTGTGAGTGTGTTAGTGTGAGAGTGTGTGTGCGTGTGCATGTGCATGTGCATGTGCATGTGCATGTGTGTGTGCGTGTGTGTGTGTGTGTGTGTGTGTTTGTGTGTGTGTGTGTGTGTGTGCGTGTGTGTGTGTGCGTGCGTGAGTGCGTGCATGTGTGTGTGTGTGAGAGAGAAAGAGTGTGTGTGTGTATGAGTGAAATGTTCGTGTGTGTGTGCGTGTGTGTGCGTGTGTGTGTGAGTGACTTTATGTTCGTGTATGCGTGCGTGCACATGTATGTGGATGGCGTGCGTGTGCGTGTGCGTGTGCGTGTGCGTGTGCGTGTGCGTGTGCGTGTGCGTGTGCGTGTGCGTGTGCGTGTGCGTGTGCGTGTGCGTGTGCGTGTGCGTGTGCGTGTGCGTGTGCGTGTGCGTGTGCGTGTGCGTGTGCGTGTGCGTGTGCGTGTGCGTGTGCGTGTGCGTGTGCGTGTGCGTGTGCGTGTGCGTGTGCGTGTGCGTGTGCGTGTGCGTGTGCGTGTGCGTGTGCGTGTGCGTGTGCGTGTGCGTGTGCGTGTGCGTGTGCGTGTGCGTGTGCGTGTGCGTGTGCGTGTGCGTGTGCGTGTGCGAGTGCGTGTGCGTGTGCGTGTGCGTGTGCGTGTGCGTGTGCGTGTGCGTGTGCGTGTGCGTGTGCGTGTGCGTGTGCGTGTGCGTGTGCGTGTGCGTGTGCGTGTGCGTGTGCGTGTGCGTGTGCGTGTGCGTGTGCGTGTGCGTGTGCGTGTGCGTGTGCGTGTGCGTGTGCGTGTGCGTGTGCGTGTGCGTGTGCGTGTGCGTGTGCGTGTGCGTGTGCGTGTGCGTGTGCGTGTGCGTGTGCGTGTGCGTGTGCGTGTGCGTGTGCGTGTGCGTGTGCGTGTGCGTGTGCGTGTGCGTGTGCGTGTGCGTGTGCGTGTGCGTGTGCGTGTGCGTGTGCGTGTGCGTGTGCGTGTGCGTGTGCGTGTGCGTGTGCGTGTGCGTGTGCGTGCGCGTGCGCGTGCGCGTGCGCGTGCGCGTGCGCGTGCGCGTGCGCGTGCGCGTGCGCGTGCGCGTGCGAGTGCGAGTGCGAGTGCGAGTGCGAGTGCGAGTGCGAGTGCGAGTGCGAGTGCGAGTGCGAGTGCGAGTGCGAGTGCGAGTGCGAGTGCGAGTGCGAGTGCGAGTGCGAGTGCGAGTGCGAGTGCGAGTGCGAGTGCGAGTGCGAGTGCGAGTGCGAGTGCGAGTGCGAGTGCGAGTGCGAGTGCGAGTGCGAGTGCGAGTGCGAGTGCGAGTGCGAGTGCGAGTGCGAGTGCGAGTGCGAGTGCGAGTGCGAGTGCGAGTGCGAGTGCGAGTGCGAGTGCGAGTGCGAGTGCGAGTGCGAGTGCGAGTGCGAGTGCGAGTGCGAGTGCGAGTGCGAGTGCGAGTGCGAGTGCGAGTGCGAGTGCGAGTGCGAGTGCGAGTGCGAGTGCGAGTGCGAGTGCGAGTGCGAGTGCGAGTGCGAGTGCGAGTGCGAGTGCGAGTGCGAGTGCGAGTGCGAGTGCGAGTGCGAGTGCGAGTGCGAGTGCGAGTGCGAGTGCGAGTGCGAGTGCGAGTGCGAGTGCGAGTGCGAGTGCGAGTGCGAGTGCGAGTGCGAGTGCGAGTGCGAGTGCGAGTGCGAGTGCGAGTGCGAGTGCGAGTGCGAGTGCGAGTGCGAGTGCGAGTGCGAGTGCGAGTGCGAGTGCGAGTGCGAGTGCGAGTGCGAGTGCGAGTGCGAGTGCGAGTGCGAGTGCGAGTGCGAGTGCGAGTGCGAGTGCGAGTGCGAGTGCGAGTGCGAGTGCGAGTGCGAGTGCGAGTGCGAGTGCGAGTGCGAGTGCGAGTGCGAGTGCGAGTGCGAGTGCGAGTGCGAGTGCGAGTGCGAGTGCGAGTGCGAGTGCGAGTGCGAGTGCGAGTGCGAGTGCTATGGACATCTAGTAATTAGAACGATGTGGTTGTGTGTTACTAGAAAAAACAATATAATTTACACGGATAGGTATTGTGCTACGCATTGACAACATATTTAACTGAACTATTTTGTAGATAAGCTACAAGTTTCAAATTGTTTGCGTATTGCAGTAATTTTGACTTTGAATTGACATCCGGACAACGAGGTGGGGACCAGTTGTGTATGATGTCGTTAAATATCGCTCAAAACGGACCGGAAACGAAAATCACGTGCGTGCCCTGTAACTTGCTGACATTGGGAGCGACCCGCACGTACCGGCAAACAGGAGCGCCATGACGAAGAGCATCTTGGCCACCTTCCGTCTGGCCGCCTTGCCGCTGTTGACGCTCCCGGGGCGCGCGCTCTGACAGTCGGCCTGGAGCCGGGCGTCCGTCGTCCACAGACTGGCGGCGAGAAGGAGATACCCGACGCCGACGAAGACGACCGGCGCTGCGTACAGGACGACGACGAGGGTGAAGTTGTACGCGTGCTTGAGGGCGGGCGTCGGCCAGATCTCGACGCACTTGGAGACGGTGAGCGAGCTGACTTGGAGGACAACGTGTTCGCGCCTCATGAGCGCGCCCGGCAGCACAGCGAGGGCCGCGACGAGCCAGATGGCGACGATGAGACGCCGCAGACGACGTCGTCTCGCGACGGCCAGAGCCTGCAGCGGCCGCCGGATGGCGTAGAACCGCTCGGCGCTGATGACGGTGAGCGTGAGGATGCTGGCCGACACCGACAGACCCTGGCTGAAGTTGACGAGGCGACACATGACGTCGCCGTAGATCCAGTTCTGGTAGATCTCGACGGCGACGCTGAACGGCATGCACACGAAGACGACCATCAGGTCGCACACGGCCAGGTTGACGAGGAACGAGTTGGTGACGGTGCGCATGTGGCGACACCTGGCGAAGATGTAGATGACGAGGACGTTGCCGACCGTGCCGAGGAGGAAGGTGAACCCGTAGAGCGCGATGAGGACGGCGGTCGGCGGCTCACGGTACATCATGAAGTTCTCCCTGATGCTCCTCAGGACCTCATCGGTAATCCACGAACCATCGTCGCTGGCGCGTGTCACGTCGACGGAGCTGTTGACGTTCAGGTCCATCGCCGTGTCATTCCCCATGTCCGACGACTTCATCGCGCTTCTGTCGTCGGCGATGTAACAGCTCGATTCATTTCGCAAAAACAACGCCTCACCGTTAAGCCACTGCGGCTCGTTGCCGGCGATCAATCTAACTAGCGCTAACGTAATCTGCATACGAATAAGTGCCACATCTCATATGGGGCAAATGTGATTTGTTAACTGCGTCAGTCGACCGCGCGCCCGTTTTGAGACACCGACTCAGACTGTCGGAGAATTAACATCCGCGACCTTGCCGATATACGTGTCCATGTTTCGCCGTACAAATAGACTTAATCACAAACGAAAGATGGATGGTGCGACGTGGTCAGCATTATTGGCCGGCAGCTGCGGGTGTCTAACGCGAGAAACAAAGCCATATCATAACACTGTCCTTCGTTTTCGCAGAATCTACATCGTTCACGACAATCACTTGGTCGCAAATAAGTCGTAGTGCCAGAAGACTTTGCCGGTGATTATCGTGTATTACTGCGTGGACTACGCAGGTAAACGGAATCTATTGTTGAAGTGCTTGTGTCGAAGACAAGCGTACCAGCGGCAGTATGCCGTGACATTAAGCTATAATGTTTCTGTGCTTCTGCCGCTAGGCCAAAGCAATTTTCATTCGCCCGTGCATGCCTGTGTAAGCGTGTCACGTAAGGGTAAGCTTGGCGTGGGTTGTCAATACTGCAATGTGCTGTTCTATTACCTGTCCACACCATGGGGGCCCATCTCAGCTAGTCAGCTGTACTTCGACGGTTCGGAGAAAGGCATCTGTTTGAAGTAAGGAGATCGAAGACTATAGTAGCTCACCCGTCACTGCAGACAGTCTGTGGTGTCTCCACGGGGCGTGTGTGGGTGACAATGCCACGGTGCTCCAAACGGTCTGCCACGCAGCAGGAAGCGTACAGGAGGTACAAGAATTCACGTCGCGGAGTCAGCGGGGAAAGACACCACTGTTGCGTGATGCGAAAACTAACGATGTAGCTCCCAGAAAGTCTTCTCTGGTCACTTTCTGGAAGTGTAAAATCTCTTTCCACATAACTCATTATAACAATGCGTATAGCAAAGATTGGAACGGAGCTAACTAAATTCAACGATTTGTTGTCGGCATATGCTCACAGAACGCAAGAACGAGGGGCTGATCTCCAGTTATTGTGGTGTACAGTGTACATTGTACCGTGTACACTTGAACAAATGTACCGTACATTTTAGGTAAAATGCCTGGCATTACGCACTACGGGTGCCAACTAGTTATCGTTTGTTATTATTTTTATAGTGGTATCTATTACTTTTGTTACGTATTGTAACACAAATGTATGCGTGTATGCAAACGTAACTGCGTGCATAGGTGCGTGCATGACTGCAAGTGTGCGTGCGTATATTTGTTTGTTCGCTCATATATTGCAAATGTACAACACCAGTGTAAACATGTGATTTTGTCAAACGGTTTCTGGGTAATTCGTATCGAGGTAACCTGTTCTCTCGGTTTCAGTTTTGCAGTAGCGTCATGAGAACTATACCATTGTTTGTCTTTTTAAAGAGAAACGTGAGGAATCTACCATATATTTGAGGAAGAAATCAACCATTGATACAAAACCCTAAGCCTGTTTCGCATGATTATTGAAAGCAATATAAATTAATTTAATTGAACACTATTTCTGAAGACTTTCTCCATTGTATATCATTCACTTATCCCTTGATTTGTGTTGGTTGTTTTTCAGTGTTGTGTGGTTTTGACAATTGAATCAGTCAAACGGAAGAAACAATAGACACATTCCTATTGTCACGGAGTCTGGTCATACAACGACGCACTAGTTCCTCAGTCAGAGTGGCCGTCCATTAGACGTTCGAGAACATGAGAAGGCTATGCAAATAGACCTTGAGCTTGTCCAGGATATTGTTATAATGTTGTAAACAATGAATTATTTAACAATAAGCATTTGCTGCAAATGAATTAACATTTGAAAAAAAAACAAGTATTTACTTGATTGCCAGTCTCTTTTTGTAAACCCATTTTTTTCTAATTGATTAATTCGAACATGCTCCATAATTAAGGATAACATTCTTTACACTGATTATTTTAAACATTGTAAAATATATATAATGCGGTTATGTATGTCCGACTGCTCTCTCCTGTGCTCATAATTCACTTCAAAATGATATGTAAACAATACACTGAGAGACAGACCCTGAACACGAGTTCGAAAGTAATACACATGTTCCTTTATCCAACAGTCGTACTGCCTAATTAACAGTTTGCACATAATGATATATGTTAATTCATAATGTCAGACAAAATGCAGGGAATGCATAATCGATGGTGCCGCTCACGGCCGGTTGGGTTGTTACGTCATGTATAAATCTCGCTTCTATAGGGCGTGTAAGTATCGCGCGCGAAAACGAGGCTGGAGACAATTGGGGGCAGGAAGTCCATATTCTCCATGTTAACGTATAGGACTTCGCTTTGTTTTTGGTTGTAATAATCGAACTGTTCCAGTCTAACTATTTCAGTTATACTGTCCGAAGGATTGTTACAAGCGGAAACAGTGAAACACTTTGCCGGTGACAATGCTCACGGAAATCATGACTTTTACTCGATTGTTATGGTGGTTGCCATGGCATCGCCGGCTTATACTTGTGTTTGGCGATCTTGACTAATAATGAAAAGTGCTTTTTTCGGGCAGTACAACCTATTTGGGGCAAACATATACATGTGTTATGATTATGTGCATTTAGACAACTTGTCAGATATAAGTGCTTATCGAAACCACAACGTACAGCTATGTAAAATGCAAATCCCGTAAAAGACACATACGACCTATTCCCCAAATCAGCTCCAATCGCGCGGAGTCTCGCCATGTACGGGCCCTATTCATAGCAGCACTCCGTCATGTGCAGCGAGTCTGTGCTCACATCAGCAACAGGGCCACCTAAACAAATCGGAACCGTGGGTGTTCTTAACATGCTAAAATGTTCTATATTTCAAAAATAAATGTAAGCTAAGTTTTCTATGCATGCTGTTCTTTCCTTGCTGCAGGAAGTCGATCGGCGGAATAAAAACAGACTATTACACATTGTGGGCTGGCTGGCCACATGCAATTATCATATTCAATATAGACCCTAACATACATCATTTCAATGCATTGTCCATTGACATTAACACACACGTGCCGATTTCTGCACCTTTTCATAGTGTGTTACTATTGCCAGACCAAGCAGCAGTTAATGCCATGAAGAATTATCAACGCTAATTGAATACTCTTAGCGACCTTGCCCCTTGCCGTGGTCTTGTATTGACATTTTATTTGCCTGATATCGCACTGATTCACGTCAGACAAACCGTTTAACACATAAACACGTTACTAAAACAATGACAAGCATTTGGATAGAATGCTAAAACAACATTTAGTACGCACCATTTGTGCTACTAGTTTAACAAGTTGCAAGGACGTTTTACTTTAATGTTTTCCATGCCGGCATTACTGAAAACGAATTAATTCATAGTTTTCACAAAGGCAGAAATTACCTACAACTACATCAGACCAGCAGACAGTTAATGGCTGTTACTGCTTGCTGGCCGACCATCAATTTCTTTGACCGATTTTATTGCAGTGCGTGCGGCTACCAAATATATATTACCAAATTCCAATTTAATATACGTACATGCTGCTACCTTCCTTGAACTAGGTTTTGGCGACAACGACTTCAGACGACAGCTTCTTTCAAGTGAATCATACATCAAAGATGTCTGAATTGAGAGTGATTGCTTCCTCTGGTTATCCTTCAGTGTACTATATTCCACAAACAAACAATTGTTTAAAAGTGTCGATGAATCTGCTATTTCCGTTGTGTTTAGACTTCTGTTGCAGCAGATTTAGCGCCCCCATTGCTTTCATTCGAGCGTTCACACTAGACAAATTCAACCAAATTATTATTTAACATTTGACGCAGATTTAACAGTGTGAACAAATGCCATCAAACATCTCGGTACATTTCTTCACCGTAGTCCCATACCAATCACATGGGATGGGACAAAGACGAAGAAATGTACCAAAAAAACATCGCATTTTACAATTGTACGTCACACGTGACGATATAACGGATAACGTAAAAACGTTGTGACAAAACCGCGAGAGCTTGCAATGTGACGATTAGTTGTTGACGTCGTGAAACGTTACCGTAACAACGAGTTGAAGGTTAGGCATTTCTTTGTAACGTCAACAGCCTAAGGCTAAGCATGTGTCGAGAAGACACCAAAGCCGAAATCCGATACCGATGTCGGAACATCTCGCCCGTTGTCGCTGGTGGATGCGGTGTACATACGCACACAACGACAACGCTACCGGCCGAATCGCTACGAATTTTTTATGCCAGCCACCGCCTCTATCAACCGTGTTGCAACCAATCGGGGAGTTAGGCCTACATGGCGTGCCCATGACACAATAACTCGCAAACGAAATGACATTTAGAGCTAGTGCCACATTCACGCATACCGTGTGTAATTTTAACAACTGGGGGACGCATGCATACCTGCAGGGGTTGATGCAGTACTATTTATATATATATATATATATATATATATATATATATATATATATATATATATATATATATATATATATATATATATATATAAATATATATATATATATATATATATTTTGTCCTTCAGTTTCAGTAGTTATTCTTATACAATATACCACAAAGACAAACAGCTAAAGGCAGAACGTTCCGGGGTCGGCGGGGGTCGGGGAGGGTCGGCGCTGGTCTCCGGGGAGATTCGGGGTTTAGCCTCGTCTAGACTGTTGTTGACCTAAACGTAATATATTGTTAAGTACTACTTGAATATGTCACGGCAACGAATGTGTACTCGCTCTGTATCCAGTTCTGTTTCCGGGGTACGCCGGAAGTTGATGGAACGACCGATCCACCATTGACAAATGGAACTGAAACACCGACCGACGATCTCCAATCGTCCCTCGTCGACACCAGCAGCTATACGACGGTCCCTCGTCGTCGTTACTAATGTTTGCACCGAAACAAAATGTCCATCAATGGCGAAGAAGCGTCCGCTTCGACCGGCCTGCACAAGACGAACATTCAGTCGAACACACGCGAAGCTCCGACCTGCCGATGTCAAACGAGAAGTCCGTTGCTGGTAGTCTGATACCGCTGCCCGCCTGCTCTACGTGTATGAAGATACGCATGCGCAGATCGGCTAATGATTGAAACTTCCGTCGTCGACGAAAAAAGAGATCTGTGTTTGTGATGTACTACTCATAACATTCGATATCAAATAAGACTGTATGTTGCCATGGTGAAAATAACGCTCGTAGATGAATGAAGACAATAACATGACGTGTACTCTGATCATGTCGTCTCAGCTAATAGAGTTTATACGCCGATAACTTTGAATAAAGTTGTTGATGTTATTCTGTGTTAAGGTAAGACTATGAATGTGTTATGTCATCGCGTGATTTTATCGACAGACTCATAGTTTTCCTATCACTAGCATACATCGATGAAATTAGGCTGGAGTATTTACTTAAGCTGGTGGTGATTGATTTGGATACTTTGCTCCTTTGACGAGTTCCACTGAAACACAACCATAACATTTCGGGAACTACCTTTGCTATCTTCAACGGCAGTGTATCCATACCGACTACCTTCTCGGAACTCGTAGTCTGTTCAATGCACATTAATCAGGTATTCTTTTTATGTCACTCTCACGGTATTTCGGCCGATTACTGTTCCACATGCGTCGAGTTGTCCGACAGGAAACAGTAGGACCCATACATGAACATTTTACTTCAACAGCTACTTTTTGGAGTTACAGGACCTTCCTGTAAAATTACTAAAACATTAATTGTTCTTTTCGGTTTAGGTAGGTCGTAATATTACAATGCGTATCAAGTGTATTCCGCATGCCAACAGTCCTTTGTGTGTTTACCGATATGCCCTTAATCCAATCCCATATGGAATGTTTTCATTATATTATAGTCTAAACTTGAGGTAAATCATTTCTTCCTAAGACTCATAACAGACACTCTAAATCTGTATTCCCTGTTTTCCCTTCCACTTTCCCCTCGTGTGAAATTATAGAGATCGGTGCATTATAGCGCGAGTTTAGCACATCCAGATATATCTACGAACGCGTCCGTCACTCACAGACTAAGTCAAATTCCCACACTAGTATTTTATTTCTGTACACGAAGTACGACACCTACATGGCACAGTATCAATCCTGCCCGATGGCGTTCTCGCATTCCAATCGGTTTAGATCGTAATTATCATTATCACGTAAAATAGCTTCTATTTTTAAATATGGGATATGTACATATATATAAATTCATCCTCAGTCCTTTGAGCGCATTTTCACAGCATTTACAGCGGGATGTATTTGGCCAATGTCTGGTGAATGAATCGACCTCTCGTCGTCCGCCAGTCATACGTCTGCCGACACCTTGACTGCCTTGTGCGTCTCGCGCAGCGTGTACCCAGACCACACCGCGAACTGCAGCGCACCAATCACAACGGGCGTTACGGCCGCCAGATAAAACATGGCGATTGCCACGTCAGAATTGTCCTCCAGTGTCGCGGGTCGGTCAGTCCGATCGGCGTGTTGATAGCCGTAGTGGCCGAGGATGGCAACACTGACCATTGGAGCCAGAGACACGGCCGGCTTCGTGATGAGAGCGTTGGCTCCGAACACCATTGACGACTGCGGCGTTCTGCAACAAGTGAACGTGATGGGATTAAACCTGTCGTGAAATAATGCTTATATCAGCAAACCCGTGCACACACGACTGCTGAAATTTCAACGTCAGTAATTGTTTAGCAAACAGTTCAGGCCAACAGTAATATGCTAAAGACACACATCAAATTTGTTTATTTGGGAGTTTACCAAACCCGCGTTATTATGACGTCACGAAAAGACCATCGTGTTGGCTATTCTGCGTGGATACAACTGTGACTCGGTTTAGACAATCAGTGCATCTTATAGTGCCGCAGCATCACATGGCGATCTTTCAGAGATGCTAAATTTTACAAATAACTAGATATTTTATCAACTGCGTGACGATACAGGTCTCCGTGGCAAAAATAAATGTGACGAGGGCTCTATTTATATATTTTTTGTAGAAGTCATTATTCGTTAGACTAGCCTGTTTAGGATAGCTATGCTATCTGCATTGATAATGATATAATACTCTTCATTTTACAACGTAATAAAGTATATCAGTCAGCACAGCTTCCATACAAGAACTGCAATATAGGTCTTCCACGTGTCTTTAAATCAATGGTAAAGCTATTATGAACGTAGCATGTCTTCAGTACCAAAGCTATGCCAAAATACGTTATAACGTCAATTTCATTAAATAAACTTTCGAACTCTGACAACTGTCCATCGCTACGTCTTACCGCCGATGGTTCTTGCTCATGTCTTCATCAATGATGTCGGAGAGACAGAGATTGAACAACGGGTAGGCCCCGGCCGAAGTGGTACTGTAACGAACACAAGAGACATAGATTGAACAACGGGTAGGCCCCGGCCGAAGTGGTACTGTAACGAACACAAGAGACAGAGATTGAACAACGGGTAGGCCCCGGCCGAAGTGGTACTGTAACGAACACAAGATACAGAGATTGAACAACGGGTAGGCCCCGGCCGAAGTGGTACTGTAACGAACACAAGAGACACAGATTGAACAATGGGTAGGCCCCGGCCGAAGTGGTACTGTAACGAACACAAGAGACAGAGATTGAACAACGGGTAGGCCCCGGCCGAAGTGGTACTGTAACGAACACAAGAGACAGATATTGAACAATAGGTTGGCCCCGGCCGAAGTGGTACTGTAACGAACACAAGAGACAGAGATTGAACAATGGGTAGGCCTCGGCCGAAGTGGTACTGTAACGAACACAAGAGACAGAGATTGAACAATAGGTAGGCCCCGGCCGAAGTGGTACTGTAACGAACACAAGACACAGAGATTGAACAACGGGTAGGCCCCGGCCGAAGTGGTACTGTAACGAACACAAGAGACACAGATTGAACAACGGGTAGGCCCCGGCCGACGTGGTACTGTAACGAATACAAGAGACAGAGATTGAACAACGGGTAGACCCCGGCCGAAGTGGTACTGTAACGAACACAAGAGACAGAGATTGAACAACGGGTAGGCCCCGGCCGAAATGGTACTGTAACGAACACAGAAGACAGAGGTTGAACAACGGGTAGGCCCCGGCCGAAGTGGTACTGTAGCGAACACAAGAGATATAGATTGAACAACGGGTAGTCCCCGGCCGAAGTGGTACTGCAACGAACACAAAAGACACAGATTGAACAACGGGTAGACCCTGGCCGAAGTAGTGCTGTAACGAACACAAGAGACACAGATTGAGCAACGGGTAGACCCTGGCCGAAGTGGTACTGTAACGAACACAACAGACAGAGTTTGAACAACGGGTAGGCCCCGGCCGCCGAAGTGGTACTGTAACGAACACAAGAGACAGGGATTGAACAACGGTTAGGCCTCGGCCGAAGTGGTAAGCAAAGTTATAAGCAAGCGTCATCATGATATATGCCATGCAACAATCAGAGTCGCGTGTCACCTAACATTCCCCACCCTCATCTCCGGCGCCATCTTCCAAAGACTTGTGACAATACACGAGAAGAACGACAATATAAATCGTAATTTAACCGCGCTAACGTCTATTATCACCTCATCTTTGTTGCTTTTGTCTTGAAATATGTCGTATATCACGTAGATGAGGAACTCCGTTTACTTATACATTTCACTAATAAATACAATACTAGCCTATACAGAGATGTGTGTTGTATTTACAACGGTGTAAATACTAATTTTGGGACTAAGGAGTTTTTATGTAGCTCTAGCTATTCTTTGGAATATGCTTCCGTCTAGTGTAACTATTAGAAACTATTGCCAAATGTCGCCGCCATTTATAAATATATTTTTGTGACGTTGCCTGTTTGCCACAGCTCCCTGTGGTATTAATCAATCTGTTGACAACTCACATTGACTCGAAGATTGATCAATCGTTTTGAATTGATGCGCGTCTGAGCTTGGTTTCCAAGGATTTGCGTGCAACGGAAGTTATTGTGTTATTATTATATTCTTACTACTGGTCATAGGCAACGCGGTGAATGGGCGACATGTCTCGGAGACTGACCTGATGAAGAGGAAGAAGATGATGACTGCCCACGGCTCTGGGCCGACGTACAACAGCCACAGACCGAGACCCGCCTTCACGGCAAACGTCGTTCGGATGATCCGGAAGTAACCTATCCACGTGACCACCGACGATCCAATGACGAGGATGATCTACGGAGCGTATGAAATTGTGTCAGTGTGTTAGTGAAGATGTGTTTTTTTTGAAACTCTTGTGGTATCTTTAAACGTTAAACACGTGACAATGACGTTTTTTAATGTACATTCCTGAGCATACGTCGTAATGAAGGCTATTAATTTGGAGTGAATTAAGTAATAAATGCAGATTATTTGCGGCATTTCTCAATACAATGACGACACATCTTAGAACAGGAAGCCGGCGATTTAGCAACTGGTTTTTACTATTGCTTAGACATATTGTAGGTTGGACAGAGACAATGTAAAAAATGCACACGTATCACCACCTAGCGACTGAAGGGCAAACAACACGACATGCTACGCCACCTGGGGGAGAAGGAAGAGCGCGCCGTAGAAGGCACTCCTGGCGGTGGACGAGAGGTAGTCTGACGGTATCACTTGGTCACAGATGACACCGGTGAAGTTGGCGATGAACGTGGCGTGGTAGATGTGTAAGAAGTTCATGAGGACGAAGCACATGAAATTCGGCTGTCGCACGATGGCGAACGTCTGCCCGACGACGGACGACCGCCGGCACCGCACTTCCGGTTTATCCGGGGCCGGTTCGGCGACATCGGGCGCCGAGTTCGAATTCAAGCTGGCGTCGTCGTACTCGGTGGTCGCGTGTAGGCCCGTGTAGGACAGGAACACGACGCTGAGCAGCGCAATGAACACACATGCGCACTCGAAGGCCCAGTAGCGGTCCAGGTTGGCAGAGACGAGCGAGCAGAAGAAGACGGAGCTCGACCCGATGGTGGAGGCGACCTGCGAGTAGCGCACGAGCCGGACACGGTCCTCCTGCACGGGCGAGAGGTCGTGGAACAGCGCGCTCTGTGCGAGCAGCACGAACGTGTAGACGGCGTCGTAGAAGCACAGAGACACGGTCAGCTGGACGCCGACCAGCCAGCCGCCCTCGCTGTAGTCGCCCCACGGGAACCACACGATGACGAAGGCGACGGCCAACAGGGGCGCCCCGTAGAGGATGGAGTGGCGGCGACTCTTGACGATCGAGAAGCGGTAATTGTCTTGGACGTAGGCGAACAGCGGGTCGTTGATGGCGTTCCACACCATGAACAAGACCTGGATATGAAAGCGAAACCAATGTGTTATTAATGTATTCGTGGATCTTCGGACTTTCGACCAAGAGAACCGAATCCCGTTCGAAAGAGTTCGAATGCCATGTTACCGTGGCGAGAACCTTGGACAAGTTCGTTTCGTCTATTTTGTTCCAGGTCATTCAGTTATTTGAATCAGTACCTGGCTGTAGACAGTGTTGGACATATGTATGAATAGTCGTCGCGTATTGATCGAAGCGTGGCTGAATGCTTCCCAAATGAGAAGAGCCGGGGTTCTATTACACAGGACTGCTACATTTAATTAATACTGGGATTTAGCATAACATAACTAGCGATTCGGATTAACATATTATGAAATGAAAGCTGTGGGCAGGTAAAGTTAGTTGATGCTGTTGCTAGTGCGTTCACACTTTCAAATCGACTTATTTTAGTGTTACTAAAAATTAAGAACGACGTTGCTTTCAAATAGCAGTTAAAACAACTAAGATGTCAACAATTTAGTAATTTACATATTTCCACCAACAACATTTAACATAACGATATCAAACTACTCTTCAAGATGCGGGTAACATATGCGATTACTCGTAATCCGCTGGAAGACCGGAGCGGTCTTTACCAACGGAGATCAGCCTTCAACGCCCCAGGCATATCTCCGACACGACGAAGATGTCACGTGGTCGCCGACTGCCGCGCCACCTACCTGCGCCACTTGGAACCATCCCCGCGAGACGTGGAAGCGCTGGAGGTAGACGTTGATGTAGAAGAAGGAGAAGGCGGCCTGCATCATGGAGGCTGCGAGGGCCGAGGACGCGTAGGCCAGGGCCTTGCGGTCCAGCATGACGCCTGAAACACAATACCACACTCGATGTTTCCTACTTGATGTCGCCCTTTAAGTAGCCGGCACACCGCGAAGACTCGCTCACGACGCGCTAAAGACTCGACCTCAAGACTCGCTCAAGACGCAGTCAAGACGCAACGAAAACGCGTCTAGAGCGCGTCGTGAGCGAGTCTTCTCGGTGTGCGGGCCGCTTTAGTCGTACATCTGAACTATTCGCTATTGCGCAAGTGTTTTTTTTTTATTTAATTGTTTTACTGCCAAAGGATAACTTCAAACAAAGAAAGGTGCCTATATTAAACCTCGCCTAAGTCGGATATTCGCTGAACTCGGTCAAAATGCCGACGATTGGTTGATTTGTAATCATAAAGTTATGTGTAAGTCGGATTATATCAGTCGGATCGTCGCTTACACATTGACAAGAGAAGATGTCAATGACGTAAGGCGCTAGCAATGCTGCGTCGTTGCTGGGAGCATATCATTTTTATCTGAGGTAATGTATGGTCCAGATCGCAGTATTAAAAAAAATCCAGCCAGTATTATAAAGAATATTTCCATTCCCGGTACAAACTAGCCACCAAGCATGAGACTGAATAGCACCATTCTCTTGATATATTTGCAATGCGTTTACAGCCACGTAGTCAATAGGGAACAAAATGAAACCATAAATAAAAAAACCGCGAAAAAAGAAGCGTTGAACGTCAATGGCGATGGCAAAGCAAACACTTCGTTTAGAAATCTACCAGCGTAATACTGTTTCTTCGGTCGCCGCATTGAGTATGGAGATGTAGTACGGACGGACGGTAATGTGCGATGTGAGCAGAAATGTCGGCTGTTCTAGCTGAATAGCGGATCCAGTTCTGCAAAAAGGTACTTTGGGCATGACCGTACGGTTAAATATACTAGGTGTTTTGGAGGTCGCAATGCGGCGGTAACTTATTTATGTAATGTACACACGCACGCACGCACGAACGCACGCGCGCGCGCGCGCACGCACACACACACACACACACATATGTACGCCAAGACAATGGACTAACAATGACGAGAACAAAAATAGAAAATGTATTCTTATGTATGGCTACTTGAGAGCGATTTTGAGATAACGAAATTCGACCTTTCCCGCAGGAAGATAAAACATTAGTAATTTAGCACTATCAATTCAACTGATAATAAATAAAAATAAAAATTCCGTTTTATCATATTCTGGCGAATGCGAACAACTGCATGTAGACCCTATATCGGTGCACATATGACACATTGAAGGTTGTACGAAATAACCTTATAGGCATGAGTGGTTGTGTTTTAATAGATGTATCTTTATTATTAAAACCAAAATATACAAAGACAGACGTACTTATATTACCTATTCGTTGTTGATGGCAAATGTAATGATAACGACTGATAACGCATTCTTGGAGAGAATGAATACTGTTCTATGTCGACGTCTATGGTAAATAAGGTACGTAACAACGATATACAATTATGTTGGTACCAAATGTGTTTATGTTTTGTTTATTAGCGATAGTGGGAATACAGCAGAACAGCAGTGTTTATGTTAGGTCCTTAAACGTGTATTATGCACGATCAAGATGACACGATGCAAGGTCACGTCACGTGAGCGCCTTGTGCTTCCATGGAAGATTGTGTCATCTGTATTTTTACCTGCTTATAGACATAATTATTGGGATATTTATTAATATTTTATCATCGTCCTGGGTATGAACTATCTTCGCATCTCCTGGTGCACGAGTGGTTTATGGACGTTCACTGAAATTTGACATTTGTGATTTTTTTATTTCCTTCGTCGGTGTGTATTCACCCAGAACGACCGCGGCTCGACTACAGAGCGCTGTTGAACTTGTTTCGTCATTCTGCCTACCTGGAATTACGCAATAACGTGATACACTGAAAATCAGCGATCCAAGACAGCCTATGGTAAATTAATTTCGGTGTTCCACTGGCTGTTTTGGTAAACATGCTTGCATTCACCGCTAACAATTCTGCGAACACTTAGCAGGGCTGGTGTCAATTCTAAAAGAATTGGAATTGTTCAATTAAGTTCATTTCAGGCATTGCAGCGGGAATTAATTGGAATTGAAAGATAGCGAACAAAATGAATCGAATTGGAATTGAAAGATTTGGAACTGAGATGGAATTAGAAAATATTAAATTGGAATTGAATGACAAATAATTGAGCATGTGGTATTTTTGTGATGTTGCGAAGCATATTTGGCAGGCAGATGACAGAATTTCTATGCAGGCAATGGTGTTTAATGACCAAGAAAGGTTGTACAATGAAGTTGGTGTTCAAATTACCCAGTAATTAATCAGTGGATGAAACTGATGAATGGGAAGTCAATTAGTTTTGTCCTACTGCTATGTGTGAATGAGTGCTGGCTGGGAACTGCTTCGAAGAACCACTGACATTTCCCAGATAATAATGACATTTTCCCAATATCAAATGCTAAGCAAATAATAGGGACACGCACAGAAGAAGACAGTATACTTCCAAACAGTCCGAAATGTAACCAGTTAAGGTCGAAAGATTATCAATGCAAACATAAGCCCAGTGAAGACTGACAAAACGTATAGATTATAACCAGAATGCGACAACCATAATTTATAAACAGATAATTATACTTTACCCAGCTAGTATTACCCAGTAGCCACTCAGTGGTTTTTATATGTTCTTCCTAACTACTCAGTCAGTCTGGTTGATGCACTGAAATATTTTCAGTTAATTGTTCATCTTATTTCTGCATGCTTCATTGCGCTATGTGTCAATGAGTCAAAACCATTTTAATTTGCTGATTTAGTGTTTCTACACAATCATTTTGTGACGTTAAAAACAAAATCAATCCTACGACCATATTTCCGCTGTTGACTATTGAAAATAATCACAATTATTTGGTTATCATAGGTGTTTATTGTTCCTGTAGGATGCACTATATTATAACAACATGACATTTGGTAAGTTATTATTCACTTAATGTTGTATATTACGGCTTCTGTTGGTGTCAATTCTGCACCCGGTGTCTCCCGGGTCACGGATGTATTAACGACACACGATCTACATCAATGTGTTGGATCTCGTCATCTCACGGGCATCCGACGGTATTATCAGCAGTGTTCGTGATCAGCAGCGGAATATCTGACCCCACTTCAGCAACATTCTCTATCAAGCACACAACCGACAAGCAATACACACAGGCTAATTCATAGCCCAGAAGATATCTTCGACATTTAGATTGTAAGGCATTGACCAGTGAAATCCAAAATCCAAGTTATCTGGCTTCGATATATCATCCACATATACCTTTCTTGAGATATGTACTTATGCTGTTACTGTAGCTACTGATACATTTTCCATTGATGCAACGGCTGCCACGCAAGAAAACAACTCCATCTTGCTACTGCATGCAATGCGAAAGCTGCGTCACCAAAAGGAGAACATCGGCGAGTATCAGGATTAGGCAGAATTCAGCATTCCTAGAATCTACTCCAGGATGCCGATCAGAGCCATGAACAGCCTGCTCAATGTAGAATGTTCTCATCTGCTTGAATCTGATTCCAAGGAAAAATAATTTTACCAGTTTCTGAACTTTTTTTGAAGAAAACTTTATAACTATTAGGAACGAAATTGCTGTTTCGGAAGCAATTATGAGCGACATTGAAACACCGACACAGAGAACAGTTGAACATCCCATGACTGATATATGTGCTGCAACTATTAGTGAAGTGCAGTAGCTCTACTTTATTGCCGTTTGACGCGGTATTGTCACTAGAGCTGCCCGCGTAAGCTCGACTGTGCGGTGTAGTGTAGCGGTGGTTGAGGGCGGCTCATTGCATTACATCACGCCGAGCCTTACGACGTCGTTACGTTAGTAATGTGAGCTCAGTAAACGTCAAGTCAACGGACAGGACAGGGCATCTCGCCAGAGCATCCATTGTCAAATACACATAAAAACTGTCTGTGAGACGCTCCCAGTTATATAGTGACGAAATCAAACAATGCTTGCCTTTTATTTCTGAGAAATTACGCAATTTATTAGTAAGGTAATTTAGTAGTAAGTATAAAGTAATAACACATCCGAAGACGAAGTGCACTCTGGGTAAACTATTCATGATTTACCTGCGTAAAACATGCCGTTTAATAGGGCCCCTGGTGAAATATTTGACGGTTGCTACTGAATAAATGACGACGGTTTAACGGCTATGTCTATGTCAATTTAAACAACGATAACATAAATAAGTATATATAATTATCAGTATATATATATATATATATATATATATATATATATATATATATATATATATATATATATATATATATATATACTCCTAAAGGCAGCTTATGTCGACCGATTATGCATATAGGACCGGCTTATGTAGACCGCTGTTTTGTGTAGACCAAAACTGGTCTACATAAAGATTCGACGTGTTAGTTCACAACTAACACAATTTAATTTATCAGTATCATAGCTTGTGCACACAGCTAATATGTCAGTGAAGTACTGTGCGTAATTAAATTTTAAATGAACAACATCTTAAGTGATTTTGAGCATGTTCTTTCCTGCGCCGTGCATATTTTTGAGTATATTGTGTGCCGGGTTATGTATACCGGGTCCAAGTTCTTATAAATCTATTTTATGGTATATACCGAACGAATGGTTACAGTTTCGTGTTCAGTGTATGACATGCTTCATACTGATGAAAAATGCTATATTATTATGTGTAAATTAGTAAAACTTGCATTTTGTCTTGGTTGCGAACCGATAGATCCCTCGAATATGGGCTTCCACAAATCCACGTTAGTCGCTAGAGGCGCTAATACGCAACTAGACCCTAGTTGCGTATATCAGCGCCTCCAGCGACTAACGTGGATTTATAGTAAATATAATAAATTATTGTTCATGCGTTGCTCCGGTCTACATAAAGCGGTTTTATGTAGACTGATTTGTTTGCATATACCTTATTTATTGAAATATTTTGATGAACTTTCATGATGTGTTAAACATTATTATTAGAAACAATGTTCCAGTTTTACATCTTTGGAAAATGTATTAAATAAAATAATATGCCTGGTATACATAAGCCGGTCCTCTAGGTACTGGTCGACATAAGCTGCCTTTAGACTTATATATATATATATATATATATATATATATATATATATATATATATATTGCTTTATGTTATCGTGGTTTCAATTAACGTAGACATAGCCGTCAAACCGTCGTCTTGTATTCAGTAGCAACCGTTAAATATTTCATCAGGGGCCGTATTAATTAGCGTCCAATTGACCTGATGTTACCAGCGATAACGCAGCGTCGGTGTCTCATTACATTGTTGACATTTGGCGATATCAGCGTGTTACCTGTGGACAGCAACGAGGCAATCATTGACACATCACACGCATTGGTGTCCTCACAGGGACATGTGACTCATCGTGGTCGCGTGATGTCACCCAAACGGAGTGACCGGAAGTTTATTTATACCTGCAATTGCGATATTACGCAGGTCTGCGTAGATTCCCAATAGGGCGTGTAAGTCTCGCGCGCGAAAACGAGGCTGGGGGCAGTTGGGGCAGAAAGTCCATATTCTCCATGTTAACGTATAGGACTTCGTTTTGTTTTTGGTTGTAATAATCGAACTGTTCCAGTCTAACTATTTCAGTTATACTGTCCGAAGGATTATTACAAGCAGAAGCAGTGGAACACTTTGCCGGTGACAATGATCACGGAAATCATGAATTTTAATCTATTATAATGGTGGTTGCCATGGCAACAGCGTCAAGTACTTGCGGTTGGCGATCTTGACTAATAATTAAAAGTGCCATTTTTCGCGTAATACAACCTGTTTGGGGCAAACGTACACATGTGTTATGATTATGGGCATTTAGACAACTTGTGGGATATAAGTGCTTATCGAAACAACAACGTACAGCAATGTAAAATGCAAATCCCGTAAAATATTTTATTGTGTATTATTCTTGTGTCAAGTCCCCAATTGTCTCGCTTAGACCTCAATAAGCTCCAATCGCGCGGAGTCTCGCCATGTATCGTGACCCACTTGCACGCCCTATAGAGCTAACTGTCCGAGAAAAAATAAAAAGCTTAGAGTGGATTACCGATGCTACTGAACGATGAAATGGAATGAAGTGCATAGCGGTTATGTAAACCATACTAGCAATAACTAATCATACTGGTGTTATAGAAAAATCGCAAGTGGTGTCGATGTATACTTGTTTGTGTATAGTCTATTCAGGGTAAAATTAATGGCGTCGACGCCGACCTTTTTTACAGCGTACTGCTGTATAAAAACAAACACCCCTTCTCGCGTGTCATTCATAGGGCGTACAGGTGTTGACACAACACACCATGTCAAGCGACGGCGTATACTTAATGCACAATAGAGTCACTGTCACTGCACATTACAGTTGAACGCACGGCTGCATTGTCTGTCTTCGGTCATTATATTTGTTCAGTAATTCCTACCGACTTCGCCTCTCCAGGTATTTTGGTTCACAAACAATACACAGTACTGACATTAACAACGCACGCACAAGTGTATGTGTCAACACGGTCAATTGGCCAATCCCCTTGACCATGGAAGATGTATACGGGGTTGTTGAGTAAGTATGAAGGACGCGTTATTAAACTATGCATACGCTGTTAACTGCATTAGAAAACAAATGAAAATATAGAACTGTTGGTACAACACCATACGAGATGTATACAGAGGAACACACACACACACACACACACACACACACACACACACACACACACACACACACACACACGCACGCACGCACGCACGCACACACGCATGCAAACAAAAACGCGCGCACACACGCACACATGCACGCACGACACCCACGTACACAAACACGTGCACGCGCACACACGCACACACGCATGCACACACGTACGCAAACACATGCGCATACACACACAACACACATACACACACCCACACACAAACGCACGCATGCATGTTCGATACGCACGTACACAAACACACACACGCACGCAGGCACGCACGCGCGCGCGCGCAAACATTATCGTGATATATCTTTTGGCAATCAACAGCCGTATGCAACGTACACAGGATCCACCCGAATACAGTCACTGTTTGTATGTCGCACGTCGTTACCTTATTATGTCTAGGCTCTCCGTCAAGACACACTGTTTTCCTGGCTCGACCCTTCCTCAGCTCACGTTAAATCTTAACCAGACATCACGGCACACGCCCGGCTGGTCGGGCCACGAGGCAATACAATACGATACAATACAATGCTCAAGTATTCAGCTCGTGTCACTTGTTTACACATCCAGTGGCCGTGACCAGAGAGGTGTTACATTCACAGCTATAGGAGCGTGTCATTCGTCACATGGTAAGTGACTGATACCCAGGGTCTATTGTATAGGGATCCCTTAGCATGTTGTCGTCGTATGGAAATGATGATTTTCTGCAAGCCGATGTGCCTTAGTGGTTTTGCACACGTGTACACGTTGCACTTAGTAGTACATAAGCATATGCGATTAGTAGACTTATACATAACTTATATTATGTGCCCAATACAATGCATGCGGGCCGGAACACACATGCACACGCATACTTGTACAGACACCGATAACTCTCACAGCATAGAGCGGAACTTCACATTACCTGTGCGATGTTTACAAACAGACGAAGCCACCGAGACGATACAGCCAGGTGCCGCGTGGAACTAGGTCAAGTGAGACCACCTCCGGGGCGCATCATTGGCTGTCACGCTGTCACTTCCCATCTAAGGCGATACATCGACTGTGCCATCTGAATGCACACTTTACGAACACTTTGACAGACTATCTCCAGCGGAGGATGTACAGCATCACTATGTTGCTAATTTTAATTAACGCACACCTAGGCTGGATAATCGCAGCAGTCGCGTAGCCATTGTTGCTGCAGTCATTCGCTAGATGGCGCAAGTAGTGATACACAAGTGTCTCCGTCTACTGAGGATCGCTACTACTAATACTGAATTCGGGTTCAGTGGCCTGAAATAGCAAGGTGTTGTCTTCACGGTGTTTCATTGTTTTCGTCAGGTCTAATTATTGTTGAATTCACGCAACTTCAAATGCAATTCTAATGCACAAATACACACATCGTAGTTTCAAAACTCAGCGTATTTTGTCTGGGTCTGTTGGAGGATATATCGTCAGAACGAAATTAATATTAGTGTTCTCAGCGCCATTCCACCTCTGATGTTGCTCTGTGTCGGTTAATAGAAGACAGTAGACATATATATATATATATATATATATATATATATATATATATATATATATATATATATATATATATATATATGTCATGGACAGGCCATGATCACGATTAATTATTTCCTTAACGCCACCTGGCGATTAACGGCTAGTAATTAGCAGTTACAATAGGTGGCACTGCAGTTGGTTGAGTGGGATTTGTGAGTTGCGTGGGAGGAATGCGTGGGACTCGAGACTTGCGACCAACGATCGGAGTCAAGATGTGATGAATTATCTTGAAAGATTGTGAGTAACTGGTTTATTTTCACGTGTTGACACTCGCTTAGTCAGGATGCAGTTGTGCAGCTAGCGATCAGTGACAATTTATAATAGGAACTTGCCAATAATTAGAATTTGTATCAGTTGCAAATTGGTTTTCCCTCGTGGTGGTGAAATTTAATGGTTTATATATCCACCTGTATTCTCGGTTATTCATAGGAATAATATGTCGTCGTTTGTATGTATCCTATGGTATAAGCTAATAGCGTTACAGTAGCACTGTTGTGGTGTCGATTATTGATAGCGAAGATATTTAAGAAAGTAAGAAGTTTGTTGAATATTGTCCTTTGCGTAATAACCCTAATTCTCGTACCAGGATACTCGCTAGAGGGCGGAATCGAGCCAACGAGTGAGAGCAGAAGTAGTCACCCAGATGGTCGCTGGAGGTTAGCACTGACGTCAGGCTGTGGACAGGTACAACATAAGTGATGGAGTTTGGTATTTCTGTACAGCTCACTGTATTATAGTTGCCAAATGTGTGTGCATGTATTTGTCTTGGTTTATGAATATTATCATAGACATGTCACGACATTACCACATCGGATGGGTTCAGTTGTTATAATATAATTTTAGTTACCTATACTAGTTGTCAGTACTAACTGGGTACATTGTACATGTCTTGGAATGTGCTGGTTGTGTATTGTGCTGTTGGACAGTGTTTTCCTTTACGGTTGAGGTACTTAATTTGATGGTCTTTTGTTATCAATTTAAGGTATTTGTTTTAATCTATGTTAAAGGTATCCCTGTGTTGTATTGTGTATGTGTGTATATTTATATATGTGATAACACCTGTGTTATTGTTACAGGGTCTTGTCTTGTTGTTCGTGTACAATAAAGAATTGTGAAATGACCATCCAGCGCTCCGCGTCCATCCTTGACAACTGGTGTCGGAAGTGGGGATCGCCCAGCAACAACTTTGAAAGAAAAAGACCCTGTCGCACAGTCGCGTATAGTTCATGGTGAGCTATGTCGTAATCAGTTGGATATGTTTACTGTGTAGTGGTACAGGTGCTGCAGTTATACAGTACAGGTTGTATATTATATAGTGTTATCATCCGCACTAATCAAAGTTGCAGCTGTATACAGTAGATGTATGTCAGTAAGTGAATATTATCAGTTAGGTGTGTGTCATCTATGATATGTTGTCATTGTAACCACGTTTGGTTAGAGGGTTTGTTTTGTAATGTTTACATTGTAAGTTAGTCTGAGTTGATATCCTGATGTTTGTTGGGCTTGTTCAGTCACACCTCAGTGAGTTGACACCAATGTTCGAAATTTGTTTGATCTTTTAATTAACTTGTCACTTCTTTCCATCAACATGACTGATGAACAGATTGCCGCTTTAATTGCACAGTCAAACGCAGCTTTAGCAGCAACATTGGCTGGTGTCCTTCACCAGTTCAGGGCCCCGCTTGCTCCAACAATTAAGCTGGCCAAATTTATGGGCCACCGTAAGACTGCTGGTGATCCAACTGTGGTTGAGTGGTTGGACCAGTTTGATGTTTATGTACGTCAGGCAGAGGTGAGTGATGTTGATAAGGCAGTGGTGCTTCTAGACCATTTAGGAGGGTGTGCGAGAGAGGAAGTCTTGTGCCATCCTGATGCGGTGCGAAATGATTATGGTGCTTTGGTTGCACTGCTGAAATTGCATTTCGCACCACACAAAACAGTGCATTCATTGAGTGCAGAGTTCTATGCTTGAGTGCAGTTGCCTGGAGAGACTCTGGCTGAATACAGCAGATTGCTCATGGGATTGCGCAATCGAATGGAGAAGGCAGCGGCCACTGATGCAGAGGGTCATGCACTGGCCCTACTGCGAGACACTGCTCTGAAGTATCAGTTTATTGAGGGCAATCAGGAGTAGTCTGTTCGTCGAGAGCTGCGGCGGATTGCTTTTCATTCTGCAGGCTCGCCCTTTCACCACATGCGGAATGAGGCCCTGTATCTGTTTGATAATGAAGAACAACCTGGTGCCCTGCAAGGGGGAGATTTGTCTCCAGTCAATTATAGGCTTCTAGAGGTAGCGCAGATGCAGCAAGAGCTGCAAAAGCAAGTGGTGGAGCTGGCATCACAACAGTGCCAGGCAGCTGGGCAAATGCAGGTGGTGATAGACCAGTTGCCCAGTCTGGCTGGCCAACCTCAGTTAGCAGCACAGGCTAGGCCAGCAAGCTCGACCAGGCCCAACCCCCGAGACGGCTCATGTTTCTATTGTAGGGAACATGGTCATTTCGTCAGAGAATGCCCCAACAGGAGGACTCCATCCGCACCACTTAGTCGCAGGGGTAGCTCCTGTTTCTGTTGTAAGCAGGAGGGCCACTTTGTCCGCGATTGCCCGCAGAAGAAGTGTGTAAGTGTGAGGAGCAGAGGGCCTGAGCCGAGCAGTGCTCAAGTGACACATCTGGCTAGTGATCAGATAGATGGAGCTTTATCTAAGGCAGTGACAGAGAGGTTGGGTATAGCAGAAGGGAGGATTGCAGAGTTGGAAGGGAGGTTGTTAGAGGCAGAGACCTTGGAGGTACAGCTCTGTCAACGGGTAGTGTCCCTACAGGCTGGCCAGGAGCAGATTAGGAGGCAGGGGGAGGAACGGCACAGGGTAGCAAGGGAGAAAAGGTGTTTTGCAGAGAGGCTGGAAAAAGCCAATGGTGAAATATCGGCATTGAGAGGTAATGTGGAATCTGCCCGGGTTGATGCGATGGTGGCCAGCAGTAAGAATTCTCAACTGCTTAGCCAGTTGAAAGGCAATCAGGTTGCGTATGGAGCCCTGGTGGAGCAGCTCAGAGAAATGCGCGAGGAGCTTGGTGAGCAGAAAAGCCAGTTCTGCAAACAGGTGGCAGAGCTGAAGAGCCATATGTCCACTGTCTGCATCAAGAGAGATGCCACAGCTTGTCTGTGAGACAACTCAGGTGGATGCAGAGCTCTTCCAAAGCCAGGTGGAGAGGCTGGAATGTGAGAGGTGCGAGTTGACTGTGAGCAGAAAACATCGGAATTGGCTGGCTGCATGGATCTGTATGTATCTCCTGAGCACAGTAACCAAGGTAGCTTGCCTGCACGAGCGGGACGGGGGTGACCCACTACCTTCCACTCATGCTAGTATTTGTTTCGGGTAGCTTGCCTGCACGAGCGGGACGGGGGTGACCCACTATTTTCGACTGCAATGTGTTGCTTGTAAGGCATTGGTCCCAGACTAAGGTAAATTTACACAATAATAGTTGTGGCAATGGGTGTCCACATCACTGAGGAGTGCTGGCTGAGATATGGTCCAGGGGAAATTATACTTCTATTTGCAGGTAGTGTGAAAATGGTTATGATGTTTGCTCCATGTGGAGACGGGTCGCCTGCGTCATTTAGCATGTTTAATTTTGCTATGTTGTTAATTTTGGTTTAGACCTTATGTACTTTATATTTATGCTGTGAAAGTATGATGGTGTTTGCTCCAGGTGGAGACGGGGGTTGCCCGCACCAACCAGTGAGTGGAATCGTGTGTACTACTGTCTTTTTCTTACTGTGTCTATTGTGAGGCCTTTGGTACACAAGAGTTTGGTGGTGGTGTAATCCGTGGGCGGATACAAACAAAACGGGGGCAAATGTCATGGACAGGCCATGATCACGATTAATTATTTCCTTAACGCCACCTGGCGATTAACGGCTAGTAATTAGCAGTTACAATAGGTGGCACTGCAGTTGGTTGAGTGGGATTTGTGAGTTGCGTGGGAGGAAGGCGTGGGACTCGAGACTTGCGACCAACGATCGGAGTCAAGATGTGATGAATTATCTTGAAAGATTGTGAGTAACTGGTTTATTTTCACGTGTTGACACTCGCTTAGTCAGGATGCAGTTGTGCAGCTAGCGATCAGTGACAATTTATAATAGGAACTTGCCAATAATTAGAATTTGTATCAGTTGCAAATTGGTTTTCCCTCGTGGTGGTGAAATTTAATGGTTTATATATCCACCTGTATTCTCGCAATCTCGGTTATTCATAGGAATAATACGTCGTCGTTTGTATGTATCCTATGGTATAAGCTAATAGCGTTACAGTAGCACTGTTGTGGTGTCGATTATTGACAGCGAAGATATTTAAGAAAGTAAGAAGTTTGTTGAATATTGTCCTTTGCGTAATAACCCTAATTCTCGTACCAGGATACTCGCTAGAGGGCGGAATTAGCACTGACGTCAGGCTGTGGACAGGTACAACATAAGTGATGGAGTTTGGTATTTCTGTACAGCTCACTGTATTATAGTTGCCAAATGTGTGTGCATGTATTTGTCTTGGTTTATGAATAGTATCATAGACATGTCACGACATTACCACATCGGATGGGTTCAGTTGTTATAATATAATTTTAGTTACCTATAATAGTTGCCAGTACTAACTGGGTACATTGTACATGTTTTGGAATATGCTGGTTGTGTATTGTTCTGTTGGACAGTGTTTTCCTTTACGGTTGAGGTACTTAATTTGATGGTCTTTTGTTATCAATTTAAGGTATTTGTTTTAATCTATGTTAAAGGTATCCCTGTGTTGTATTGTGTATGTGTGTATATTTATATATGTGATAACACCTGTGTTATTGTTACAGGGTCTTGTCTTGTTGTTCGTGTACAATAAAGAATTGTGAAATGACCATCCAGCGCTCCGCGTCCATCCATGACATATATATATATGTATATATATATGTATGTATATATATATATATGTATATATACATATATATATATAACAACAGCAGTCGCTTAGACACTGTTGCTGCAGTCATTCGCTAGATGGCGAAAGTAGCGATAAACAAGTGTTTCCGTCTACTGAAGATAGCTACTACTAATACCGAATTCAAGTGTAGTGTCCTCAAATAGCAAGGTGCTGTCTTCACAGTGTTTCGTTGTTTTCGTCAGGTCTAATTATTGTTGAATTAAAGGTACTCAATCCACTCGTTTGCTAATCGCCAAACCGGTTCTTTTATTACCAGATGTGTAATGTGTTAATAGTTTAACTAGTATGCACAGTCAGTTAATTTTTAAAATGCGTACTTGTCATTTTATAATTGTAAAAAAAGAATCGCCGTTACACCGGGTATAACTGGCGAAACAATCAGCAGCTGCCGACGCCCTGTGCTGTTTGGGTCACGTGTTTTATGCGAGATCGACTTACTACGGCACTACAATAACAAATCGCACGTGCTTTGGCGCGAGATTGCAAGTCAACTCAAAGGCAGTGATTCTTCTATGAAGGTACGCATTAAGTGCATTAACGCAGTCAGCAACAAGAGCGAGTAGTCGGGGGATAATTCACTCTTGTGAACGTTGACTCGACGCGGATTCTCTAACTTGTAAGATTATAATAAATATAAGTCTGACAGTGTCACTGACAAGGCAAGCCAGTTTGAGTTGAGTCATCACAATCTGTGTTGATATGTACCGGTATTGTATTTGATTACGCAGGATCTTGTTAATAAACTTAGTAATTGCGAAAGTACGTATCCAGAGAGAATAGATGACGTGAGGGACGAAATTAAAAATAAAATTGACATGGGGAACTGGTAATACTAATAGGCTCTTGTCGGTCGGGCAAGAAACGTTGTATTTTTAGGGGGAGCATCCGTTATCTCGTGTAACAGAACGTCAAACGGAGAATTATATTATATTTCACAATTATTAAAACAGTGTTTTGCGACTCACATTTCAATACTATTACTGAATGTTGTTGATTTATATTATATGTTATGCAAAATAATTTAAATTTTTATAACAGCGATGATTGGTGATGATTTTTTTCAATAAAACAAACATGAAAATAAAATGTTAATTCAGTAGGTGTACATTATATCATGCAACTATTACATATAACATTCTTTAACTTGTTTCCATTGTAGTCAATGCCTGGCTGTAGTCTATGTACCTGGTACCTTTCAACTCACACGTGCCAGCTGTTTTCAAATATTTATCTAAATTTTCATCACAGCAGTATCTGAATGCATAATAATATTATATTCGAATTATAATATTGCTACAGGCCACACTACAATACAAAAGTGAGACAAGTCAGAGGAGAGGCTAAGATTAAGGCAGTCACATGGGTATGGCAGATGCAGGGAGGATATGTAGTCTGCGGGAGGCTCACATCTGATCAATCCAGGTAATTTAAACAGCTGTTTTCAAATATTTATCAACATTTTCATCACAGCAGTATATGAATGCATAATATATAGGTCATAATACAATGCAAAAGTGAGACAAGGCAGATGAGAGGCTAATATTAAGACAGCCAGGGCATTGGTATGGCAGATGCATTGATGATACGTAGTCTGCGGGAGGCTCACATCTGATCAATCCAGGTAATTTAAACATTTTAACAATCAACAATGTATAAATTATCAAAATATTTTAATATATCCATTTAAATATACATTTGTTTTCATTAACATATTATCTTGAACATGGAAAATTAGAATAACCTTTGCTCTTGTATAATGCATACTATACCCAGTGTGTCAACACAGACATTAATGCACATACACTGTGTCGTACCGCTGCCTAGATTAATTGTAATTAGGCAACGGCAGAGTAAATATGGGGGATTAACTAGAATGATAACTTACGCTGTAATGGCGTAATATAAATATAAATCAACACCTTATATAAAACTCGATAGCGGCAATCTTTATTTTATAAGCGAAATAATAAATGTAATAAAACAACAATAAAGTATAGTTCAATTAAAAGAACAAATCACGCGCCTCGTGGCAGCGTACAAACGCTTTGCAGTGCCAACTGTTGCTCCGAACCCACTCTCTCAATCTCTGTCTCTCCTTCTCCTCGTGTCTCTCCCTGCGCTCCTATTTATCCCCTTTTTCCCACTGGCGGGAAACCTTTCCTTGGAGCCCTGCCATGCCCTCTGGTGGGCAACTCCTCACCTTGGTAGCGCCCTCTGGTGGGCATCTCCTCACCTTGGTAGGAGCCCTACCATAATTTCCCCCTTGCTGATTTGAAATTTGTCCCCACATTTATACATATTAATTACATATACATGCATCAGCATCGCCTGCTCCCTTCCTACAATTCACAATTGTAGACATAGGTAAATACATATAATGTTCATACAAAGAATGTCATCCATGGTAGGTGGTGTGCAGGTTACGTTGTATTAACTTTTGGGTGCCAACCCTCAACAACTGGTATATTTGAATAGTCTCTAAATCCTTATACACAACATCGACATTCTGCCTCACAGCAACGACTAGTGCTGTGTGATACAACATTTCTTATATACAGGTGCCATACACAACAATAAATACACACATCCTCAAATACAACCTTGGTGTCCTGCTTCAGAGAACACTGTGTATACAGGTACATTAAATTTAAATGTTTTAGCTCTTTGTCTGCTACCAGTGACACATTTTCTACTTGTAACATTCACTACTCAGTCTGCTTTAGTTTCTTCTTCTTGGCTCTCCCAGCCATTGTGTACTTTACAAAGAATTCCCTTTGCATATCCCTGGGGACAACACTTTCCTCCACCCATTCTCGTTTCTTTACATGCCACCACTTTACCTTATACCAAAGCTTGCCACGGTACCGTTTCGAACATAGTACCCTCTCAATGGTATTTTGAGAGTCCCCACTCTGTGAGTGGTCTGGCTGGCTACTACCTGTGTCCTCACTAACAATTTCATCAGCCTGGCTGTTGCTAGTTTGCTCATTTTGTGGCCTGTCGACAGGACTGTCTGCCTCCTGCTGTGTTTTACCACTCTCGTCCTTACTGTCAACTCCCTGTGGAGTACTGTTCTCAGTAAATGGCTTCAGCCTGTTTGCATGTACCAGGGTTTTGTGTAACACATGAGTGTCTGCATGCCTTAAGCTATATGTGTGGTTTTGACAACACTCCACAATATAATATGGGCCTTTCCATTTTCTTTGCAACTTGCTCGACAGACCTTTCTGCACCTGTGGTGTGTATAATAACACAGTCTGACCTACTTTAAAGTTTGGTTCCTTTGCATTTGCATCATATGCCTCTTTGTTTTTGTCTATATTGCGATTTACATTGTCTTTTGCTAGCGACCTTGCCAAACGGAGATTCTCTATTGTTTGTTTCAGATGTTGCTCATACGTTTTGGGGACATCTTCTGGTGGCATTATCTCGGTGTCAATTGGTGTTAACATGTCATGCCCAAAGACCAGAAAGTATGGTGAAAAGTCTGTCGAGCGCATAGCTGGTGTCATACGATATGCCATCAAGATACCTGGTAACATAGATGGCCAGTCTGACTGGTCATCTTTGACATATGCTCTGAGAGCTTGACCAATGGTGCTGTTCATCCTCTCACAGCTAGCGTTTGTTTGTGGGTGATATGCACTAGTGCAGTGTCGTTTCACTGCAAACATACTGCATAATGCTGCTACCAGCTTAGACATAAACTGTGTTCCTCTGTCTGAAATTAATTCTCTTGGGGCCCCATAACGAGTAAAAATCTGCTCGTATAGCACTGTAGCTACTGTTGTCGCGTTCTGATCGTTTAGTGCAAATGCTTCACACCATCGTGAAAAACTGTCTACTATCAAAAGTATATACTGTTCTCCCCCCTCTGCTTTCTTTAGTGGCCCTAAGAAGTCCATGTGCCAACGTTGGAATACTGCTGCTATAGGCAGTTGGTGTAGTGGAGCAGGTTGGCCATGGTAATTACGCTTTGCATGTTGGCACTCTTTACACTGCTTGACATATTTATCCACATCTGCATACATGCCACTCCAGTAATATTTTGATTTTATAGCATAGTATGTTCGATCAAATCCTTGGTGGCCACCACCCACTAACGAGTCGTGGTATTCTGACAGTATTTGCCTTCTAAGGTTTACTGGAACCACCACCTGATTAATCAACTTGTCCATTTTTTAAATACCCTTCGTACGCGGGGAGAAAATGTGATACAATGTGTCATTTCTCACACCATATTGGTCACTTTCTATCACGATTCCTGGTGCTACTTTGTCTTCAGCAGGTAACTCACTGTGTAACACGTAGTTATACATTGGTCCAATTTCAGGGCATCCTCGCTGTGCCTCTCCAATGCTACTGCCAATTAGGCTAGCTATTGTGATTGTGCCATGCACTGTGGGATCACCACTATCATCACACCTCTCATTGTTCTCATCATCACATTCATAATAGAAACAGGTCGCCACAGTTTCCATTGACAGCAAATCAACATATGGGGGTGTGTCTACATCCGTTTCTATCTCTGCCTCACTGTCATACTCTCTGCGTGATAATGCATCTGCATTTTTGTTTATCACCCCCTTTCTACGGATTACTGTGAAATCATATCGCTGCATTGCTAATGCCCATCTAGCAAGCCGTCCTGTGTCTGCCTTTACATTCATCAGAAATTTTAGAGCAATGTGGTCTGTTACTACTGTGAAATGACTGTTTGCTAAATAAGGATGATAGGCTTTGATGCCCTCGATAATAGCTAGACCTTCAAGTTCTGTTACTGGGTAGTTTCGTTCTGATTTTCTCAAAGCCCTCCCTCCATATGCTATTACTCTTTCTCGCTCGGTTTGATCTTTCTGACTCAGGATATATCCTACTGCCTGTCCTGATGCATCAGTGGTCAGAATAAATTCCTTACTCGTGTCTGGATACGCAAGGATAGGCGCACTGACCAACTGTCGCTTTATCTCTCGAAATGCCTTTTCACATTCTGACGACCATTCCCATTTAGTGTCATTCTTTAGCAAGTGGTTCAGTGGATATGCCAGTTTACTATAATTGTGTATGAATCGTCGGTAGAAATTACTCATCCCCACAAACCGCCTCACTTCTGTTTTGTCCTTTGGCGCAGGATACGTGTCTATCACTGCTGTCTTGTCTGGATTTGGTTTTGTCCCCTCTTTCGAAATTACATGTCCCAAGTAGTCAACCTGCTTTGCCGCGAAATGACATTTACTGGGCTTTAAAGTCAAGTTATGTTTTGTCAATCTCTGAAACACCTCTTCTAAGTCCTGCACATGTTGTTCAAACGAATCACTGTAGACAATTATGTCATCCACATATATGAGCACTGATTTAAATATTAAATCAGCAAAAGCTTTTGACATTGTCATCTGAAATGATGTGGTGGCGTTTGATAATCCAAATGGTAATCTATTCCATTGGTATTGACCCTGCTGTGTTATAAAGGAACTCTTGTGTTTTGTCTCGGGATGGAGAGGTAACTGCCAAAATCCTGAACACATATCTAGCACTGTAAAATAACATGCTTTAGATTCTCCAATGGCATCCCACACATCATCTAACCTCGGCAGTGGAAAACTGGTTCTCTCAGACACCGCATCAATCGAAAACCTGTACCCAGCATCCCCGGGCTTTTTCAGCATTACCACTGGTGATCGCCATTCCGATGTTGACGGTTCAATTAAACCATTTTCTAAAAGCTCCTTAATTTGATTTTCCATTTCTTTACGCATTTTGGGAGATGTCCGGTAAAACCGCTGAGCTACTGGCCGTGCATTACCAGTGTCAATCCTATGATAATGTAGCTCTGTTTTCCCCAAATTTTGCATACTAACCGCAAAAGCATCCCTATTTTTACTGATCAGTTCGTTCAATCTCTCCTTCTGTTCCATGGTTAAATCTGAATTGTCCAAATTAACTGTCATGTCCGTTAAGTTAATTTCACTCTCTGTCACCTCTGTCTGTATATCTTGATCAAGTTCCTCACTGATTTCCATCACATAATGTGCTGGTATTCTTTGGCAAATTGCCACTGTTACACCCTTAGCAATAGTTGCTGGACAACTGGAGTTATTTACAACTCTGACAACTGTCATTCTACCTTTCGGTTGAACCACACAACAACTCACTTTTGTGTCTGGCATGTTAACTTCCATTGATGTTACACCCTCTGTAACTAAACAATCATTGTCGTATGACCTTGTCAGACATACTGGGAACACCACTTCTGAATTTGCTGGTACAAACACAGACTTTACAGTTCTAGCCAAACTCGACCTTACCGCATGTTTGTGGAGCTTGCATACCAATTTGCCTGCCAGCGTAATCGTACTCATTTGAAAATCTATGACAGCTTGCTGGTCTGTCAAAAAATCCATCCCTAGTATGACTGAATGATGCCCGTCCAAAACGTGGAAATCTTGTTCGAAAACATGGCCCCCTACATTCACAGCAAGCAATACTCTAGCAGTCACTGTGTGAGTAATTCCACCGACTCCTGTGACAGCAGAAAATTTTGGTTTAGTGAATTTCACCCGTTGCTTTGGAATTTTGGATAACAATCCATCTGAGATTATGGAAAGGTGTGCACCACTGTCTACTAGAGCTTGACAAGCCTGGTTTTCCACTCTTACATTTAACATGTTTTCCCATGATGCATGTTCTGACAAGTTCCAAGTCGTTTTATTTACCCTATTCTTCTTGACAGGTTTATCCTCTCTGTGTTTATACTGCCTGTTTAAACGGTTCACACAACGCATTCGATGATTGGTTCTAACAGGCCTGTACCTTCATCTCCTATTAGACATATTCGGACATCTAACGATAAAGTGACCTGTCTGTTGGCACCCATAACAACGTTTACCAAAGGCAGGACTATTCTTGTCACCCTCACACCACCTACCGCAATGTTCGCATCGTTCGTCACGGTAGTTGCGGTGCTGTCCTCGGTCCCGTGTCATTCGCGCATTCGCCCTGAAGTCCCGATCGTAGTAGCCGTGCTCCTCCGGGCTTCGGCGCCCCGACCCGTAGCCTCCGTCTCGGGCGTTGGCGCGTGGCGCCTCCCGTTCCGCTCGATCGCCGTCGTAGCCCGCTGATCCGCCGTACCGCTGTCGTCCGGTTGCGTAATCCCCGTCTCGGGTCGTGGCGTGTGACGGTTCATGTTGCGCTCTATCGCTCCCGTGGGCCGTCTGCTCGATGCTCTGTGTTCTACACGCCATGACTTCGCTCTCAATCGCTGGCGCTGTCATCCCGTTTGCTGCCGCCGGGCAGCACAACAACTCCTCCACGGTTTGAGGCTGGGACATTTCCACGAACGGCGTCACCTTCGCGTGCAGCCCGCCCAACACCAGCCGCACGAGTTGGGCCTGCGTCATTTCCAAGCCGCGCGCTGCTTTCAACACTTCGGCCGCAAAACTGGCGACGTCTTGCCCTGGTTGCTGTTTCATCGAGTACAGATCGCGTTCTTGTCGCCATCTGCCGTGTTGAGATCGGGCGAAGCGTTCGCGACAAGCTGCTCGCAACACTTCCCAGCTCGATTGCTGGCTCGCTGGCAGTGTCTCAAACCACGTTTCCGCCACTCCCGTCACGTGAAACGCAAACGCATCTACGTAGTTTTCAGGGCGTAGATGTTGCAGTCGTAGATGACGCTCAAACTTCTGCAGCCATCTCTCTGCGTCTTCGGCAATTCCGTCGAACTTGTTGACGGCATAACTTGGATGCGCCGCTCCGACTCCTACGGCGACTTGCTGCAGCTTGTCCACAATGCCAGCCATTGCAGCGACCATCTCGGCGCCAGCCCCGTTTGCCGCGCCCTCGTTTTCGTTCATGTTGTCCGCGCTGGATTCCATCACGCTCAACTGTCGGACATTCCTGGACGCCTTCGCTCGTGTGTTACCGGCAGGCCCGTCCGTTTTAGATATAGTTTGACACGTTTGGATCTCACAGTTGGTTCAGGCAAATCAGCGTTATATACATATACAGAAATCGTTGTTTTTGAAATGAAAAACCCAGCCAACAGTCCGATAAATTTTAGCGGCCCTTATTTACGCCCATGTGCGTTTATAATTTCCCCGAATTTAGAATATAAAAACCGCGGATTCTCCACCATTTGTCGTACCGCTGCCTAGATTAATTGTAATTAGGCAACGGCAGAGTAAATATGGGGGATTAACTAGAATGATAACTTACGCTGTAATGGCGTAATATAAATATAAATCAACACCTTATATAAAACTCGATAGCGGCAATCTTTATTTTATAAGCGAAATAATAAATGTAATAAAACAACAATAAAGTATAGTTCAATTAAAAGAACAAATCACGCGCCTCGTGGCAGCGTACAAACGCTTTGCAGTACCAACTGTTGCTCCGAACCCACTCTCTCAATCTCTGTCTCTCCTTCTCCTCGTGTCTCTCCCTGCGCTCCTATTTATCCCCTTTTTCCCACTGGCGGGAAACCTTTCCTTGGAGCCCTGCCATGCCCTCTGGTGGGCAACTCCTCACCTTGGTAGCGCCCTCTGGTGGGCATCTCCTCACCTTGGTAGGAGCCCTACCATAACTGTGTGAGTCTTGGGGCACGGCGACATAGATCAATTTTAAAAATTACCTTCAAAATGGTGCATTTTGAAGGGTGTTTTAACTTATTCCCTGGGAAATAGAGAGGAAACAAATGCACAGCTACAAGTGTAAACATGTTTATAGCAAGAAATACCTATGAGGTGGCCATCCTGGCATATTTTGTGCAAAATGGCTTAGAAAAACACTGAGGTAGTCCACCTCACTCATCATATAGCAGGGGAAATACTGAAGCGATGACTCAAGAAATCAATAATACAGTTTTGAAGAAGGTAGACATACATATTATGAATGCTTGAATATTTTCTGAGGGAATGTGCTGTTGGCATCACAATAACCTTATTTTGTCATTTCCAACATTTGCGTTGACCAGACAACCTCACATATTCATGTTTGACATAAAATGTCAAAAATGAATATGTGTACACCTTGTAATAGTTATTGCATGGCATCATTATTTACTCCCAACTCCACTACCATGTTGTTTGTTTACTGAAATTGAATACATGCTTTTCTTTACAGGTCAACAAGAAACTGAACAATGCTTACTACCACTAGTTCAACAAGTTACAGGACAGTTGTATTTGTGGACAGGACTATACAGCTATGCGCCGTGCAAGATGCTCCATATTAAATGTCAAGTATTCGAATGTCGACCAGAAGTGATCCCAGTTGTACTGTGTGTTGCATTGTGACAGACTCCGCAGTACTAGTTGTGTGTACACTGGCTTCCATGCCGGTCAGGTACCCTGACTGACTAGAATGTAGAATGCAGAGTGTTTGACATGCGAATATGGTGACGCCTGACTAGCTTTGCAATTGGTGATGGAACGGTGGCTGCCATGGTCTGTCAAATATGGCATGAGCCTTTGGTCAACCTCTCTCGACACTGTAAGACAGGTTCGAAATTCTTTGGTGAACAACATCAGCTGGGATATCGATGACATTGTGTGAGTTCACTCACTTTGATGATACTGCATACCAGCTTCCTGGCATTCTGCTGTACATCCACATCCACATCTGCCTATACAAGAAACAAAGTGACAATTAGCTCTTGACATGTATTATATTTTATATGTGACGACATACATAGCCAAAGTCAATATCATGGTAATAATTCAGAGATGGAGTGAGTACAATACAAATGTACTCGAGTACGAGTATGATTACTTTGAACATGCATGAGTATGAGTACTCCGAAAACAAATGTACTCGAGTAAGATTACTTTAGAATGTACTTGAGTACGAGTACGATTACTTTAGAATGTAATCATGATTACTGGTACTTTCACGATTCCTTTAATGAATATCCTGTTTCTACCGTAAAGGCGACCTCCATGGAATCAGGTGTCATTCATTTTCTGTTGCTGTGCCAATATCTAGTGTTCTAACTGATTACTGCTAACTGCTATCCACTGTCCAGATGTTATTATTATTATAAATCATCAGATGACTTTATCATGTGTTGAATGAACCATTTAATACTGGATTGATGCTCAAGATGTCCATATATCATGATACTACAAACTAAAGGTATCATAGTGATACTGTAGCAAATAGCATACAAGTGTTATAATGAGTGTCAATTTAGTGATGGTTCAATTATGTCAATGAAGTATCAAGAGGAAAATATTAAACTTCTGAATCAAATATGATGCATTTAAGAATTTCAAATGTCCCCTTTTAAATGTCAAATACACATGATCAAATATAAATTATACAATAACAACATTTCAAATCCCAGGGATCATATTAGCAATAATATCCAATTCAAATATGTCATATATCAGATGAGACAAACAGAATAGTTGGGATTTAGACAGGTTTACACTTTACACTTACTTAAACATAATGGACAGAGATTTAGCAGCTAACTGCCCAGTCATTCACACCATACTGAAAGAGCAAACAGTACAATTGGGCTGTGGCATGGCTTCTAAAATTACAAAACAAGATGTTAGGGGACGCTTATCTCATGCAGTGCTTCCCTGGGACTGTCACAATATAACTTGTACTTTGTACTAAGCAGGAGGGTGAGGAGATGTGGCTTCTCTGGGAAGAGAAGGTATTAATTAGGGAAATCTGACTGAATATTTATTTAACTGAAATGCTCAACAGTAATAGAAAATTAATACCTTGATTATTATTACATTTATTAGATTACTTCTAATATTGCTATTTTTATCTGTCTAATATATTTGTTTGCAACTGTTCATATGAAAAATATGTAATCGTGAGAAGTAATCGTGAGTACGATTACATTGGTAATGTACTCGAGTACGATTACTTGCCTTCATACTCGAGTACTCGTACTCAAAAAGTACTCATACTCAAATACGAGTACATGAGTACATGAGTACGATTACTCCACTCTGGGTAATATAATTGTTTTATTCATGTTATAAAATTTGCATGCCCACATCTTATATATACATTACTCAGACCTGTTATATTGAACATGTCTACTAATGTGGGAAACATTCTGCCACACTGAAATTAATATGTGAAAATACTAATTGTACAAAAGAAAAGTATTCACCACTATCTCTAGCCAGTACTCTTCATAGAATTGAGTAGCACATAGCAATTGCACATGTAACTCTCAGTCACATGGCAAGGACCCTGACTAGTTTACCCATTTTTTATGTGTAAAGATGCAAAGCATTAAATACATTTAAAAACAAGTTATTTTATATCTACTGATTTTTTAAACAAAGTATAATCTAGTTACTTTATTTAATATATTTATTATTTATAAAGCACAATATCCAACATGGTCACAAAGTGCTGTGCATATTTGTTATGTACATAATGTTATTATATGTACATAGTATGTATATCTTATCTATTTACAGCATGTTTCTGTAACAATTGTGTGTGTGTGTGTGTGTGTGTGTGTGTGTGTGTGTGTGTGTGTGTGTGTGTGTGTGTGTGTGTGTGTGTGTGTGTGTGTGTTATGGGTGAACTCTTTGCAAAAGCAAATTTCCAGAAATATGTTTTCTTACGACAATTCTTTCAGAATATTGAACAACTTTCCCATGACATGTATCACTAAGCACACGTTTGCTAAAGCTAATGTCTTCCCTGTGAAAAGCATAATTTGAAAGCCTAATGAATGGGATTAATGTTTTTGAACTAATTAGTGTTTGATATACCATGTGCTGGATGCTCGATGAAACGAATATTGATAAAAGTAACTGTTTTTTTACATTTACCTTTAGAACACGTTTTCAACTTTGTCCTAATTTTGTTATTGTTGCTTTGCTTGTTATCTGATGAAATAAATAAATATATCAAGTGCAGTGATTGTACCTGTAGTTATACTTATATTGTGCTTGCCATTAATTTGTAGTTAATTTCATGAAATAGTTTTGATAACATGTTTTTACTTTATGATGTCTTTACTTATATACAATTTAACAAGTACACCCACCCATTAACAGACAAATAAAATATCACACAGAGGGGCAGATTCAGAAATCGTCTTGAGGGCACATACACCTACTGGCCTTTGAACCAAATTGTGTGGTTTACATATTTGTTGATACCGCATAGCTTCATTTTCCACTGTCTCATCTGGAGTAGTGATATCGGAAAATGCCACAACTTATTATTATCACTTAAACTGGGTCATATTTCAAACAATATTGAGGCACATTAGCATTGACCTATTATAAAAAGTTCCTAGGAATACCAAATTCCTACAGTGTAGGAGGCATATCCACAGGACCCCAGGACCCTTGGATTCACATATGACATACATCCGTACAATTTATATAAAAGGTTTGTTGAGAGAGTAAATTAATGTATATTACAACACTCATTTACCTGAGACGAAGAGCTTTTCTGCATGTCCTATGATGATGACACCTCAAATTCTGAAAATGTGACACATTTAAATTTTAATGTACTTGAAAAACTTGCAATGTTATGAACGATCACCTCCCAGGCTTCCAAATGCAAGTAATACACCCTGTATCTTGTTATTTTATTACATTAATAATGTTACTAATAAATTAAAATAATATGTATATACCTATTTTTATGTATTAAATGATCATAACATTTTGCTTAGTGTATTAAATTATTATTATAAATGTCTTAAATATTGTCGATCATTATGAATATGTATAACGCAGGCCTAAGTATAACTGTTACGGATCACTTATAATGCATTTATATTATGCCTAGCTACTATTAGGCTAATTAAGCCTAGTTAATTAATCTTAGCCTTAGGACTACCATATGTGACATAAACATTACATAGTTACAGTATTATAATAAATCACTGACATGTCATAGTCATATAGGCCATAGTCTATGCCTGGTGTAGTCATACTCATAGGCATAGCATAGCCATATACCTTCAACCTTGGCTTGATATTTTGTCGTACCATGGCATGGGCTTAGCTGTCATTGCCATTGGCTGAATAAGCGCCAAGGTTGAAAGTAAACAATAACATAAATTTAATAAAAACAACAGAAATATCAATGACGTATATACTCATACGCCTAAATATATACGTGATTATAGCTGAGCAATTCGTAATTACTAACCTATTTGGAAGAACATCTGTGCGAACGCTGCATGTGGACTGTGTCTGGATTGTAGTCAGTGACAGTTCGCTGTCCCTCGCCGCCGGCCAACGGTGCCCGTAGCTTGCAAAGGGCACTTTCACAGTTCTGAAGGCGAAGTCATTCTGTTCACTGCTTAGTTGCATATTCTTTCCCAATCATGCGTCGATGCTGTCTTTGTCTGCTTAATTTGCCGTGTTGATGGCATAAAAAAATAATTCGTGCCTACACTCGGTCGCCGTTTCTAAACGTAAACAACTCGACAGGGTGAAGCCGTCAATCTCGCCCAAGCCTCGTTCGCGTGAAGACTAAAGCATATTCCGCTCAAAGCTCCATTTCCATAGTTACGTTTCGTATAGAGTTTCGACCGGGTTCGATCAAAACGAAAATCGAAATAGTTCCTATTTATTTAATTTATTTCAGAAAAAAAGAAGTAACATGCATGCATAAACCAACTAAGCAATCATTAAGGAGTATTTGATACATCCGCTTTTTGTGAAATGACTAATAATCGCTAGGAGCAAACGATTTTTACGGGAATGAGTGGATTGAGTATCTTTAACACAACTTCAAATGTAGTTCTAATGCACAAATACACACATTGTAGTTTCGAAACTTGTGTAGTTTCGCTCACCGTACTGGGTCTGTTGGAAATTAATATTAGTGCCTTCAGTCTTTCACGTGGATATATATGGATATAATATATCAATGTGTAAGATATATATATGTCAAGGATGGACACGGAGCGCTGGATCATCGTTTCCCAATTCTTTATTTACACATGACAAGACAAGACCCTGTAACAATAACACAGGTGTTACCACATATATAAATATATACTCATACACAATACAACACAGGGATACCTTTACCCTCAATCAAAGTAAACATCTTTAAACTGATGTCAATATACATTAAAATTAAGTACATGAACCTGTCCAAACAGCGCAACACAACCAACAACTTAAGACATCCGTTCTCTGTTGAAAACTTTACAACAATAGCACTAAGACAAATACATGCACACACATTTGGCAACTATAATACAGTGAGCTGTACAGAAATACCAAAAACTCCATCACTTATGTTGTACCTGTCCACAGCCTGACGTCAGTGCTAACCTCCAGCGACCATCTGGGTGACTACTTCTGCTCTCACTCGTTGGCTCAATGCCGCCCTCTAGCGAGTATCCTGGTACGAGAATTAGGGTTATTACGCAAAGGACAATATTCAACAAACTTCTTACTTTCTGAAATATCTTCGCTGTCAATAATCGACACCACAACAGTGCTACTGTGACGCTATTAGCTTATATCATAGGATACATACAAACGACGACATATTATACCTACGAATTACCGAGAATACAGGTGGATAAACCATTAAATTTCACCACCACGAGGGAAAACCAATTTGCAACTGATACAAATTCTAATTATTGGCAAGTTCCTATTATAAATTGTCACTGATCGCTAGCTGCACAACATCATCATGACTACGCGGATGTCAATACGTGAAAGTAAAGCAGTTACTCACAATCTTTCCAGATAGTTTGTCACATCTACCCGTGTATATGCGGTAACTCGACTTCGTTCGTAGCAAGTCTCGAGTCCCGTCTTCCTCCCGCGCGACTCCCAAATCCCACTGGACAAACTGCAGTGCCACCTGTTAAAACGTTTTAAACGTTTAAACGTTTTCATGGCCTGTCCATGACATCTATATATATATATATATATATATATATATATATATATATATATATATATATATATATATATGTATCTTCCACATGGATATATTATATCCATGTGTAAGATAATGAGTGAGTTTGTATTGGGCATGCGAGCATATGCATGCGCAGCGTCGTAGAAACGTTAGGTGTTAGCGTAGATTGGACTTCATACATTTACGACGCGAGGCTTGTCATACTTCGGTAGTCATGCTTTGACGCATGTTTTATTACAATAAAGCACGCGATGTGGTGACGGTGTCGGTTAAAAGTGAATTTGTCATTAGGCGTCAGATATTAAACCGCGTTCTTTTTGCAACAAATAACATTTTAATTACCAGCTACAATGCCATAGATATGGCAATGCTCTATTACGTGCAACAATTGCCCATGCGTCCCAGACGGTCGTAGATTGACGGCCCCTTCTGCTTCTGGGCGCCGACTGTTCACCGATGATATCGTACCTTCATTCAGGTGAGTGTGTGTGTGTGTGTGTGTGTGCGTGCGTGCGTGCGTGCGTGTGTGTGTGTGTGAGTGTGTGTGTGTGAGTTTGTGTGTGTGTGTTTGTGTGTGAATGTGTGTTTGTGTGAGTGAGCGAGTGTGTGTGTGTGAGAGAGAGTACGTGTGTTCACAAACACACACACACACACACACACACACACACACACACACACACACACACACACACACACACACACACACACACACACACACACACACACACACACACACACACACACAGTGTCAGTGATACGTACTGACGTTGAAGCTATTCGGCGGCGAAAGTTTGCGATTCACAATGTTTTCAATTGGCTGACATTGTGTTATACATTACCTTTACACTACAATACTTCACCGTAATTGGGAACTCATTAAAACGCAGGTAATTTAACTACAGGACTATTACACATTTTAAAGTTGTTTCGTTTCATTGTTTCACCTTAAATGGTTTGTTATGCGAATACGTTGACGTGACTTATAATATAATTTGGTGAGCCGACGTCAGTCACCCGTCATACCTTATGCCCTACCAAAGACGTCTCTCTCATTGGCACTCACCAGGCGACCGCCATTTGTCACGTCGATGCATCAATCACGTGGCTTGTGTTTGCATATCGCAGCACCTGTCGCTCGACAGCATGACGTCGACTGCACTGTCACCTTTTGTCAACCAATGCAATGCGCGATCATTCCATCTTCATTATGATGAGATCACGCGTCGTTGTCAGTGTGTTCGTTACCGGTGTCGTCCTATCGGCGCTCTACGTGTATTGATTGTTTGCGTGTAGTTGGCGTGTAGTCGGAAATCGCAAACACAAGTCGACCGAATACGTAAACTCCTCTGGCGTGCTGATTGGCACAACTCCGACAAACTCCGTCGACGCCTTGACAAACCATGCCTAAACCGCTGTTTACATGAGTAACTAGTTGGCATACTAAAATATAATACCTTTAGTAGGTCCTGATGGGAAATTCACCCGGTGTATATTCACATTAATACAATACAACTCGACGGAACGCGACGCAACGCAACACACACAACCAGAACTATTTCGTATTTTACATAGCAATATCAAAAATACCGACATCGCGTTGTGTTGGTTAGAAACGAGTTGGCCAACTAAATTCCCAACTAGTTGTTAGTGTAAACGTACATAAATAAACACTGAATGTAACAAGATATGAGCAGATTGTCTGCTACTAAAGCACAACGTACAATGACGATTGGGAAAAACAGTCATTTAGCAAGTTTTGCATTTTATCCTACGCGCATACGTACTTTTATGACAAGGTTGACTGAGCTCCTTCGTGCTTGTGACTCGTACTCATGCTGCTGAATAATTGTTTCCGTTCGTTAAAATATTGCATAGTGAAATTATTCATGCCTTTCGCCTAATCTACACTGTTCATCGTAAACGTTACCTCGCATATGTCTACTAACGATTTTCACAACAACAGAATAGATTACGACGTTTATGAATACATCCTTCATACAAATAAAGCATCCTATTAATTACCGAATCAGCGTAGATCTCATATGTTGTAAGTAGTGCACCTATATCCTTGTTAAGACATAAACACACACACATACACACACACACACACACACACACACACACACACACACACACACACACACACACACACACACATATATATATATATATATATATATATATATATATATATATATATATATATTGTATATATTATTGTATGAAGCTTCCAATCGTGTCCAATAATAATACTTATAATAACACTGATAATAATGATAATAATAATTATTATGATCACATACCTTCCGTTGCGACATAACCCCGGGAACCAAGCTCAGAGTCAGGTCAAGATGAAACATTGGGCTAACAAAATAGAAAAGCAGTATTGAAGTTGTTAACAAATGAATTAACAAATTTAATAGTGATGCTAACGTTTACACTGCACATACAACGTCCTATAGGTAAAACTATGCGACGGGCGGAGGGGTGAACATATGACATGACATTGCATACGTTGTCAAAATGCAATCATACTATTGTTGTACTTAGAGGCATGGTTATTTATTTCCATATACTACATAATTGTCTTAAAACACGGAAGATTGTATTCTACTATTTCAACTATAAACCACAATCACCCATCAACTGTTTACGTCAACATGAATTAAAAATGAGTAACATGTCAGTGCCTATTGCCTTAGTTGTTTGCAATTGCAGTTATTTGAATACTCATTAATGAAACACATTGTTTTCTTGCGTAGACGCTGGAACGGCGACGGGGAGGAAATAGACACTTATCCCCTTGGAGGTTTGGCGGCGTACCAACACCTGGAACGTTACGAAGTGAAACGATGTAGAGAGAGACCCAGACTAGACGAGTATTGGACGGGCACCATCTGGTAGAGGACAGCACAAGACAGAAACAACACGCGTAGGTGTTCGCTGAAACATAGCCAACCGTGGCTGCACAATGGTGGAAATGAAGATGGTGATAATGGTAGACACGTATGTATACAACGTGGCACGTGGTTCTACCGCCCCTGTAAATCAGAAGTGAAGGCGACACGTCTACGGACTTTGTATCGTATGCGGATGTCTGTCGTCAGTGAGGTAGCCTACGAGTCGACCAATTTTGGGCGCCGCGGCGAAGAAAATGTTCCACTGCCTTCCCATGTCAAGATGAACCGCCGCTAAACTGCGGAAGTGGAGCGTTATAGATTAGTGTAGTTCTCAGACCACAAAATGGTATTCCGCGTCCATGTTTACATCTCGATATCCGTATTAACTTCGACATAAGGTGGATGAGTTATGTTAGCCAAAGACCGTCCCAGCAAGCGAAGCTACTGGTTTAGTAGTTTCGATCTTTTTTTTTGGCTGACTAACCAACAATTATGTCACAATGACGCGATATGTGCAAATGTTCGTAGTTATATTGGTAGGTTCTAAGGAACTGCGATGTCGGATAGAGGTACGGGCGATTGAGGGGTGCTTGGATTTTGCCCATGATGCAAGGGTTACGGGTAGATAGGAGGGGCTAAATCACACGGGGTTAGTGTTTTATAGCCAATTAATAGATCATTTCGGTCGCACCCATGATTTAGTATGATGACTTCGCGAGGTTAGCCAATCTTTGATATTTATTTACTTAGCAGCGAGACGTAGTACCCCGCAAACCACACCCATGCTGTTACTTGCTGGGGCGGAGGTGTCATAAGACAGAGAGAGGACTCATTGACTGGTACACGTACGTCTCTATTACGTCAGAGAACCAACCACGACACTGACTTAAAACTACATTAATCTATAATGCTGGGAGAACAAAGACAGGGCGATGTACCGAGGATCTTTAACCCTTGTGACACAATACACCCGTCACGGGATTGACAAGCGAGTAACAAAGTAGGGTGTTATGCCGCCTTTCCAACTACACCGCCAAGTTATAGGTGACGATAAAACAAACCTTTACACATTAACAACTTTGTTATGTCACATACGCAAACCGCAACCCGCAACTTGCAACAACAAATACGGTTTATGTATGTATGTATGTATGTATGTTTATATGTATGTATGTATGTATGTATGTATGTATGTATGTATGTATGTATGTATGTATGTATGTATGTATGCATGTATGTATGTTTGTATGTATGTATGTATGTATGTATGTATGTAAGTATGTATGTATGTATGTTTGTATGTATGTATGTATATTTGTATGTAGTTATGCATATATGTATGTATGCATGTTTGTATGTATATTTGTATGTATGTATGAATGTATGTATGCATGCATGCATGTATGTGTATGTGTATGTGTATGTGTATGTGTATGTGTATGTGTATGTGTATGTGTATGTGTATGTGTATGTGTATGTGTATGTGTATGTGTATGTGTATGTGTATGTGTATGTGTATGTGTATGTGTATGTGTATGTGTATGTGTATGTGTATGTGTATGTGTATGTGTATGTGTATGTGTATGTGTATGTGTATGTGTATGTGTATGTGTATGTGTATGTGTATGTGTATTTGTGTTTGTGTGTGTGTGCGTGTGCGTGTGCGTGTGCGTGTGCGTGTGCGTGTATGTGTGTATATGTGTATATGTGCGTGTGTGCACATATATATATAATGTATATATATAATGTATATATATATATATATATATATATATATATATATATATATATATATATTATGTGTATATATATACTTGTGTATGTGTGTATATGTATATATGTGTATATATGTATGTATGTATGTGTGTATGTATGCATGTATGTATATATATATGTATGTATGTATGTATGTATGTATGTATGTATGTATGTATGCATGTATGCATGCATGTATGTATGTATGTATGTATGTATGTATGTATGTATGTATGTATGTATGCATGTATGCGTGTATGTATGCATATATGTATGTATGTATGTATGTATGTATGTATGTATGTATGTATGCATGCATGTATGTATGTATGCATGCATGTATGTATGTATGTATGTATGTATGTATGTATGCATGCATGTATGTATGTATGTGTGTATGTGTGTATGTGTGTATGTGTGTATGTGTGTATGTATGTATGTATGTGTATATGTATGTGTATGTGTTATATGTGTATGTACTTATGCATGTTTGTATGCATGTATGTATATATGTATGTCTGTATGTGTGTTAATCATTCTCAAAATCGCAAGTGGCCAACCCATTCATATATTCGTCTAATGTCATCTTCGACCAGTAAATGGTGTGTCCGTCAATGGTGCTGCTCTTGTGTCAGCGGATCTGGAGCAGCCTTCTTATACAGGTGATGATTCACTTTGTTGATGGTATACTTGGCATTCTTCCACTTCTCTGCTCGATGCAGTAGAACTAACTACACTTTGGAGGTGAACGAGCAAGATTATATAGATACGTTTTAACGGATATGGTAATGTACAAAGTGAGATCAAATTCCAAATGTAAACTCAACAGCTGAGAAAACCATAGATCCAATTTTTGAGTTAACTCAATAAACAAAGAGTTAATTACAACCAGATGATCGAAGCGGAACAAATGAGTAAGCAATGCATACAAATATACCGATTGCATACATAAACTATTATCTCTACAAATTTCTCTGTTACCGATGTTTTAATGAAATGTAACTAACGGTTACACGACGTGATGCGACGAATGACGGGGAAGAAATTTAGACAAAACGGCCGAATTAAACAACAAGAAATAATATTAAATAGTATGCCGATAACTGACAAATTTACATTTAGCATGACTGTTCATATGTGTTATGTACCAGAAAGTGTAAGGTTGTTACAAAGACGGTTGATCTACGTGTTTCGCGTGGTATTACAAGAATGCAACTGTGACACAAACAGCCACATTAAGGTATCCTCCTGAAAGGTATATTCCATTAGATCTAAACATGAAAAAGATACATTAAAGTCGCCAATGTTTCGTTAGAAACGGCCATTTATTAGTGTCACTAAGTACCACCTAGTTTCGTTGTCAACTTTTTGTAGCCCTGTAGTAAGATAGGTGTCGTCAAATACGAAAAGGTGCACTGATGCGTGACTGTGTTTGATGGAGTGTTACGTCACCTATAGAACACATTCCATCAACCCACATCTCAGTTAGTTATAATAAACATGCAAGGCCGTGTCCCAAATGCTACGCAAACATATCTATTAATTTTTTTTTCCTAATAGCATTTCTGAATGGTTCGCGAAGGAATGAAGAATGGGTGTTGACTTCGTTAAAATACACAGTCACCGCTAATTTATTCCCTTTTAGAATGATTACATACTATCTCATATCCAATCTTCACTGCTCGCCGTGTAGCAATACTTCACCCTTTTAGTTAATACTGCATTCCTTGCTGCTGTATGAAGCCATGCATCTCGGTCGTTCATGGTATCTTTTGCATTAACCCACTCTGTCCTTGAACTTGTGCGTTAAATTGACTGTGGGAATCCTATTTATTTCAGTCAATGACAACGCACTCGTTGGCCAGGTGGAGTGTGTACCAGCTGCGCAGTAAATGTCAGAAGCTCACAACACATGCTTTTTGCGGGGTTAATTAAGAATGTTTAGGCATCGTATCATGCAGTGAGGCAAACATTTCATTTTATTATTTCGTTTTATTCTGGCTCCACCCCGAGCCAGACAGTCCACTCTGACGTCATGGGAGCGAGGTGGGTGCGGTTTAATGTCAACGACACAACGTGGGCTCTATGTCATCGCTGTAGGATGGAATGCTGATGTGCTATTAACCACCAACAAACATATGACTACAGGTATTGGAATCTTTTCCAGCTGTTTTTGATTGCGCTGAATGCAAAGGTGACAGTCGTCAAGATATTTGTTAATGTTACTGTGGTTAATGAAAACGTATTTTGGTTGGTCAGTGTTGTATAACGTTAAAAGTAATACCATCCTGTTTAAACAAATCAGGGAATGTAGTTGTAGCGATTCGTGACCAGATGACCAAATATAACTACTCTATACAACAACAGTGTGTGTGTGTGTGTGTGTGTGTGTGTGTGTGCGTGTGTGCGTGCGTGTGTGTGTGCATTTGCGTGTGCGTGTGTGTGCGTGTGTGCGTGCGTGTGTGCATTTGCGTGTGCGTGTGCGTGTGCGTGTGCGTGTGCGTGTGCGTGTGCGTGTGCGTGTGCGTGCGCATGGGCATGGGCATGTGCATGGGTGTGTGTGGGTGTGGGTGCGTGTGCGTATGCGTATGCGTATGCGTATGCGTATGCGTATGCGTATGCGTATGCGTATGTGTATGCGTGTGAGTGAATTCTTGCAATAAATAAATCAAACATAATGACATAGAAGTGTTTACAAAACTGCCGATTTGAATAATTCCGTCCATCATTGAGCTCAAATGAATTTGACCACTTTCGAGTGATTGACTTTGACAAACGATCTGAATCTGTTTGAATCTGTCAGAAAATAACTTATTTCTTGTGAAAAGCTGTGACATCTCAGCATGTCCACTACGTTCCTACATACACAAGTGAGGGGGGGGGGGGAGACGAAACAACTAGTTGAACATCGGTTCAGTTGCATTTATTGTACATCGCAGTGTCCATTTGAATACGTTTGATACAGTATGTAGGCCGATGGTCCTGGGTTTGTAACGTATGATACAGTATGCAGGCCGATGGTCCTGGGTTTGTAACGTATGATACAGTATGCAGGCCGATGGTCCTGGGTTTGTAACGTATGATACAGTATGCAGGCCGATGGTCCTGGGTTTGTAACGTATGATACAGTATGCAGGCCGATGGTCCTGGGTTTGTAACGTTTGATACAGTATGTAGGCCGATGGTCCTGGGTTTGTAACGTATGCTGTAGCGCGAAACTGTCGTCTCATGTAGTGGTGCTCTAGTCCAGAATCAAACAAGTCACTTAAATACAGCGCATACAACCCCTGCGAATTCAACTGTTTGTTGCATATAAATAAATGATGTTAACAATACAATTTGATACATATTCCGCGTAAAGTTAGCGTGAATTAACTGGAGTAATTATAGACCCGGCAAAGGACTGTTGCTGATATTTAGTACCATCTGTCAACGGTCTGTCATAAATATAAGTAACATATAATACAGCCCCTAGAAACGATTAGACGGATGTTGTGATCATTGCGTGTTGTCTAAACAAGTCGCAGTAGAATCGAGATTTTATAAGTTGACTCGGCTTCATATGGATAATCATCACGTCTACTGAGGCTGCAAAGCAGAAACTAGACACGGCAAGCTTAACGTTTGATCATGGGACCTACTATCAACCATTCTCGTATTTGTGTGATGCAGCTGTAGGGCCGTCTAAGACAGATATTTACAAGTCATGGTCGAGTTGTCATGTCCCCCACATCGTCTACGAAATCAAACCTATAGTATGTGCTATTTCAGTCGGTTTTTGAGATATGTGTGTTGTGCAGTTTGTGGGCAGAATGCGTGCATGAAAGCGCCGCTATCGTCAAATGCCCCCAAGACACAGCACGCGTCTCGCAGTCCCCATCACGGTTGATTGCGCAGGAGCGGAAGATGTGTCATGTTCGTTCCACGTGGCTGGTTCGATGGGTATTTTGGTGACTCTAATGGATGTCTTTCTTGCAGAAAGGGGCTTTTCTGTGGGTCGTCAGGTAATATGCACCTCTCCCGTCTCTAGTCTCAGCACTGAAGCCCATGATTTGCGAACGCCAATGTCTGCATGATTTCTGTAAACAAATATTATAATGTTAACATAATAATAACAGTGGTGTCTTTTTTATAGTACAGAATAGTGAGGACAACATCTATTTTAAGAGCCATATGATAGAAACGTGTACAAGTTCGAGGGAAGCATCTATACATTCACATACGTATACACTTATTCACTTGTACTCTCATACAAGTATACATTTATATATATATATATGTGTGTGTGTGTGTGTGTGTGTGTGTGTGTGTGTGTGTGTGTATGAGAGCGCGTGCGCGTGTGCGTGTGCGTGTGCGTGTGTGTGCATTTGCATGAGAGAGAGGCGGGAAAAAGAGAAGGTGGAATGAGGGAAGGAGGAGGTACGGAGGGACGGACTGAAGGAGGGAGGAAGTGCGTGAGTGAATGAGTGAGTGAGTGAGTGAGTGAGTGAGTGAGGGAGGGAAGGAGGGAGGGAGGGAAGTAGGGATGGAGGGAGGGAGGGTGGGAGGGAGGGAAGGAAGGAGGGAGATGGCGGGAGGGAGGGAGGGAAAGAGAGAATGGAAATCGCCAATAAACACGTCCACCTTGTTGTTAGGACAGTGTATTGGTCTTAGAATAAATTGTCGTCAGAAGAGAAAACATTGCCAATTGATGCGTGACAGTGACACAACTGGAATTGTACGAACACTGTGTCAATAACACAAGGAGGCACTGAGTGTCGACGAAAGGGGCAGCCGGAGAGACGGAGGGACGGAGATACAGAGACACTGGACAAAAGATATGTATAAAAAGAGACATATAATACACAGAGACATGTAGAGAGACAGTACGTCTTACCGGAATATTTGTTGTAACCGTACATCGTACTTTTGTGGCACATTCACTTTGTGCCACTAAAGAGCGCTTGAAGTATTCAATGGCTTGTCTGTGGTTACACCTATGACGGACGATGGCATTACCTACAACACCAAACCACATTAATAGTACCTTAAAATAGCTAAGCAGCATTCCCAAATGTGTTTTATGAAACGCTATAACCTTTGTCAATTTACGTACTTTTTTGTACCACTTTTTAATGCGCCCACAAATAGTGAGTTGCACTAAAGGGTAAGGGTTGTTAGTACTACGCACGCAAACGTGTTGTTAATGTTGAGTGTTTGGTATATTAACTCAGCCGCTTTGCTGTTACTGGTAGGTAGTGGCATGAATATTGTGGGTTGTTGTACATTATTAGTTCGTTATTATTAGAAACATAGACCATAACATAATATATCCGACGGGACCAAATGATAAAACATAAACGTCTGGACAGAGCCGCAAGGTTTTATGAATACGCCATACTTTAAATTAACGCTGACTGTCCTATGTTTGTTTTAACATACTGGCAGAGAGTGAGAGAGAGAGAGAGAGAGAGAACGAGAGAGAGAGCGAGAGAGAGAGAGAGCGAGAGAGAGAGAGCGAGAGAGAGAAACAGAGAGACAGAGACAGACATACAGACATACAGACAGACAGACAGACAGACAGACAGACAGACAGACAGACAGACAGACAGACAGACAGACAGACAGACAGACAGTCAGACAGTCAGACAGACAGACAGACAGACAGGACAGAGATATATAAAGATATACAGACAGACAGAAATACATAGATAAACAGAGAGACAGAGAGAGGGACAGAGAGACAGAGAGACAGAGAGAGAGAGAGACAGAGAGAGAGAGAGAGACAGAGATATATATATATATATATATATATATATATATATATATATATATATATATATATATATATATACATATACAGATACACAAACAGAGACAGAGTCTGAGTTAGAGTTAGAGTCAGAGACAGTGACAATGACAGATATAGAGACAGAGACAGAGACAGAGACAGAGACAGAGACAGAGACAGAGACAGAGACAGAGACAGAGACAGAGACAGAGACAGAGACAGAGACAGAGACAGAGACAGAGACAGAGACAGAGACAGAGACAGAGACAGAGACAGAGACAGAGACAGAGACAGAGACAGAGACAGAGACAGAGACAGAGACAGAGACAGAGACAGAGACAGACACAGAGACAGAGACAGAAACAGAGACAGACGGAGACGGAGACGGAGACGGATGTAGATATATATATATATATATATATATATATATATATATATATATATATAGATTTATATTTAGATTTAGATTTAGATTTAGATTTATATATAGATATATATATATATATAGATATAGATATAGATATAGATATAGATATAGATATAGATATCGATATCGATATAGACAGAGATAGAAACAGAGACACATAGTCTGGACTAACCACACAATTCGTATGTTGTTCCCAGAATCATGTTGCACGAGGATGTAGAAACTACTCACGGAACTTGTAGCAGGCTGGTTGGTCCTTGCCTCCGTTCGGGTAGAAGTCGACGTGTCCGATTGCTCGCATCATGCCGTGGCCCAGTCCGTCCGTGTGGATAACATCGACAAAATCGGCGTTTCTCCTCTGTAAGCCGGCCGACGGGTTGCGCTCGAACAACGGACCAGAGGGATCGAGACCTAAACACATCGAGTGATAAACATTTAATTATGTTTGGGTAGAGACCGGAGGAATCGAGATCTAAACAATTGATTGTGTTTGAAGGGATCGAAACCTAAACACATCGAGTGTTACACATTTGATTATGTTCGGGTAGAGACCGGAGGGATCGAGATCTAAACACGTCGAGTGATAAACATTTCATTGTGTCCGGGTAGAGACCGGACGGGGGTCGAGACCTAAAACATCGAGAGCTAAACATTGGATTGTGTTCGGGTAGAGACCGGAGGGGGTCGAGAACTAAAATCTTCGAGTGCTAAACATTTGATTTTGTTCGGAGGGATCGAGACCTAAACACACCAAGTGTTAAACATTTGATTGTGTTCGGGTAAAGACCGGAGGGGTCGAGACCTAAAAACATCGAGTGCGAAACATTTGATTGTGCACGGATAGAGACCAGAGGGGGTCGAGACCTAAACACATCGAGTGTTTAACATTTGATTGTGTTCGGACATACAACCGGGGGATCGAGACTTAAACTTATCGGGTGTTAGTGCTAGCTTCTGTTCGAAGGAAACACCCAAGTATGAAAACTTTCGCATACACGTGTTGGCAGCAAATAATATTTGAACAACACCAGAACACAGACGAAACTATGACTTGGATGAACATGACTAGTGAAGAACTATCGGGACTAAACACACATGACATTGCGAGGTGACTATATTTATACGCCAATTTTCTGTTTCAACGTGTCTGCTATTAGTAAATACGAAGCAACTAGTCGACAGAACAGAGAAGGGACCGAGTGCATACGTCAGATCACTTTTAGGGTTCGTCCGCAATTTCCTGACGAGAGAGTCCAGAAAAGAAATGGTTTGACGTCTGTGACGACATGCGGAGCGATGAGTTAGTAGAGGTTATGTTTTTTGTAGTGTCGTATTAGAACTGTCAAATTATGACAAACGTCAGTCGGTTTTTTTCTGTGTAAAGATACACGTGTTATTTTGATTGATGCTGTCATCCATGCAAGTCGGTGTCTGGTTCTAGCAGAAATGAAAGGGACTTAGGCTACAGTTAGGATTGTGGGAACATTAGGTTTTAGAATATCACGAATTTTATGCAGCATGCGGCAGAATGAAGGTTAATTTATGTCTGAAATGTAAATACCCTAGTGTAAAACCCTAGTAAGAAATGAAGGAAACGTTATGATGGCCGCCTAGAGGAACGCAGACGTGGTCTTACGCCTGAGTTAGAACGCAGACAACGAGGCCAAGGGGCTTACGCACCTGTTATCCTGCCGTGGGGCACGACCTTGGCCGAGATGCCGCACGCATGCGCCCCGAGGCCGTGACCCACACACCACAGCTGACGACGCTTCACACGGTTCTTCATTATGAGGTTGTTGGCGACGAACTGTAGGTCTCTGCCGACGGCGCGCATGTCTGACGCCGCCTGCTCGTAGTTCTTGTTCTTCGTATTCCACGACACCAGGATCACGTTGTAGTTGCCCTGCACGACACACAGCCAGGCTGATCAGTTAACAGTTTCTGAAATTATTTAAAATTATTCAATGATTATTTTCATTTTATTTATCAATATATTACATTATTTATATTATTCATTGATTATTGTATATATATTAATATACTGCTGGTAAGCTTATGTTATAAATTATGATTTGTAGACGTTTTATTTATATATTTATCATTAGTAGTATTTAACATTTTTCTTTACCGTGTAAGCTTAATTTATTGCGTACATTTTATATATTTTTATTTTACATCCGTCCGTCCGTCCGTCCGTCCGTCCGTCCGTCCGTCCGTCCGTCCGTCCGTCCGTCCGTCCGTCCGTCCGTCCGTCCGTCCGTCCGTCCGTCCGTCCGTCCGTCCGTCCGTCCGTCCGTCCGTCCGTCCGTCCGTCCGTCCGTCCGTCCGTCCGTCCGTCCGTCCGTCCGTCCGTCCGTCCGTCCGTCCGTCCGTCCGTCCGTCCGTCCGTCCGTCCGTCCGTCCGTCCGTCCGTCCGTCCGTCCGTCCGTCCGTCCGTCCGTCCGTCCGTCCGTCCGTCCGTCCGTCCGTCCGTCCGTCCGTCCGTCCGTCCGTCCGTCCGTCCGTCCGTCCGTCCGTCCGTCCGTCCGTCCGTCCGTCCGTCCGTCCGTCCGTCCGTCCGTCCGTCCGTCCGTCCGTCCGTCCGTCCGTCCGTCCGTCCGTCCGTCCGTCCGTCCGTCCGTCCGTCCGTCCGTCCGTCCGTCCGTCCGTCCGTCCGTCCGTCCGTCCGTCCGTCCGTCCGTCCGTCCCCGTCATCCATTCATCCATTCATCCATTCATCCATTCATCCATTCATCCATTCATCCATTCATCCATTCATCCATTCATCCATTCATCCATTCATCCATTCATCCATTCATCCATTCATCCATTCATCCATTCATCCATTCATCCATTCATCCATTCATCCATTCATCCATTCATCCATTCATCCATTCATCCATTCATCCATTCATCCATTCATCCATTCATCCATTCATCCATTCATCCATTCATCCATTCATCCATTCATCCATTCATCCATTCATCCATTCATCCATTCATCCATTCATCCATTCATCCATTCATCCATTCATCCATTCATCCATTCATCCATTCATCCATTCATCCATTCATCCATTCATCCATTCATCCATTCATCCATTCATCCATTCATCCATTCATCCATTCATCCATTCATCCATTCATCCATTCATCCATTCATCCATTCAGTTAAACGAAACCCACCTTCTTGAGGAAATACTTTCTGACGGGTCTCAGCCACCCAGTGCCACTCGTGCTGTTTCCGTGCACTAGGAACACGGTGCGGCCGCCTCTGCGAAACGTCGATCTACAACACCAGCCTCGTTCTCAATAACGCTTCACTTCCGGTGTCAAATGAAACAATTATTCCGATGAAACACTGATGAAAGCTGACTTACAAAACTAGCTATCTCCAATTTACAAAAAGGTGAGTTACCTATCGTATCGTTCGCTTAAAGCATTATCCCAGCCACGTAACAACCGAGATACGGAGACAGCGTGAGTCGTTTGATCACGTGGCTGGGGAAATGCATTATGCAAATGAAAAGAACAGTACCTAACCTTTTTGTAAAATGGAAATACCAGATTTGGTATTTGGATAAACCTGTTGCCTCGTGACGTTTAAAAGAATATTTGAAACCCATCTATTCCAGGCTGTTTATGAAGTGTAGACACCTGTCAGTTTATTTAATTTGTTTGTTTAACTATTTATTATCTTGTACATGTTTTACACTAATTTTTATAATATGTCATACTCATAATTGTATTATCAATATGCCATTTATTTTAATAATTATCTTTAGCTTATTAATTTTCTTATGTATTTTATTTACCTTAACAAATATTTATAAATCTACGACACATGTATACATACTCATGTACAGCGCCTCGGAATGGATATTTCTAGATTGATGGCGCTTTATAAATGTTCTTCTTCTTATTATTATTATCCAAAGAAGGATGAGCGATATGTTCACCCTACAAGTTAAGTCATGAATGTTGTAACGTAAGTGTACGTACGGTATCTTCGAGCGAGTGATGGAGACGCCGAGACTACCTGTCCTGGCGTTGTACAACCTGAACGTCAGGTGGATGTCGGCAGGACATGACGGCAGCGGCCACATGACGTACGGATGCACGTGGGTGAAGACCACCTGACCACCACACTGCTTGGACCACGCGGTTGACCGCACACACGCCGAACTGACGGAGCAAATAAACACGGGCAGTGACAGGGACGGACACTTGACCTACATGCGCAGTTATTGGGGGCACTGACAGGGACGGACACTTGACCTACAAGCGCAGTTACAGAGGCACTGACAGGGACGGATACTTGACCTACATGCGCAGTTATTGAGGGACTGACAGGGACGGACACTTGACCTACATGCGCAGTTACAGAGGCACTGACAGGGACGGACACTTTACCTACATGTGCAGTTATTGGGGGCACTGACAGGGACGGACACTTGACCTACAAGCGCAGTTACAGAGGCACTGACAGGGACGGACACTTGACCTACATGCGCAGTTATAGGTTAGACATGGGTGACGATGACATAGAAGGAGAAACATGAGGAGGAAGAGACAGATGGGATGAGAAGGAGTAGGAGAACGGAAAGAGGAGGGAAACAGGAGGAAGATGAGGATAAAGCTGATGTGGAAGAGGTATGTCAACAGGTGATCATCATGATCGTGATGATGAAGACCATGATGAACAATGTCACGACTCTCACTATGATAATGACTGACGACGACGACGACGACGACGACGACGACGACGACGACGACGACGACGACGACGACGACGACGACGACGACGACGACGACGACGACGACGACGACGACGACGACGACGACGACGACGACGACGACGACGACGACGACGACGACGACGACGACGACGACGACGACGACGACGACGACGACGACGACGACGACGACGACGACGACGACGACGACGACGACGACGACGACGACGACGACGACGACGACGACGACGACGACGACGACGACGACGACGACGACGACGACGACGACGACGACGACGACGACGACCAAGTTGTCTTTGTACCGTTCGTTTTTGGTCTGCAAATTTGCGTTTAATATTCGTTAACAGTTATTAACCGACGTGTTTTATATGATATGCATTTCAAATTGCGTTTCCTGCCATAATTAAGGGTTGAGAATACAGCCTAGCCTGAAGGCGCCGACGCTGTGGTGGCAATTGCTGGCTTTGGTTTATGTTAGTTACCACGGGTGCGTGCAAGCCAGTACTTGTTACTAAATTATTCCTTCCACGAGGAACATCTTATGCCGTGTTTATGAGGTCTTTATGCTCACTGAGGGGTATGACCGTTTGTTTGAATTGTATCTGCCCTCTCGTGTCCACGACTGCATGGCGCTGTAGGCCTCCGACTGATTTATATCCAGGTGGATCCGTGTATAGCCCCATAGGGCAAAAGCTTCAACGCACCCTCACCTTACGCGTAATAGCTCATTAAAACAGCAATACGCGTCACACGTTTAGGTACGCACGTTAAACCTTATCATTACGCAACTTAACACGAGTAATCAATGTGCTCGGGAACTCCCAGACAATAATTATTTTGTGTTTTATTAGGCGCGACTGATACACCAGACACCCGACTGCTTTAAAGAGGCCGCGATAGTTGTAAAGAATTGTCGTTAAGAGTCTTCCAAATGGATCTGTTTTATTGATTTCTTTTTATAACACAGGTTGTCTGAAGAGCCATAAATTCCACCCACGGCCGGCGTTCTGCGTTTTCCAACAAAGGCGGGCCGGAGAAATGACCGGTGACAAATAATGTGATCCCCGACCACATGTTGGGTTTCGGAATGCGCGGTACCATGAAGTGGAATTCAATCAGTCAAAGCTACAAGTGACGAGGAAAGATCCAGTCGTTTGTGCAACAGAGAGAGAGAGAGAGAGAGAGAGAGAGAGAGAGAGAGAGAGAGAGAGACAGAGACAGAGACAGAGACAGAGACAGAGACAGAGACAGAGACAGAGACAGAGACAGAGACAGAGACAGAGACAGAGACAGAGACAGAGACAGAGACAGAGACAGAGACAGAGACAGAGACAGATACAGAGACAGAGACAGAGACAGAGACAGAGACAGAGACAGAGACAGAGACAGAGACAGAGACAGAGACAGAGACAGAGACAGAGACAGAGACAGAGACAGAGACAGAGACAGAGACAGAGACAGAGACAGAGACAGAGACAGAGACAGAGACAGAGACAGAGACAGAGACAGAGACAGAGACAGAGACAGAGACAGAGACAGAGACAGAGACAGAGACAGAGACAGAGACAGAGACAGAGACAGAGACAGAGACAGAGACAGAGACAGAGACAGAGACAGAGACAGAGACAGAGACAGAGACAGAGACAGAGACAGAGACAGAGACAGAGACAGAGACAGAGACAGAGACAGAGACAGAGACAGAGACAGAGACAGAGACAGAGACAGAGACAGAGACAGAGACAGAGACAGAGACAGAGACAGAGACAGAGACAGAGACAGAGACAGAGACAGAGACAGAGACAGAGACAGAGACAGAGACAGAGACAGAGAGAGACAGAGAGAGACAGAGAGAGAGAGAGAGATACCTACATTGGACAGAGACCTGAAGACCTGGAGAACAGTTCACCGAGGTTGTTATGAGGTCATGAACGATTGTGCTCTTTAAAATAAATGTTATCCCACAACAGGGTTTTTAAATACCAGAAAACTGCCAGCACAATGGCGCCACAACGGACATTGTCACTGATGTATCGTGGAAGTAGGGTCCTCGGTAATATGATAAAAATCCATTACATTTAACAGCGAATATGGTTGAATGATGACTATTGCATAAGCGCTCTTTATGCGGGAATATGAACACAACGGGTAATGAATGACGTATCTGAGAAATGTAGTTTCCATAGTTTAAATTGTTCCTTTCGAAACCGAACTGTGAGTTAATAAAATAACCATATTAAGAGGTTTGTGTTCACCTTGTGATGTTGTGCTCTCTTTTGAAAGTCATCATGCCATATTTCTATGCCTCTATTTCATTATGATTGTTCACAACTCATCAGCTATTAGTAGCTCATGCACACTATACTATACAAGTGTGAAATGCCATTGAGTGGGTTCAGCTTCTACACAATTCAAAGTAAGATGTGGAAATGTAGACCGAATACCTCTGATGTTGACTTTGAAGTAACCGGACAATAGATTACTATATTGGCCGTGTCCCAACAAACACAGAACACTTCCTTAGCTACATGTTTGGTTAGTGTTCGTATTTGATAAGATATGATGAAACAATATCGTCATTTAAGCGATAAACGTAAATAGTACGAAACGGATCATATCATTTTAGTATACTAAATTTATATGAATATTAAGGTATACTATGATGGGTAGATATAAAAAATAGCTCCAATTAAATAAATGGGAATTTGTAGACATACATTATGCATTTAAAAATCTTAACCAAATCTACATAGAAGTTTTTATGTTAAATCTAAAGACAAATTGTAACCACGAAAACGCATCACGACTTCCCAATGAGTGAATCACAACAGCGACATGACGTACACGGATATGCTCGGTGTAATTCTGATAAATGGTTACTGCTATACGCACATCACGAATTACGTTGTTTAACTACACATTTTGTGATATCCAATCGTGATGCAACAACACTGTAAGATTGCCCACAAAACCTTACAGCTGATTGTTTTTCTGCAGGACGTAAAACACGGGTTCAGTTATAGACAGAAGCAGTTGACACCAATTTGCCAACAGGTGACATCTGTACTACACAAAGGTAAGCTTCACGTCAACAAACACAATTAACATTTTGATTCAACTACATGTAAAACATGATTGGCTGTCATGGCTATCTTGGAAAGGAAATCGTGTACGAGTTTTCTGCAACCATTTGTTCGCAATATTCTACACACGCGCACCATTAGAATTGGAATTATAGGCGTAAGTGAATTTATCATGTTCAAACGCAGCTGGTTGTTTTGATACTTACCTTAAGAATGACACACGTGTTCCACGACACAGTATTAATATGACAGCATCAAAAGAACACGTGTTGCCTAATGTATTATTGAAAATGCAAAACACTTATTATCTTCTCCCACGGTGCGAATATATATCGCATATTCATTGTAACTGTTTGAAGCCACCAGACCAATTCATTAACTCACCGCACCGTAATAGTTCCATAAAACAACCAAAATCATGTAGCTGTATTTAAAACGGATCACTCAAACGACGTTTTTTCTTCGACCCGATAACGTCTGTTTCCGGCGCCTACACTGAAGGCAAGTTGCAAACACTCATTATGCAAAACTTAACGCGTCATCAACACATGCGTTCTATTTAACACACGCTGTCGACTTGTACACGTTTCCTGCTGACACTGAACTGCTGATGTCCAGTAATAAAAATGGATAGGATAAATGTCACCCCTCGTAACACACTTTGAAAGATAAATGAATTAATTGCACTGGTACATTGACATGTATCTAAGTATTTCAAATTGAAACGAACATATTATACGTCAGTGCAATGCAACTTGGTTATTACATCAAAATATCCAAACGCACAGCTGAAAATGTATATAAAAAAGAGATTATGTGTCCACATTTTGGGCTAAACTCACTATTTCCAAACATGTTAAATTCCAAATTAACCCTTGACCCACCCACTCACATCCATATTTTTATTTTTGGATTATTGAATTATCAATATTTACAAAGCTCCTTAATCATAGTTTCTGCCAATGTCACCCAACGTTATGTCATTCTATGACGCGGGACCTAATATGACCACCTTCTCAAAGTAAAGATTTGGTCTTGTAGCTTCGGTATATATGTCTGCTCACACCACTTTGCGCTTCATCCCATGAGCAATCTTTACTTGCAACACCAACCCGACATATCCCGGCAACATTCAATAATCCGCTACAAAACGTAAGAACGAAAACGAACGAGATGTACCAAAGACATAAGAAAAACTATGTAAGGCGTATTCAAGAACCGACACAAGAAACAAACCGTTCTTGCAATACCTTAAAGAGGCACGCATTTGGGTGGTATAGTTAAGTTACAGTCAGAACACTGAGATATCTGGTGAAAGCACAGTACAACTGGGAGGAGACTGCTCAGTCAGAATGGAACAGCACAGTCACGATCGCCGAGGTGATTACATCACATGACATGACACCATCTGCTAACTGTTCAGGTCACATTGACCCGTTGAACAGCTCGGGTCATACTGACACATAGAAACGCTCATGTGATATTGATCCATCCCCCGAGACGCCCACAGTTCTTTTCACCAGACTATGACGTCATCGGAACAGCGTATTCTAGTGTTAATTTTGATTTGGTCAATCCAGTTGTACTAAGACTTGGCCGTACACTGTATTAGTATGGATTTGCTTCACATTCAAAACCCATGGTTTAAAATGATTTCCTCGACGTAATCAATCAACAACATATATTTCGTACGACACACTTACTCAGAAGATCAAATACGGTTGCTCGCAAACAGGTTTCAGCAAAACGTGGCAGATTTTGTTTGATGCAGTTTCATAGGACGTAGTCTGGTGGCCTCGTTTTAAGGTATAAACAGGGGTGCAATTGGCCGCGATTGTTTTTAGAATCAAGAATAATTCAGTTGCTCTCTTCTAGGAGAAAAAATTACAAAAGAAATAAAGATAATTACTTTGAAAAAACACAGTCATCATCGTCTGTCTACCATCTGGTGGTTTTGCTCTGGTTTACATCTGATTAAATCTTTTGATGTAAAGCGGGAAAGTACCACTTTTCCTTGTTGCTTCGACCACCCTCAATACATGTTTTGGCTGGTTAAAAATATGCTATCAATGACGTTACATTTTGAAGCTAATACTTTTAAAATCTTGTATTTTCCTCTGATATGAAATACAACTACATGTCTAAACAACTATAACAAAATCACTACGACAAGAAAAGCGTTAATATTAGTATTTAGTTGACTGTCTATTGTATTTGATTAAATTATTGATTTTGATGACGTACATTGAATACAAGACAAAAACGCTACCACTATATTTAACCAAAGCATATTGTTACGAATACATACATTAAGACATATCTTTTAACAGCGTTGAATATCTACGAATGTATTAGGGAATTTGCATATTAGAATCTATGACGTTCTCTGTTAAATAACTTGTGAGACTTACGTTGTCACTGGCTGCGGCAAATGTATCGAAATGTAATTGCATTAACTATGATTTATATCTGTGTGATTACTTCTTGGTCAAATTGGTGGCTTCAGTATTATGTCCGTGTCAGATAGAAGGCGACATATCAAGTTGATAGGAGCACAGCTGGTGTGACATCCGGCCTCGTTTACATACGTCAACCATCACGGATATCTCCAAATACAGACTAAACAAACAACAATTTTTTCTGGTGACACCATTAACATATTGCTCGTGCGTGAGTTTCTTGATTATGCGCGTGGGGGTGTATTCAATGTTATTTAAATATGCTAATTCGTTTTATCAATCCTTTAATACTAATCCTTCTGTCACCAACACAGTTAACTGTGAGCGATCAGTATGTGACTCAATCACCCACATTTACTACAACAAAACAAATACATATCTTAAATATAAACAAATTCCAAAAAAAGGAATGGATGTATTCGATGCCACCCTCACATCCA
>OZ024858.1:48529529-48559529 GCA_964017155.1 Oasisia sp. SBJ-2009 | reverse complement strand
GACACAATTACAATTTGCGCCGGGAAATGGTAATGAATAAGAGATTACGTCAGAGGGGGACAATAGGGCCCGTAAGTGTGTCACGATACCCGGCGAGACTCCGCGCGATTGGAGCTGATTTGGGGACTGGTCATTAGAATAATATTCGATGGATGACAGTTGTAACTTCCGACTGATGAATATTAAGAAAATCAGGACATAAATATCTTGTGTTATGCCTTTCTTATCTTAAATGTCCGATTTAATATTGAGTTTACCACACTATCATAGACATAGCGATTTATGTAGTGCAGATAATAGACACTCCCCACAAATTTTAGCCGTATGTGTTTTTTTTACGGATTTTGCATTTTACATAGCTGTACGTTGTGGTTTCGATAAGCACTTATATCTGACAAATTGTTTAAATGCACATAATCATAGCACATGTATACGCTTGGTCCAAACAGGTTGTACTGTGTGAAAAATGGCACTTTTCATTATTAGTCAAGATCGCCAAACGCAAGTACTTGCCGCTGTTGCCATGGCAACCACCATTATAGTCGATTACAATTCATGATTTCCGTGATCATTGTCACCGGCAAAGTGTTCCACTGCTTTTGCTTGTAATAATCTTTCGGACTGTATAACTGAAATTGTTAGACTGGAACAATTCGATTATTACAACCAAAAACAAAACGAAGTCCTATACGTTAACATGGAGAATATGAACCTTCTGCCCCCAACTGCCCCAGCCTCGTTTTCGCGCGCGAGACTTACACGCCCTATACGCGTTACATGCAGTGCTTGCTCTAGTTCGCGTGTTTTCTTCGAGTGTTCTACGTTACGTAGTTTATCTAAAACGTTCACGTAAGTTGTTTTGTATAATGTGATTACTTCGACTTGAGAGATATTCCCCCGCTGACGTCACAAATTGGTGCAAAGAAATAATTGCGAGGTCACACTGAATTCACATACTTGTTGGCGAATGTGTCGGCTCTATCAATACTGGTTTCCAATTGTATTAGAGTGCATCCATTTGATACAGATGCTTTCTCATAAAGAGTCAGGACTTACGCTCACGGACACTTTAAATAAGTCTAATTAATGAAATTCGCGTCCTAAGACGTTGCTAACACTACTATTATAAATGTATTCGTACGTTACATTCGAACCTGGTTTGTCTTGATTGAGAGTGCGATGGCATGTGTGCGGCCTACTTAGCGCAAGGTCAGTTAACCTCAGTCGGCATAATCGTATATTGCAGAGTTACAAGTGGTACCATGCAAGGTTACAAATGGAACCATGGAGAGTTATGAATGAGTTTAAAAGTTAGGGCCATAAACAAGGTAAGGAATGCGATGTGTGTAGTGACATTCTAGGTGCAACAGACGAAACAGAAGAACCAAATAGAAGTCTTTGTGGGAACGAAGAAGCAACTTGTTGAAGGAGCGAATGTAAGAATATTTCATAGGATGAATGATCTATGGAACGAAGGAATGAGGGAAAGATTTACATGAAGGATATACGATCGATGAAAGAATGAATGAACGAAGTAACAATGGAGCGAGGGAAAAAAGAGTGAAAGAACAAAAAAGGAAGGAAGGACCGAGGGAAGGAAGGACCGAGGGAAGGAAGGACCGAGGGAAGGGACCAATGAAAGAAATATTGAACAGTGGAACAAAGAAACGAACGAATGACTAAAGGAATAAAATACGGAATGAAGGAACAATAGAAAGAAAGTACGAAATAAAGAATGAACGAACGAAAGTTACGACATGACGAAGAACGAACGAATGAAACAATGAAAAAACAAATCAGGGAACTTTCAGACGAGTATCGAACAAACAACGACGGACAACAAATGTAACGTCAGAAAACGAAGGACCGCGTTGACGTATTGCAGCACCTTGAACGTAAGACGTAGTACGAAGATATATCGGAATTCCACACTCACACGCAACGACACTTAGGGGTTTTCTAACCTTTAGCAATATTTAACACCATGTTTTATAGTAATATATAACATGTTAAACGGTATAGTGTTACACTGTGTTTGAAAAAGTTAACATTACACCGGTTTTTCGTAAAAGCACATAAATGTGGTTTTTATGATAAGTAATTTTACTGCGATATCGTACATAATGGCAATCTACAAAAAATACTAAATTATCTTTTATAAAAGCAACTCTAAACTAGCAATACGAGTATCGTCGTCATAGCTAATAAGACTGTTTTTGAAGGTTTGAGTGTGTTAAATGTTGCTTTTTCAATCGACGTTATTTTAGTTTTGCTCATTACGTGATACAAGCGAAAGTTGCCACTTTGAGCTACTTACCAAGCGGCCGCCATCGCGAGCAGTATACAAGCGTGCGTCAACATGGCGCCTCGTAGTAGATTACTTATTTGAGAATCCGGGAGTTTGCCGCGACGCATGAGCGAGAGGAACGTGTCGCTTCGACGGCCTGGGAGTCTGTGAGGCGTTCACGGCCGACAGCGTAGTTCTTTATTGACGGCGCAATAGCACAGCCGGGGCGCGAGATTTACGACGTCGCCCGGTGCATTCTGGGCTATTCTATACGTCGTTTGAACTGTCGTATGACGCACGTCTCTCGGTGTCACCGCTGGCGGCTTTTCTGTGAATGCGGCGCCTCTTTCGAAGGCGCAGTCCGTAAATCACGAACGAAATAATTAAACCGCCGAAGAAGACATCTCGCTAGACGGCGAGCGGGCAGTGTCGTTTGTCCAGTGGAAACATGTCGCGATTGTGCGGGCGGGCGTGACTGGAACCAGACTGGCGACTTTTCATGTCACGGCCGTCGCTGTCACGACGAGATATTTGTCTCTTCAAGGCCCTTGCCGTCGTGTTTCACGACGGCGCTGTCAGATTGTGTTACTAAGTTGACATACTAATCATGACTTGACATCTTAATCAACGATATGATACTTCAGGTGTTCGTTTTATATCCCCGTGTTCGATGTAGCGCTAACAAGGACACGAACATGCGGAGGAGGGGAAGAAGGAAGACAGGGTCGGGAGAACGGCCACACGTTGGGATGGACATTTGGGAATAAAATAGGGTACTACGCAGTGGGAAGGCACTGAGAAAGAACAACGCCGGGACTATCTAAGACCAGTGCATTTATCATTCTGATGAGCTCAGCCTTTTATGTAATATATATATATATATATATATATATATATATATATATATATATATATATATATATATATATATATATATATATATATATTATATATATATATATATATATATTATATATATATATATACATATATATATATATATATATATATATATACATATATATATATATATATATATATATATATATATATATATATATATATATACATATATATACATATATATATATATATATATATATATATATATATATATATATATATATATATATATATATATATATATATACATACAATACAAGGCTGAGGTCATCAGAATGATAAATTCACTTGTAAAGGAGGGAGGATCACACCAAAGAACAGTGCTGGTACCTGTATCATACACTAGAGAAAATGCCAAGGAATTATGAATCACCAAATATCAACAAGAAGGGTATGCCACTTAGACCCATTTACGACTACACACAGACAATAGGATACAAGGTTTCCCAGGAGTTGGCCGACATATTACAACCACTTGTTAGAAAAACAGACCACCATGCAGCAAATACACAGGAATTGGTGAAAGAAAAGACAAAAGTGAAAGAAAGATAACCATTCGTGTCATACGATGTTATATCACTGTTCACGAAGACTCCAATGAAAGGAGCATGTGAGGGCTTCAGAAACAAATTGGAGAATGACAAAACACTGAAGTATGGGGTGATGTTAGAGCAAATCTTTTTAGATACCCCCTCCAAAAGTTGGAGGTGGTCTTTCTGAGTGGGGAAATAGCCGTCGTTCGTCATCTGGTCGATGCTAACCCCGATGTACATACCCCTTATAACTAAGGCCCCTCTAAAAGGTATTGTGCCTGAAAAATATATCAAAATGAGTACAATAACTTAGCAAATGAGCATAACACATTTCAAGTATTTGCAATCAGCAACAGATATGTAGTTGTATACAATAATCATGGTAAATAGACATATTAGTGATAGATTGCTACCTTAATTTACGTTAATACTGTTTAAAGTGAGAGTCGTTACTAACAATGGTTACTATCGGACTATGACACTGTAAATGTACAGTAGCTGACATCAATTGTCTAGCTAAATTCATCCAAATAACCGCTGAATTCAGAGACATATTGTTATAGTGTTCAAATACAGTATCAAATTGACCACATAATTATTGATCTGGTATTGATTCATCATCGTCATCGTCCTTTGATACGTGAAACATGTCACTTATTTTTATGGTAGAGAAAGAGATGTGTTATGAGCATAACGAACCTATTTTCCCTCATTTTGATCTTTTCAAGTATATTCATCAAGTTCATCAGCTGATGTGAATGGCCCTCCCATTGTCCCATTTTTTATTTAGTTCTTGCTGTCTTGTGTTCCATATCAACATAATTGTTGATATCCTGTCTCATTTTATTATCACACAGACATCCAACCAGCTAGAAAGACCATGGCTCTCGACGGTCAATCAGATATGTTGCCTTGTATTAAATTCCACAAAAGATACTTTGGCAAGCTGCTTGGCTACTTGTATACAGCTCTTAGTTTACGAAACCAACACTCGGCTCACTTCTCTAGCTTCTGTGTGTCCATGTGGGAAACTGAATACTCCGCAGACTCGTCATAGTTTCAAAGGCTAAATATGTGCGCCTTTTGCTACTGGAAGCCAGCAGCCAATTTGGGTATAACATCTTCAGAACCTTTAGCACTTGGGGTTAAAAAGGTTCTGGTACGATGGTCATGGCAACACATTTCCTGATCGTACCACGCAGTGGACTTACATTTGAATGTTATCTTTCAAGAGAGTAGTTGCATCTGTATCTGTCAGCTCCTGGTACAGCTTTCGGAACATTAGGATGATCTTGGTACATGTATTATCGGCTGACGTGGTCAGATACAGGAACGATTCTACCAGATGTAGCCCAATTAGAGCCCCTGCACAGTATATAACCTTCAAGAAGGCCAAACCCAAAAAGCTTAATTTTGATGATGGAGGCTAACTAGTTCGGGACATTCTCGTACTTCTGGAGGCAAAATGCCAAATCATCCATATGATAGGTCGGCTAACTACACAAGTCACCGACAAGCGTTTGAAATGCTCATTTTTCAGACTGACGGACTTGTTTGGGGTTATGTATGGAGGCCAATTTATTTGATTTATTTCATGGATGGTGGCCAAGTGTTTGAATCATGAGCCAAGTCAGAGAGTCAAGGGCTTGCTCGGTGTCACCTGTAACACTTGTTGTTGCGGTGACCTGAACGTTTGTGTAGGTATTAACTGTCCACCTACACATTCTCTATTTATGTCTATTGCCTTATGATAAACCTGTTAACTATCAATGTCGGGTGTACATTGCAAAATAGACGGTTATGCTGTGAGTATAAAGTTTCCGCTGCAATTTCATCTACATTGAAGTTGTATTCTGTCGGATCTGTTATTTCAAAGTTAGTTTTCTCAAAGAGAGATTTAGACATAATGCCACTTGCTGCCTCATTGAATTGTTTCTGGATTCTTGCTTCTTGGATTCTTTTGTTCTGTTCGATGTTTCTGTTCATCACAATCTCGTTTAATGTCAGAGCTTCGATGCTATTCCCTGTTTGTCTGAGACTGCTGGATTCAGACAGAGTGTCCAAATTTATGATGTCTGGCTAGTCGTGTTGTTTCCAAATTCATCCAAACTATTTGTTCCTTTTTTGTGGGATGACAGCAGCTACAGCTTGGGGGCTCAAAGATCTGGTAGCAGCTCGTTAGCTTATCAACAGTCTCATAAAAGTCACTCAAAACGATTTGATGTAACTTTTGCCATAACGATCTATAGTTTAAAGTTATTTTCCATACCAAATAACATATTTTAATTTCTAAGTGACTCACGTAAATTAAGGTTATTATCTCAACGAGTCAGGAATTATGATTGGCCAGTTCAGATTGACTATTTCTTACCAACAGGTTTTATCATAATCTGGGGCAATCATAGTAGCAAGGATATCACCATAATTTCGATTACAAAAAGGCTATAAAATCAACATCGTACATAATATTGACAAACTGAAAGTTGTTTCTGAAAGAGAATTCATGTAGGTATTATAAATAGTTAATAGTATTGCTTTGATAATAATTTTAATGTGACACATCCTGAAACTCTACTGAATGAGGGCAATAGCGCACTATTAAACCATTTTCGACGACAATTTAAGGGGCATGACTTTCAGAGGGTATGTATAGTTAGGATCAGACGACCGGTGTTTTTGTACTCTAGCATAACATGTCCATATCTTCAGGGGGCTATTCAATTAAAAAGACGAAATTTGCCAAATAACACCACCCCCTAACAGAAGAAGAGAAACAACCTGAGTGTAGACAACACCATGGAACTGCTGACATTTGTATTGTGGACAACGTACTTCAGATTTGGAGGGGAATTTTACCAACAGAAGTGCGGAGTAGCCATGGGCAGCCCAGTATCTCCCATTGTTGTGAACTTGTATACAGAGGACTTGGAGCAAAAGATCATCGTCACAGCACCAGAGGACTGTCAACCGAGAAGTTGGAAGAAAGATGTTGACGACGTCATCTGCCTGGTTCACACAGGAAAGGCAGAGTAATTGCAACAACGTATGAATATACTAGGCTCCACGGGTAGCACTGTCTTCACCAAGGAAGATGAAGAAAACAACAGTATGCCCTTCTTGGATACCAAGTACACCAGAAAGGAAATTGGAAGCGTGAAGTCCACCGTGTACAGGAAGAAGACGCTCACTGATCAGTACCTAACCTTTGCGTCCCACCACCCCAAACATCAGAAGCTACGAGTTGTCAGAAAACTTATGAACAGGTGTGAGACGATAACTACAGAGGAGGGGGACAAGAAGGAAGAGACTGAACACCTGAGTGGAGCTTTAAGAGTATGTGACTATCCACCTTGGGCCTTGAAATGGTTCACCGACAACACAAAACAGAAGACATAGACCGACAGTAGGACAAAGAACCAAGACTACAGGTGTCAAGTGGTTATCCCATATGTCGAGGAAGTCTCGGAAAGACTACACCGAGTAATGAAGAAATACGGAGCTACAGTCATGTATATACCATGCAAGAACTGTGATGCCGAGTATATTGGAGACACTGGGAGACAACTGAAAACACGATTGGACGAACACATATTGTTTTTTGATCGATGATATTTCATGCAGCAAAGGTAATGCAATTTAAATTTCTACCTGTCATCAACATTATCAGCAAGGGCAACGCTTGACGGAGATTATGCGCATATTTGTTATTGTGATTTGTTATTGTGACGTAAGCCATTTGCGACGTACTAGATACATTAATAAATAGCTTCTGGAAATAAGCAATAAAATGTCACAATCCGCAATTATTACCATTTTACTGTTTCCTTATTATTTAATGTAGACCAAATGGCGAACTTGAGTTTCCATAATTTATTCGCAATGAAAGTGTTGTCATTGTCATTATTATCATTATCATTATCATTATCATTATCATTATCATTATCATTATCATTATCATTATCATTATCATTATCATTATCATTATCATTATCATTATCATTATCATTATCATTATCATTATCATTATCATTATCATTATCATTATCATTATCATTATCATTATCATTAATAGTCTTAGTAGTAGTCCTTGTAGTACTACTACTACTACTACTACTACTACTACTACTACTACTACTACTACTACTACTACTACTACTACTACTACTACTACTACTACTACTACTACTACCACTACCAGTACCACGACCACGACCACGACCACGACCACGACCACGACCACGACCACGACCACGACCACGACCACGACCACGACCACGACCACGACCACGACCACGACCACGACCACGACCACGACCACGACCACGACCACGACCAGTATTATTATTATTATTATTATTAGTATTATTATTATTATTATTATTATTATTAGTAGTATTATTATTATTATTAGTAGTAGTAGTAGTAGTAGTAGTAGTAGTAGTAGTAGTAGTAGTAGTAGTAGTAGTAGTAGTAGTAGTAGTAGTAGTAGTAGTAGTAGTAGTAGTAGTAGTAGTAGTAGTAGTAGTAGTAGTAGTAGTAGTAGTAGTAGTAGTAGTAGTAGTAGTAGTAGTAGTAGTAGTAGTAGTAGTAGTAGTAGTAGTATTAGTAGTAGTAGTAGTAGTAGTAGTAGTAGTAGTAGTAGTAGTAGTAGTAGTAGTAGTAGTAGTAGTAGTAGTAGTAGTAGTAGTAGTAGTAGTAGTAGTAGTAGTAGCATTATTAATAATGTTTAGTTAATCACTATTCTGGAAATGCATAATAGATTATGTGACTTCCGGTGTGCTTCCCTGTCTGTTTCATCACTAGCGGCCATGATCACGAATCAGATCGTCTGTGTGATGTTATAAAGTGATATTCGACGACATCCGGTTGTTTGCGTTTGAGCGCTGTATAATGCTCTGCGGTGAACACGTCATTGGAGCAACGGCGATTTATCAACGGCCACTCACAAACCTGGGAATTAAACTTCCGCAAAATGGTAATGTTTTCTCATCGCGATGCTTCGATGTTGGAAACTGCACCAATGCGACACCTACAGGTTTTACAATTCAACTGACGTCATATCCACAGTCTAGGCTTGGAGTTCTATTGTACTTATCTTCGCGGCTGTCACGAAATGCGATCTACGCTACCCGCGTTTGGCACGACGCCAATAAATTTATGTATTTCATCTTGTTGTCGCTGCGTCTATTGTTCGCAAGTGTTCGCTCTTAACCCGCCCGTTGTGAAGCCCAACTTTCTTAGTGCTGTTTCGTTCATCAATCAGGAGTGCTTTTATTCAGGGCCAAGTACGTTTGGCTCTCCAGTGTTTTTCTTTAGCGTTTGGTTGTTTTGTTACACAAAGACACAGCACAATTTTGTCAACATGTCACCGCAAAAAAGCCGTTGAACGCACAAACGTGTTGCAGAATAACACGCACATACAAAAGGTGGTTAAATTAATAACCAAATGCGGATGAATTACAAGCTACACGCGGTAAATACCATCGACATACTGTAGCATAATACTGCGCAGTTACAAAGCAGTATGTATTAATAAAATAGTTTTTATTGATTTAATGTATGCCATGTTTGTTCTACATTTGGTGCTTCGTAATGCGTATTTTTGGCAGTGCATGCTATAAAACACGTTAGATACTAGATAGTGAAACTTGATCAGTTGTGTTCTGGTTATTTCGACACTTGATATGCCTGCTAATACTGGCTCTGAATCAGAATTCACGGCTTTCGCAAACATCACGTCTTAATTTATCGACGAATAAATGAATGAGTCCTTTGTTATTATCTTTATATACCTCAATCATATGTAACAATGATCTATTTGTGGACTATCCACAACCAGTGGATTAAAGTATATATGACGTATCTTGGTACTCGTATGCTCACGAGTACAAAATTAATGTGATGGTATTCAAATGTAATATAAATTATCGTTTTAGAAAGCTTGCATGTTTGCCGTGCTATTCGTCTCAGCATTCATAATGATGCTGTTACAAATGGACGTAATGATGATGACTATTTTAGTGGTTACTCTGTGTGAATTGTGTAATCAAATATAGTATATCGTGATTTTAAATGGGTCTCAATCACGCAACGCACATACAAACAAATAAGCCTTAGATAACATAAATAGTTTACAACAATGCTAATAAAATAATAATAAATAATGAAAAATTAAATAAAACAAATATAAAATAGTAATAAATATAGTATATGTAATTACAATAAATATGTATTATGTATTAAAATAAATAAAAACGGATAATAATAATAAATTAAGTTGGTAATAGTAATACATTATATATATATATATATATATAATAATAATAATACTATGATTGCTAAACGTATTTGATGTATAACTACGACAGCCTGTTGGCTGTATACGTCATTTTTTTACGGATTATTACCTTCTAATTCAACACGTGCATGTTTGTGATGTGACAAAGCTGAATGTGTTTGACACTACTGATCGATATTCGATACAATGTTTGACGAAAGTCTCCATAGCCTTGTTCACACGGTTGTGACAGAATCAGCTTGTGACAGAATCAGCGCCGATGCGCTGTCGACTTCGCACGGCTCGAACGTAACACATTAGCATTCCCACGACACGCCTCCTCTGAGCCATTCGTTCTGGGTGCTTAAGTAATAAATAATCACCTCAGTTGAAGGCGTAAAGTGACTACGTCAGTCAGGCTAAGATCATTGCGAAATATAAAACTGCTAATAAATTAGACTGCGCCTTATAGTACGTCAGAATATTAAGGTGTTGCCTTTTCTTCATACCTGTAGCAAAAGATGAAAAGGCGGGCTAAGTTAAACTGCACAGGTGTGATACCAGGAGGGGGCGGTCTAATTTCGACACAGTTGACTCTGTAGTTGAATACATGTATGTCGACGTTCAATAATTTAACCACATTTAACCCGACTGCCTCCAAACGTTTCACGTTTCAGATGCCATGCGGACTAGGACGCCTTATGCTTATATAGTATCCAAACATGTCTACTCCTACTGTTAAATAGGACACTTTCGGACGTGAATGGCAATGGGAGCTTATAGAATGAGTTCCAGCTCAATGAATCAACGACAGGTTTGTTCATTCTCCCTGCATGGGAGCTGTACCTCCCCTAGACACAAGGTAGAAAGCACCAACGGCTTCCAGTGTCACTTTCGTAAGGCACAGGCAACGTAGAGTGAGCGAAATTGTCCACGATTCCACAAGGCGGTCGGCATTGGCTCCATGATTAGAACTTCCGTTTCTTTGATCGACAATCCAACCACCGCGGCCTATAAGACAAAACCACCTAGGTATCTCTCGTACTAGAATTAACACAATCAGCAGATCATTGGTTGCAGACATGTGTTGTCCTCTGTAAAATGACTACTTTCTCAAATGTAGCCTGCATTAGTCTTTAACTAATGCTATGCCTTGCAATCTGATTCTATAGTTGTCTTTAATTTTGATACACAAATAATCATATTGATATATATTTACATGCTTTCATTTGGTCTCCTCTCAGCCTCCTAGTCTCTAATGGTGTCAGAAGTATGTTATCCACAATACAAATGTCAGCAGTTCCATGATGTTGTCTACATTCAGGTTGGTTCTTTTCTTTAGTGTCATGTTATTCTCCTGTCTTTTCCTAATGACTTAGCACGCCTCTTTGATCGGAGTCTTCGTGACATCGTATGATACAAACGATCTTCCTTCATCTACTCGTATTGTTGTCATTTATTTCACAAATTCATATGAATTTGCGGCATGGTTTTCTGTTTTTTCGAAGAAGTGGTTGTAATATTTCAGCCAACTCCCTGGATACCTTGTATCCTATTAGAGGGATGTAGTCGATAATTGGTCTAAGTGGCATACCCTACTTGTGTATTTATTGTGATCCATACATCGTTGGTACTTTCTCTAGTGTTGGTTACAAATACCAGCATTGATCCTTAATGATCTGCCCCTCCTTTTCAAGTGAATATATCATTTTGATGAGTTCGGCCTTGTAACTGCTGGTCGGGTACTTCTTGGCTTTTCATACGTCGTTTGGTCACAAAGCATTACTCCCATTTTTTGGTTTTCTTTCTAATCCATGACAACCGTGGCCTTTCCCTTGTCCGGGAGTAGTATGGTGATAGTCTTCTCCAGTTGTAGTTATTTTACTGGTGTTCTTTCCTGCTTGGTATGATTCTGTTTTGGAGCTTTAGCGAAACTCTTTGATAAAGAGCCAAACAGAAGAACAGGCAAATAAAAGACGCCATCTGGATCAAAAAGACATAGATACCAGTGAACAGAGACGAAGGTAATTACGAGCTATCCCATGTGTACTATAACGTCATTCGTCATTAGTATTGAAGAATTCAACGTAAAACGTTAGACGTATGCGTCTACAGGTAAACAGAAATATCTTGATCTTGGATATGATAAAAAGTATTATAGACTTCAGTTTTATTCAAAACGTTCACAATGGTCATTACGCCTGCATTAATTGTGTTATCATAGTTGGGCTGCATAACTAATCACCCAAGTGGCTGTAAGCCGAACATGATTCACTTAACCACTGTTAGTCGGCTTGTTGCGTAGATAACACCCAAGTCATACATAGATTGGTCTTCAAGGGTATGATATACTGTTAAAAGTGATGTTTCGATATCCTGCATTTTGTAACGTAATTGTGTGCTAAAGTAACAAGTTAATAAAATAAATATGACAAATAGATACATACAACTGATTGTACATTAATGTATGTCCCTGTCCTGCAAGTTGTTACTAACTTTCTATGCATAGCCATTTGTGTATGTCATCTGGATTTGTTACATCTGTTTTTAAACAGAATGGTTTTTCTATCCCCAAATCTGTCACATTCAAAAGGTTCTGGGCTATAATCCAGATGATTGATCACAATTTCAATGACAGAATGTTGATATTCACCTCACTATTGTTGTGTGGAAGATTTGTATGCATTGGTGTGTTATATTTGGACTTCTATTCACTTTTGTAACTAAAACAGTGACAACTGATAAAATGGCACCTAAAGTATGATCTAAGTAACTTTTATGTTTGAAACATACTGGATGTTGCAAATAAGCAGCATATGACACTCCAGAAACATATTTGTATCAAACGTGTTAAGTTTTCAAGTAAAGAAACACAAATTAGATCGGGACGCCATTTTACTTCAATTTCCGTTTACAAATGCAGAGTATCTATATCCGTAAATTATCGTGACATGTCAGGCAATCATCAACAAAAATAAAAAGCATGCTAAATAAGGAATAGGACGATTTATATATTTTGGTGTGCATTCGTTGGCTAGTTTTTGGGGTATCGTTGTTGTATTTAATTTTAAATATAGCGACTCAGCAGTGAGTATATGTTGAAAAGAATAATTTATTGTGAAGTAGACATGCCAATATGTCAAAAAGGTAAGAAAACAATAATTATCACATTTGACACATTTCAGACTACCGTGTCTCCCCTTAAATAAGATTTCAAGTCCAGGATGTGTGAAACGTATGATGTCCATATCACGGTAAGGATGCGGTCCTTTGTCAGGGAAGTGTTTATAGCGAGGGTTCGTAATGTCACCAGTGGCCATACATTGTCACTGCTGGACAAAAGCATGAAATTTGGCACAGGTGACCTACTATTTCAAAATTTTGACGGAAGCAACCTGAGATTTTGACGCTTCTACCAGTTTTTGCAATATTCAAAATGGCCGCCATCCAAAATAAAAAAACCTATTACCATCATCGCTGGTGAAGTCTGACACAAACTGCTCGTTTAGACGTTCTGTCTTGGCTTGGTTGGTAAAGTGGAGGTCATTTTTATCATAGAATATAGGGATATCCACGTTTTCAGTTGTATTGAGTTTGACAAAAGACTAACACTGGGTTCCTCAGTCAAGCAAGCTAGCTCCAATCACGTTTCTGATGTAGTCATCATGAGCAGTTTATGTAAGTGGTGCCGTTTAATACAGTAGGCTGACCAGTCTTCGTGCTTTTTGGACTTCTTACTTTGTGATACTGCCCGTCTTTCTTACGGATTTCACACTTGATCACACGGATCTTATATTTGGAACGTGTGTATTTATGGCTTGATGTAAGGCAAGTGGGATTTCCCGTTAATAAAAATATCGCTGCGTAAGCAGCCAAGTCTGCTCGTAGGCTCTCAACGTTTGCGATATTGTATTTGTAAACCGTGTGTGATTTCTTGCTTGGTAAGACAACTATGGCAAAGAATGTGCTTATGCAAAATTATCATGCTTTTATACAGTATATCTCAGATGTATATAAGCTTACAAAGAAACGCTTTAAAGTGGGGTTGTCGCTCGGCTTCTTTAATTCGCCATGTTGAGAGTCCAGCGACTATACGTAGTGTCACTGCTTTCTGCCGTCAGATGGCATCACTGGTTAATATTACTTCACAGGTCTACGGGTATAGCAGTTATTAATATTTATATAGTATGTGTGTATTAATAAAGAAATAAAGTTGTACACATTTATACACTATATAAACAATAGATAAAAACGAGATGCGCCACCTAGTGACCAAGCTGGTGATATATAAGACAAACTAACAACGCAAAATTGTCATTTTGCTTTTATTATAAATTTATTTCAATAAGTTGAATGCTGAATATTTTTATAGTATCGTAATATCTGCTAAAAGTATACTGTCATTTAATTTGTTATTTCATATTTCGCTTGAGAGTCAATCATCTCTACCCTAATCTGGGATAATGATGCTCATGCGGTAACAATGGCAGCGCATTAATTTCCCAGGCCGTTATGAATCGCGCAAAAGTGCCGCCACCTCATGGCGCTTGGGTAATTGAGACTACAATTAAGTGACGACATAGATGATAACATTATGTAGCGCGCCTGCGCACTGGGCTTGCGGAAGCAATATTTTTAATAGGCCTTATACATTCGTGTTGACATGTTGGGGGAGCGGTGGTCGCGCGCCGGACTGTCAATCGAGGGGACGGTGGTTCAATCCCACCTGCCGCCGTTTAGAAACTTAGGCAATTTCTTTCACCTCACATTGCCTGTGTCTTTCGGAAGAGACACTAAAAGCCGGTGGTCCCTTCTATCTGGTGTCTATGCCAGGGGAAGTAAAAGATCCCACACAGACAATACTCTAGTCACAAACATGTAGCTAACATAGAGTGATGAGCTAACCATAAGAAGAAGAAATACGCATTTTGGGAGATCTCACATGATATGACGCATTTTTTCACGATGTTATGGATATGACTTGTCCCAGGTTGTCACATCTGTATTACTCGACAGTTTTCGGGGAGAGGGTTTTGGTGGGTTTGAAAGTGAGTTTTGGCCTCAAAATGGGTGCAATTTGTTTTATAACAATAAAGCTTGTTTTTGCTTAACTTATACGGTTAGATTAAGCGGAGCCAAAAATAGAAACTCTGCGTAGGCTTAGGTATTTTTTCGATATGTTGTCAGTGTTATAACTTATCAAACACTATTATAATGCCATGTAGGCATAACATAATTTGATAAAATTATGTTGATTGCCCAGACTCTGCAATGAGGTACCAAGTGACCAGTTTATAAACATAACAGTAGCCGTAAATACAAATAACTGTTGACAAGACTAATTGACCACTTATACAAGACAAATATACTTAGTGAGCGCGAAATAATGCGATGATTCGGCGGCTGTCGGCATAGCGCCCATATCTCAGCATCACGACAACCTTGAATTAAAACATGAGATCCAAATTACAAAGTTGTTGTGTTAGTTCATTCATTTAAAAACATTCTTATATTACTAGATGCATTGTTGTGGCATCGAAAATTAACATTCCTAATGTTTCTAGTCACAATAAATCAATTGTTCAGCGTACAACTGTTTTCTGTATGATCATCGTTTTTCGTACATCCCATCAGATCGACCAAACTCATAATGTCATTGCATTAACTAATTTATTTTGAAACAATGCAACCATCAGAGAAAATTTTTGAAGTAATTGTACATTTATTTGACGACTCGATAGCCAACTTTCTCTCTACTCCCCCTCTCTCTATCTCTCTCTCATTGCCTCTCTCTCTCTCTCTATATATATATATATATATACATATATATGTATCTATATGTATATATGTATATAAATATATATATATATATATATATATATATATATATATATATATATATATATATATATATCGCTCACTCACGCTATCGCATACTCTCTCTCTCAACAGATTTTGAAATCACTTAGCTAATTAGTTGGAATTCTTGTCATATACAATAACTTAAAACACCAAATCCGTCGTCTGCGTTTGTTTGTATAAAAAAAACTAATGCGGATATTCAGTCTTCATAATGGAAAACACAGTCTGCCAAACAATCCCTCTTCATTATTAGTATGATGCTGGTCCTAAATGTGTGTGTGTGTGTGTGTGTGTGTGTGTGTGTGTGTGTGTGTGTGTGTGTGTGTGTGTGTTTGTGTCTGTGTGTCTGTGTGTCTGTGTGTCTGTGTGTCTGTGTGTCTGTGTGTATGTGTGTCTGTCTGTCTGCAAACGCACGCACACGCACACACACGACAATATACATGGTACGTGTGACGTAATATATTGGCATTGATGTTTAGATACGACATATACTGATTCCTTCCTAAACACAGTGAATGCTTAATGATATTATAGTTTCCTAAGAACGTAAGTACATATTTATCAGCCCCGGCTTGATGATCAGCGGGACAACTTGAAACGTTTAACATATCTCTGCGGAAACAAGTGTGTCCTCTTCACAACCGAGTTGAATCACGGTATGACTTTCTCCGGTGTCTTGAACCACGCGAGCCTAAAGCATCGTCTACGTCAAAGAAGTCAGGGCGAACAGAAAAGCTGTGTTCCTTGACGGGATAAAGGTACTGGTCTGTCTGTGTCCCTATGGAACAGCGGGCGGCCAGAGCCCCAGTCCGCCCGTGCAAGAGAGAGTGGCGACGTCGCCGGCGAGTTTGGGGTCGTGGTTCTGGCTGCGGTTGTTGTGACGTCCTGTGAGCGATATATTCGTCCACGCTCCAGTGGCCGGTACGGATGAGCAGTCGGCTAGAGAGGAACTCTGCAAACTCCAGATCGCTCTTCTCATCGCGGTAAGTCTTCGTGTACTGCGCCGTGATGCCGCACACGACCACCAGAGCGCGCCACATGAGCACGACGAAGAACGCGGCGACGACGAAGATGAGCAGATTGACGTTCGGCGGGTCGTTGACGCACTCGTTCTTGCCGCTCGCGACGATGTTTCGGAACAACCTCGCGACGTGCTGAACAGCTGTGGTGAAGTGCGCGTACCCCTCACAATACGACCCGAACAGCATCTGTGACGTCAGAACAGTCATCACGAATGCCGCACAGAAAACAGATGCTATGTAGAAGACGTATTGTCTGGCACGGGAGATGTTAAATGCGAACAGCACGTTACGTTTTCCAAGGTACACAGACCATCTCAAAACTTGTATCATGAGCAAAATATAGACTGCAGAAAGACTCGAAAAGACGGCTACATCAGATGAAATGAGCTGCGTGAACGATATGAACTTCCTGCCCCTACTGATTCGAAGTTCCACCGAAATCCATTTCATAACGCTATAGTGCCACAGAATCATTGGGATGGACGCGTATGTTGTAATAATGATGGCCCAATCTACCAACGACCAAATATTTGCGAAATACGTCCTCAATGAATGTCGCATCTTCCACACACGCAATGCGACCTTAACGGCGTAAATATGCATCACAAGAATGCATGCTAGGTGATATGCCAAGCGGTATATATCACGTATGATGCTCATAGAATGCACTTGGTAAAGGGTAATCACATAGTGACTTGAGTCGATCGTCCCAAAATATGTGAATTCAAACCAGAGTTGTGTCGACGCAAGTACGCTCTCCGTTGGATTGAAAGTGGTGAACTCCAAGACAACCGCCCTCGTTTTATCGTCTACCCAAAATGCATTGCGTAGCCTCTCTAAAGACTGGATCATCTTCGACCTCCTCCGAGTCCACAGGGGGATTATGTAGCCGCCTCCAGAGTACGTTTTGTGTCTACCCCATGTGGAAGGCGTGCCAGTTTCCCCGGCAGTGTGGTAGGCCCAAGGGCTTTGGTGGAGTACAGTGGAGGTGTTCGTGGCGATATTGCTCCAGTATGGTGAGTATGAAGTCTTGTCCTCAGATCCAAAGCTATACGGCGTGAAACACGAGCGGCTCAGTGAATGGTGTAGCTTGAGTGAGTCGGAACACGCACCTGGAAGACACATGTACTTATTGAAGACACTTGCTATCACCTGGTGGTAGGCACACTAGCATGGAATCCAATGGTTCTATCGTGCATTTTAACAGGCAAGTCAAGTTGCACGCACCCACAGTCATCCACGTACGCTCAGACACACGTACGTACGCACGCACGCACTCACGCACCTGCTACAACTCTGAGCTGCCTGATTCTGGCTATGCCGACTACAACGTTGGCATCGTCGGCGATGTGTTTGGTGCCGGGATGTAGAGACGGCACAAAGCTGTGCTCAATGTACTGCCACATGTCGCTGGTCGATCTTACCTGAAGCACGCAGCAGCATTGTCTCGTATGTTTGTGAGTGGTTATGTGTGTATATATGTGACACACACACACACACACACACACACACACACACACACACACACACACACACACACACCCACACCCACACCCACACCCACACACACACACACACACACACACACACACACACACACACACACACACACACACACACACATACACTCACACATATACAAGCGCGCATTGACACCGAATCTCATGTTACTAAGATTTGGAAGTTTGTTTATAGCATACCGGTTTTTCAATTAGGTAATTTTAACAAAAGAATATTTTATTATGTTCCTCCTTGTTCTTTGCGACATGGAGTAAGGGTCAGATACATCCATTCGCTGTGTCTTTCTTTCCAAAAGCCTCTATTAATAGCCTCTTCTGTCCGTCTGTCGTCCCTAACGAATCTCTCGAGTCCTTCATCAGTCATGTTGCATCTGAGGCCAGCAAATGACTTGCCAAGACAGTGTCATTCAAAAATTAAAGTTCAAGTTAATCGTTGTGACTGACGGCCAAGAGAGACCAGCAGCAACACACAGAGACAGACTGAAGGAAGATGTAGTCCTAGAGGGGGAAGGCCTACAATCGGCACTGGTAGACCGAGAGACCCGGAGAAGGAGAGTTGAAGTCACAAATGTTCGACCCCAGTGAGCGAGCGAGTGCGTGAATGAGAGAGACGTAAGTGGGTTTCACGCAATTCGTTCGCATTGTAAAAGAAATACTTGTGCCTATTTCTTAGCTGGCAAAACCTATTTCCGGCTAACGGCCTGCATCTCAGACAGTCTACCCGTATCAGCTTTGGTTTCCTCTTTTTCTAGATCCTTGATGTGATTTTATGAATAATAAAGTAAATAATTGTAACCAATGCGTGTTGTGGCATAAACTACCGTTTGTGACACATCATCCAATTTATACGTCTTAAATCTGAAGAGAAAGTACCATTGTAAGGAAACCCGTTTTCAGATGCATACCGTGATAGCTCTGTGTTTGGGACAAGTCTCAATAGTGTGTCCTCTTAATGCATAATTTGCCTTTTTTTGGCAGAAAACAACATATTTAAAAACAACCTCTCGAAATAGGCGGACTTTTAATAATACGAGGGATGCTTTTGGAATATCGTATCGTATTCGTGTGATGAGGTCATTGTTAAGACTGATTCAGGTGACATACTCCATTAGGAGCATGCATTACAATTGTCCTGTTTTCCAGTGAGTTAATTTGTTATAATTAAAGTGCAGGTTTGAAATGTTCCAATATTCCATCTTATGATTACATATTTTATTTACAAATAAGAAAAGAGATACCAATATATTGCAAAGGATTTTTTTTAACAACAATTCGTTCTTTTGGGGACTTTGATAACCTGTCATTTTGATACTCTGAAGATCTGTTATAAAACAACAACTTTGCCTGTATAATAATTTTGCTATGAAATGGTCTTTTGGAACTTTGCCCCGAATAGTTGGTGGCATAACAGAATGCCGTAGACGTTTCATAACCATTGTGGCGACTATTCGAGTAGTCTTGGCTCAACATAGTACTGTATGTGTGAAGAATCGTCGTCCTAGTATGCTAGCACCACCGAGGGGGCATTGTCATCATCCCTGACGTATTTCTTGATATCGGACGGCGATAGGGGACGTACATATTGACAACCATATAATAATTTCAAAACGACTTTCCACATTAATTATATCCTTATTGTCAAAAACGTGAGCACCTTGTGCAAAATGTATATTCACAATTTTATAGCACAATTACCGATTTGTCACATTGACTTAATGACAACCATATAGGGTCACAAATTAGACATGGGTTGTTCGAGCTACTATTTTACCTCAGAAAAAGTTAGATTCCCCTTGTATCTAACACGCACAAACGTGTCTTCGATTGATTTGTGCAAAATATACGGTGATCGTGGAGCTCGCTTGTTCAACACTAGTGATAAGAGCGTTGACAGCAGAATAACTAGAGAAAGGTCAACGAACATTTTCCAAATTCGCCGTTCGTTTTTTACAATCAATGCTGCCATTTGAATAGTCAAGTATGACGGAAAGAGGAAGCAACTCGACTCTCTCGAAGAACTTTTCCTGGCAACGTTGGCCGGAACAGGGGGAAACGTGTAATCCATACCTAGATTAAGACCAAGTTTGAACATATAAATAGACTATTTTATAATGGATATATATATATATATATATATATATATATATATATATATATATATATATATATTCATATCATATATGTATATGTATATATATATATATATATATGTATATGTATATGTATATATATATATATATATATATATATATATATATATATATATATATATATATATGGTCAGTTATCACAAAACGTCGTCAAAACGTTTTTTGTAATCTAACCATTATAAAAGCATACAGCACGGCATTGTAATGGTGGTCACGGCAACCGCCTCGGTGACAGGTACCATGGGAACCCAACTTTTACGTGTGCATCTTCAAAATTATGGAAGATACAGGCAAATAAAGGGTATTTTTGACCCATTTTTTGAAGTTTTTCTGTAGTACTATTATACTAACACGAATTATGCATTAACCAATAATCACAGGTGTGTGGTTTATTTACCCATTTATCGGTGTGTAGTTCGACATAGAGTCTTCAAAAAATGTCAGCGTTTTGTTGAATGGGCGCGCCGGAAGAAGAGTGTATATGGTGGGGTAGATTAGCCGATACCGAGTGTATGCAAATTTTCAACAAAGCGTATGCAAGGGTAAATAATGTAGTACAAAAATACTAATTGTATCTGTATGTTGATACTTCCATTTAGATAACACCTGTATAGGTTAAATTGGCCTCCCAAATTGTTTAATCCTGTAGTAAAATATAATAGTCTCATATTTCGACGTGGGGTGGTTTTTGACGATACTGAGCGAATGACATAGACTCACTGATTTTGGAGAGAGTTTTAAATATTAGTGGACGTTTTTTTTCACATATTTTTCTGGTGTTACTTAAGGTATGTGACAATGATAAATTAGAAATGCAGCAATTGTTTTCTTCTATATGTTATGATGTTTATACGTATGGTGATACCGAGCGTATACACGAGACCGAGCGTATGCAAATCAAATATCTAAAAAATGACGTACTGCTGCCATTACCAGAAAAAAGGGAGAGACACAGGAAGGCAATAGCCAAATCACGGAAGATAAGATGTCGGTAGCGGAATTTCTTAGGAGATCAGAAAACAGCAATGAGTTACTTTCAAAGAATTATTAAATCAGGCGAAGAGAAATCTTCTCACCGACAGACACTACGCAAAACATCTACAGGAAGTTCAGCCTTGAATTCAGCGAGAGTAAGATATCATTTACTGCATTCTGCAGGGGGAGACCATCCAATGTCAAGGTCAGAGGTACGTGTGCCTATGCCAGCGTCACGCCAACATGTCCGTGACGGGGAATGCCTCCAAAGTACTGCCAAAGTCCTTACCTGCATTAAACTCGATGAGTGATGAAACTATAACGCAGAAACTGAATGACGGGGACTGCACAAGACCAATCAAATATAAACTGTGGATCAAGAAAGACGTGCAATACAAGACCACCCTCAGCACAAATTGAAGTGGTGGAGGGCATTGACACATTCTCCTAAACACTGATGAGAGAACTCCCAGAATTCAGAGGACATTGTGGGCAGGGCCTTCACACAGTACGAGCAAATCAGACATATCAGAGGTAATCTTAAGCTTATGACGGAAGCCACGTGCAGTGAATGGCTTATTGGAAGCGCGCGCCATTGTGCCAGTGGACAACCCTCTTATGGTGAGAGGCAGCTCATGTTACCATGAATGTTGCTATGAAGGGGCGGATATTTCACCCAAACTGCGACGGGTGGAGAAGTGTCCCTGTCGCTGTCATCCGGGATCAGTAGGAGAAAGATCCACGTGAAACAAGCTCCAGCAATGGCCGTCGTTACAATTTTAGACAATAGTCTAAAATGATCAGATGGTGTCAACTATCGAAGTGTAAAAACATGTTGGCTGTGTTGCACACATTGCTGAATAAAGGACATGTTCAGTTTATATCATGCTTTCGTAGAATATGAGTATTGTACTAGACAGGTTTAGTTTGTCGATGAGGTTATTGCCATGGTTATCACTTACTAATGCAGCAAATTATTGCAGCAGTAAGCACATTAGTAGAATAAGTTGTTTATTTGTTATTGTGATTAGCGGAATGTATTCGATGCCTACACATAATTAATTTGGTTAAGAGTAGAATTTCACGCGATCTCCGCCTGTTATTGAATCATTAAAAACTATAACAAATTTGTCTGATGTCCAATATTTACTGAACCACTGTGTATATACAAAAACTATTGTCTTTTGTCACTCGACGACCAACAATAGACAATCAACAGTTCGAGACGGCGTCCATTAGCTGAAAGGAAGACTGTTTAATCATCCCGAACATTATAAAATAATCGACATGACAATTACTTGGTTAAAAATATACTTCTTACCACAATGGTGACGTCTGAGTTAAACGAGAACTGCGTTTCCTTAGAAATGGCGATGACTGGGAAATAGTGCACATACCTGTCTCAGGGCAACACGCCGAGGCCAAGCAGAATAAAACAAATGCCCCTTAGAACAAGTATTTTCTATTTTGGAAATACCAGTGAAGAATGCTTTTCAGCGATACCTAGCGTATACCTATTTTAAACATCCTTATGAAGACTACAGAAGACAGTATCCGCATCAGGTTTATTCCGTTGAAAAGGTAATTGTTCATTTTATACCTGTATTTACGGTGACAGTATACAAGCAGTTCCCCTTAGACCCTTATGACCGCTTTACTCTTTTTCCGGGGTACCGAAAATGTATTCTAATTTTTAAATTGCATAAAAACAAAAGAATGTTTACAAACATTGCCACTTCTGTCCATTTTGAACCATACACCTGTCACATGCTCAAACAAAATAAACTAGAGCACTTAGCGAAACAATTAAATACCATAACATATACATTAGATACACTATGTGCGTGCATACGCTCGGTATCGCGCAACACGGACACCCAACTTCAAAGTGATGCCAAAGAGCCGATTTTACTAATTAAGCTACCCAAATTTATTTCCAGTATACCTTGACATGTTATGTATTAGTGACTAAAGGGAAAATGTGAAATATTGAATTCTAAATGTACCCCCTAAAGCAGATTTTGACAACGTTTCGTGATAACTGACCATACATACATATATATATATATATATATATATATATATATATATATATATATATAAATATATGTGTGTATATTATATATATATGTATATATATATATATATATAATATGTTTGTATATATATATATATATATATATATGTATGTATATATATATATATATAATATGTGTTTGTGTATGGGTGTTTTTGTGCATTTATCTGTGTGTATATGTTTGTGTGTGCGTTTGTGTGAGTGTGCGTGCGTATGTGTGTAGGTGTTTGTGTGTGCGTGTGTGTATGTGTGTGTCTGTGTCTGAGTATGTGTATTTATGTATGTGTGTGTGTGTGTGTGTGTGTGTGTGTGTGTGTGTGTGTGTGTGTGTATGTGTGTGTGTTTATCTGTGCGTGTATGTGTTTGTGGGTGTGCATGCGTGCCAATTGATTGAATCTTTGATATCATTATGACAACAACGATACTACTAATGCACTTGGGTTCATGTGTCAAGTTGTTAACTACTGAGCAAATGCACACTTTCATAATTACGCTTGTTATAAAATAATCTTCAAACGAACCCCTGTTAAGGGTCTGCGCATCAGGTTCATTTGGTCTGGCACGCGCTCCAACGACGAAAGTCACGAAGACAGCAATGGCGACGATTTTCACTGGTTCAAGGATTCCCGTGTCTTGAAAGAACGTGGAAATAAAGGACACCGTCCAGGCGACACTGCGGGCATAGCCGTAGGACAAGCCGTACATGACGGTCACGTAGGAAGCCGCGACGATCGTGCATATAGTCACAGCCCACGCGATATAAATGAACCACCAAGGCAAGCTGCAAAATTGGCTCAGTTATCGTGTTATAAATAGTATATGTTATAGAAGCTATACATTAATTTGCACACATTGGGTTCTTGTTTCCACTTATGTGTGGTGTGGTGTGCGTGCCAGTGTATACGGGTGGACGAGAGTGCGTGCGTGCGTGCGTGCGTGTGTGTGTGTGTGTGTGTGTGTGTGTGTGTGTGTGTGTGTGTGAGTGTGTGTGTGTGTGTGTGTGTGTGTGTTCGAGAGAAAGTGAATGCGGGATGCGTGCCTTGTCTTTTGTGTGTGATAACATATTTAACATACACACCATCCTTTTGCTTTCTCGGCGGCCTCGTGAATTTCGTCCTTGTTGGTGATTGATCTTCCGGAAGGAAGAGTGAAGGTTCTCTGTGTTACTTGTGTGTCTGGCGATGTGACATGTTTTGTCGCAAACGCCGAAGACCTAGTTGACATCTTTGAAGTAAAACTGTTTGATGAAATAATGTCAACACGATCCGGTACACAAAAGTAGATTACTATAACGTATCTGACTACACAACTAGTTGCATTTAATAATATGTTAGCATGTGTTAGTTGTGACAGTTGCACTCGTGATCAAAGCTTTCATGAATGTAGCCAAATGTATATATGTCTGTCTTAGAACAGAGGTGTAATGTTTAACACATCGTTTACATTTAATTACACATGTATAAAGGTATAATGTATTTAAAAAGCAATAGTTACATTTCGTTCTGTCGCCACAGGCTTGATTTCTCGCAAACGTATGAGCAAGTCTTCGTCAAACCTTAAACAAAACGAAAGTGAATGAAACAAAATTTCACAACTCCAATTTGAAATTTCAGAAAGTTAACACAAACTGCTCGTGTTTCCGAAATGGACATATTCTGAAATTAATATAATTGGCGGTAATCAATACATACAAATAACTTATATCATGCCAATGTCCTTGTAGTCTAGGTAAGGGTAATTATGATTAATGGCATAAGACATACGCTAACCTTTCTTGATCTAATTCGTGAGTGTCGTCCATTTGAATCGCGTTGTCCTGCCAGTATCGTCTGCAATTTAGAATGTAACAGCCGTAAAATACAGAAAGACATAAATTACTGTTAAAGTTCGACGTATAACTGTAAATTAAATGCGTCTACCTTGAACTGGTCGTCAATCGAGGATGTGTTTGTAAAAGAAAGTATATAAGAGCCATACGTCACCTTGTCTTTAGTACGTCGAATTCTATACAAAGATTGTCCGTTTCTCGAGGGCGTGTGTTCCTGAATATCGCAACAATTATGAAACTGGTAGGTAAACAGATGAGGAAAGCTTCCATGCTGACAATGAGCTGATCCATCGTGAGTGCTATGTTGCCAAGAGCGCCTTGTTCAATCCGTGCTGGCGCCTCGCCATAAAACATGATGTTACAGAGCATAGCGATCATGGCAAACGACATGAAGCACGAGACACGCTGAGTGCGGTTGAAGGTTTTGTAGACGGGACGATTGAAGATGCTAAGCCACGGATGCTCACTGCGCATGATCTGCAGCGACGTTAACCGGAAGTCGTACAATCGACTGCGTTTATCATCGTGCGCAAACAGCGATTTCTTAATGCCGTCTACGCCAAATTCTGGCGATAACCATTCGTCACATACGAAGTGCCAAACCTCGTTCGTTTGAATATCGCGAACTGTTATCTGCTTAAGAAACCTGGCAAGAACACATCGTGCAAGTACGATTAAACGCACACTATAAAAACATTATATATTCACTATAGGGAGGGACACACAAGAGTAGCTCCGTGCTAGTAAAGGGAATGGGTGTTCAAGCGCGTCAGCCTCCCTTAAAGACGTACCCCAACAATATACTATTGTGAACAAAATAGGGAATATATTTCAGTGCAAATCAGTAGTAGGTTCTGTGCAGTACACACCAACGATGGAATGCTCAGAATCTGAAGTAAATCGTGCATGCTAGTAAAAGTAAAAGCAACAAAAAACTATAACAATATCTTACACGACAACGAATGGCCGTTCTGACGTACCAAGAGGGAAAGAGACCACTACAGCTGTGCCAGACCCGTAGATTTGTAAGTTGTCCGAGACTAGCTGGAGTTGCCACCAGAAACCAACACTCGGCACCAGACTCGTGGACGAATCTTGTCGGGTCGGCCAATACAAGTGTTTCACTGTTGGCACGTGAGCCAATGATGTACATAGCGACAGTGGACGAGGTGCCTGCATGGTGCCGCCATCCAGTAATCACCGTTATCAGGTAGTAGTAGTTGGCGTCGACGGCGGTGGGAATAAAGATGACTCCTTGCTATAAAGACATACGGGAAGACAGCATTTTTATATAATAAAATATATTTTGCTTCATGCAAAATGTTGTGTAAATAGTAAACAAGCTCGGGCCAGCATTATGTTGTGTTTGCTAGTGTTTACGACAATGTTCTCATGGTAGCTTAGACGTCAACTAATACCAGTGGTGTTTTGTATGGTAAATGAAACAGACTTGACCTTCATCTGATCCGCGCGGTCTTTGCGTCGTGCCCACACCATCAGTAGTGCGTAGATACACCAGGCACCAAAGACCAGTGAAACAACGAATGGATTGTTGAAGACCCCGAGAAATAACGACAGGTCAAATGGGTTCACTTCATTTGGTCGTTTTACAACGTTTGCCGAGAAGACACTCAAGTGACGACATTCGCAAACGACCGCATCAGTCGACGTGTTTGGTGATACCTAAAAGGCAACATACGTAATCTTAAAACTAGGAAATCCACATAATATTAACGAGGCGAACATAATCGAAAAGCAACACACCACAGTCACATCATATGCACCATTGCACAGTTCATATCAATCGATTCAACAAATATCTTAGACTAAGATTATTATCATCGTCCTACCATACACCCGGCGTTCGTCCATAGTTCTTCGTCATCGTCCCAATGTAAACAGTCAATCGTGTAGACAGATGCTGATATGTCAAGATATTTTGTATTGGCTCTCTCCGACCTGTTAATTTGGTTTCTGCTTTTTGAATTTTCCACCGTCTCCGGGTTGCAAAATCCACATGAATCGGATTTCGCTTCACAAAGCTTACAACGAGACGAGTCATAAGATGACTGAAGCATACCGATGTACAATTGACAACGTGGACCTTTGGCAAACATTCGGCCGAACAGAGAAACATGGCCATCTCCTTCCACGATGTATTCTAGTCCAGCCTTATTTGTCTTGTTTATCTTAATAATCGTGCGTGTCGGTCCACTTTGGAAGTTCACAATGAGTAGTGTAATATTTCTTTCGTTCCTTGAGTCCCTGAAGAAATCTCTAACGAACACCTTTATATCTGACTTCACAATAAGGTAAACGGACACGTTGGTGTCATTCGTATGAGAATGTAGTATTATCTGGTAGTTCTTGTTGCAGTCAACGGAAGTTGAGAATCGCTCCAAATCTGGTAGTTTGAAACGGTCACCACGTTGATTCATCTTCAGATTAAAATGTTTTGAGCGTCGGACGGTCCCTGGAACATTGACGTGTTGCTCAAGAAAATACACAATTGTTTGTCTCTCTATATTGGGTGATGAAGGTTCAATATATATATATATATATATATATATATATATATATATATATATATATATATATATATATATATATATATACATATATGTATATATATATATATATATATATATATATATATATATATATATATATATATATATACACACACACATATATATATATATATAATATATTGTTATGATAATAGCTTAGAACATTGAAAATAGGCTATGAATATACATATATATTATATATATATAATATATATATATATATACACGTACGGACCCACACACACACAAACAAACACACGCACACAGTTCGAAGATGTGCCTCGCCTGGTGTGACTAAAGAGTTTGACACGCTCGTGGCAATCTCTACCACATCTGCAGCAGACATACACAGTCGGCTGTGAACGAAGAGAATGATTTATTCTCTCAGCCAGTTGTGCCCTTTTCCTCTCTTGTCCTTTTTCATACCAGTTTGACGATTGCTTTGCAATTACAATGATAACTGGTCTTGTCTTGTGTACGGTATCCGAGTCTCGCCGACTTACAGAACAGTGCTGAGGACGCATGTCTATAAAAACATAATTTTGTGTTTTCTGTCAAATATGGATTGATCTACACTCTGTTGTTCCGTCTGGACACGACAGCTGTAACTTTTACTATGTGGATATTAGTTTCAGAAGCTAGAGCACATTTCATGTGATTGGTGAACCAAAATATGTGAATTGAGAAACGACATCAAGTGTCACATTGTCAATGTAGAATGATGGCGGTGAAATGACATCCTCATCCACAACATTCATATATATATATATATATATATATATATATATATATATATATATATATATATATATATATATATGTATATATATATAATATATATATATATATATATATATATATATATATATATATATATATATATATATATATATATATACGAATACGAATACATTTATTTCAGGTAAAAACCCATATACAATTGGTACATACATTAGCACATCTACGTAGATGTAACACTTCAAATATGTTAAAAAATGAATAGATAAAAATATAAAGTTATACGTTAGATAAGTGTAAAATTGTATAAAAAACACCAAATAAAATAATTAGTAATTAGCAGGATGTGATTGTATAATAAATATGCAATTAATTCAGGTAAATAAACGCCGTTTGGAAAATAAGTTATATAAACAACTTACTGACTTTAAAAATATATATAATAATAATAAATAAATAATAATAAAGTTATATGCGAGACATGATGACTATCTTACAGATTAACCGTGTATAACGAATTGGCCCAGCTAATCCACATTGGGCCATTTACTATTTCAAAACAATTGTACATAACCCTAATCAAGTCGTTATTTATGTTTAAAATGCGTTTTTTAAAACCATAAATGTTCTTACGCAAGGGCGTCAAATGTGTCTATAGCATTACCAGCAAACATGCCACTCGCGCTGAATAACATTTTTTAAAGCAAATATACAGTGGTCAGTGGAGTGTCCCTTCTTAAATCCAAATTGATTGTCGGTTGTATTAAGATATGGTGTCAACATCTCCAGCAATATAATTTCCAATATTTTTGAGGCAACGGTTACAAGCGCAATTGGTCTGGAGTTGTTTACATTGCTCGTGTCTCCAGACTTATTTTTTATCAATGGAATTATAATAGTTTTCATAAAGTCATCAGGTAGATGAGAAATCACTCTATTATAAAAAATGGACAACAGTATAGTTATGCGCCTATCTGAATGAATAAAATGTTCGGCAGATAGCCCATCGTTACCACATGCTTTTCCACATTTTAACTTATCAATAGCATTTTTTACCATGCAATGAGTTATGACTAAGTTATTTTCATAACACAAATATTCTGTGTTATGTACACGCTCTTTCACATTTTGCATATTTGCATCTGTGGTTACATTATTTAATAAGGACTCAAAATGTGTTTTCCACATGGCGGATATGGCCGTAGGTTCATTAGCGCCATTGACAGGTAAACCTTTTTTGTATGTTTTGGATACGTTT
>OZ024858.1:48494529-48524529 GCA_964017155.1 Oasisia sp. SBJ-2009 | reverse complement strand
CACTTTCATCACTCCGTCGAAGACAACTCTGGAATGTATAGGCACGATTAACACCTACAGTTTACTTAAATATACACTAACATGTTAAGTTGTAGTGCACATGACAATAACAATGCAATTATTTGATCTATATTCTTTGATCTCTCTGTCGATATGGGGAATTATTATCAATTGATTTAACGTACGTGTAACGCTGGCATATTTGATTATTAATTATTTATGTTTGCTAAGAACGTTCTCTCTACATATTATTATTGTGTGCCAGTGGTAAAGTGAATAATTTCCATTTACTGAGAAAGCTATGCCGCTTAGGCTGAAACCATGACGAGAAGATAGCGATGTTTTATAGAGAGGCGTTGATAAACACGTAACCGGAAGGTAACGATATTGTGAACACATGACCGGGAAATAATGTTGCTATTGAGTTTGACTTTGAGAAAAACGTACTTTAATGTGTCGTTTGTTGTGTCCGGTGCTGCTTTCGTATAAGTCAGATTCTTGAGACGTTCGCTCATTTCTGCGTAAACCATCGTAGCTTCTGCCTATGCATATGAGCAATTAAACATAACACATTTTAGTCATATTACAGACGAAATGACGTAAACGTTTGTTATTCACAATCTTAATTAAATACACTCTAGAATATGTTTTGTACATTTTCTGTACATATACAGTCTTGTATGACAACTATAGATCAGTGATGACATCACCGAAGTACAAGCTGCTACCATAACGGACGAGTTAGGTATATGCGTGTTGATGTTTCGCGCCGTACATGGAATCGCTATCACGGAATGGAGATCTTATCACCGCAAAGGTAATAATCTTACCTGCAATTTCAACTGCAATGGCATTACTATTTATTCCATTCAATTTAAGATAATAACCGTATGTACAACTGCATAAATAATATGTTTACGTTTTGAAACATTTTGCTTAAACATCGCGAATGCTTAATCGTGCAGTATAATATACGTGGCAGATTGTATAATGCAAAGTTGAGCATCCACTATATTCAAACAGCAATAATTGAACAATTATTGACCATCATTGGATCCACCTAGCGACAAATTCGAAGGTAATATTATTATCTTTACGGTGATATAATAATAAATTATTGTAATTCCACATCAAGCCTGAAACAACAGACCGCATCGCCGCAGTCTACGTAACACATAAGTTGCGTTCGGTGATGTCATTCACAACTGACAAATTGGTTGATTCGTGGCATACAAATTACCACGTTTATGCAGGCATAGTAACATGAGTTCGCAATCAACATACTTAACATTCGCTACATTACTTGATAGGAGCTCAATTCATCTTTAAGAGATATTGTTCTCATGACAAACGACCACACGTTCTTACCAGTATTACATTACTCAATATTTCGGCAATAGTTACATTCTACAATTATCCAAAATAAATAACAACCCACACATTTAAGTTGTTCATCCACTCAGTAACGGGAAAAAATGCAACTTTATCGTTATAAATAAATATTGTGTGAACTAAAGTACTTCCATATAAGACACGACCGTGTGTCCGGTATACTAGTCAACCCCTAACCCTTACAAGTAGGCTAATTACACTCTTTATTTTTTTAGAAACTATTGGTCAGGCTTACCTGTGTTTCTACCTCGATGGCGTCTGTATCCATGATGGCTTTAAGACAGATTGCCTTGTATTTAAGAGACGCGTCGTCTGAGACGTTCGCCAGTTTTTCAACCATCCTCCGTCTCAACTGCCAAACAACGTACAATGGCGAATTAATCTTGTCATAAGTTTGTATGTTGTATCAGTCAAATCAAACTGTAAAATCAAAATCACGCGCGCGATAGACGTACAAAGACACATACACAGAGTGAGAGAGAGATTTTGGATATATATGGATAAATTGCATAATGGGAACATTCAGACCTGCACAAAGCAGTCGCAAATGATTCTATTGTCATCTTTGAATACAATTCCTAGATAACAACGTACATGTGATTTACACATTACTGTCAATGTTTACTGTGTATAACTGGGTTGTTTGTCAATGATATCACTAGTATTTGTATATAATGTGTCGATAATATAGTTCTTGACGTCAGCCATATGCCACGACAACCACAACGAAAACTACATTAGGTAATAATTTATTTTAATAGTCTGCAGTTATTTTTATTCTAACAAGTTAAACAGGGTCATCGAAGTGTACAGTTGTTAACAGATTAGAGTTTTCAGATGTTTCTGTACTTTCGACCCGAGTTCAGCCTCGTTTTGCAAGCTCTTTAATTATGTTGGTAGGTTGAAACTATCAGCAACGTGTGTATCAGTGCACGGATTAACGTCATCCGATATATAACACCCTCTTTGGAAAGCGTGGTATCACGTAAGCATCATCGAAACGTTTACCTTTTGTGCCATCCCAGCAGCGTTGCCGATGGAGATCGTGTTATTGTCACTGGACATGTGATTCAAAGCATCGGCGATACTTGACATTACCTCACATCCCTCTAAACCGAACAGACGGGATATAATGAACAGAGTTTCGGTGGTCTGCCTCTTATTTTTCGCTAGTCTATCGTTATGCTGGTCCACGTTCACCGTTGTGTCCGCTGCGGACTATTCTACTAACATTCTTATATGCTGCATAGTCGAAAGTTGCTCTTTAAAACAATTTTTTTAAACAATCTTTTTGGCGGTGATTTTATATGCATACAATTCTCAACACTAAATGCACCTCCGTGATACTTTCGCCGGTGTGGCGATGATAAAAGTGTCTTGCTTAATATATATATATATATATATATATATATATATATATATATATATATATATATATATGTGTGTGTGTGTGTACAGTATGGTTCAAACAAGATTTCTTATTTCACAACTAATAGTAATGTTTACTCACATCGACGGTTCGACCACCATCGGTGGTCTTCATCAGGAACAGTGTCTTCACTGCTCGCCAGAAGGCGTGGCGAGCAGACTGTCCCGTCTCTGTTCATAGTTGGTGAAATCATTATAATCCAGATGGCTTTATTAATCAAACGTGGATACCTGTATGTCTATCTATCAACCACCTTTGCCTCCCCACTCCCTGTCTATCACACAGTTATGTATGTTTGCGTTGACTGCTATTGACGATTTGAGTTGCCTACCTGTGTTCTACGCTTGTCGAACATTTTCCTTTATCTCTAATAACACGTCTGGTTGTTTCAACTTGTGTCCTGTTTTCACCTAGTCTCGTGGCAAATGTTTGTCCGGTTTCACAGATGTAAGACGTATCGTACGCTTTGCACGGGATTTTGTATACGCAGTCAATCTTACTTCTGTCTTCCACGTTATATTTTGGATGAACCAATATTTGTCTTAGGTTTCTGTGTGGTTTGATAGCTGTTGCTATTTCATGGTGTTTTAGAAAGTGCTGTACCGGTTCCGTGACACCTTGGGCATATGGTAGCGTTCCCATACCTCAGGATTTCTCATTGTTCTTATCCTTAATCTTTCTTATTTGGCTGGTTATGATGTTGTTCGTTGAATTTCGTATAATCCACTTAAGGTACCCTCACTCCTATGGAGCCTTTGTGATGTGCTCCACCTCTTTCCGTCTGTCCTGTGGTGATGTGACAATGTTGCTGCATCTGTTCAGTAATGGTTTATTACTCAAAATTTCCGATATAGCGGATAGTGTGAACTAAAGTTCAGAAACCAGTTGGTGCGTATCCTTTTTCGATATACAAAGAGTTTTCCGTATCATCAGTGTGTCAAGGAATGGCAGTGACCCATCACTATCTTCTTCCTAGTGTCAATGGTGTTTAGGTAGTCTGTGAGTTCTTAATCACACCCTTTCTTCACTATCTCCATTACGTCATCCACGTATTGCTTCCATATTCATGTGTGAGACAGTCTGTTCGTCACGCCATATGGCGAGCAGTGATACTGGTCAAAAATCAAATATTAGTTGTGAAATTGTTTGAACATTTTATTTTTCCAACTTATTTAACATTCTCACGTATGTACAATATGGTGTTGTTTCGATGTCCAAGTGAAATAAATGGTGTCTCGGAACTATTAACTGCAGCATATAACGCATGCGGGTGTTTTTTTTCTCAAACCTGTAATACTACACGAATTTATATTGATGCGACTCGACACTGGGGAATGGCAAGTGATCCCAGCCACAGCCAGGCTGATGCTGATCACAAACCTGCACAGACATTTGTTCGGTTGATGTTTTATAAAAGGGGTATGGCTCGGTGACCAGCAAGAATAGTTTACTATTATTACTGAACATTTTTCAGGATAGTTCAATGGTTTTAAATTGTTCATATCCAAATTCAAGATCTTAAATTTCGTTTTACCTGTCGAGGCTTTCATCTGAACGTTTCACGTTGAATTCATCAGTACTAATGACGAATAATGTCATAATAATTACGTGGGGTAGCTCGTAATATGTAAAAAGAAAGAAACCAAGAAACTATGGGAATAATGCTGGTTGACCCAACAATGCATGAGATGCTAAAGAAGGACCCGACCAGGAGGTGCAAGGACAAACTCAGCAGAATGATAAATGCAATTGAAAAGGAGGAGAAGTTCACTAAGGAACAGTACTGGTACTTGTATCCAACACTAGAAAAAGTACCAACGATGTACTGATCACCAAAAATCCACAAGGAGGGTGTGCCACTTTGACCAATTCACGACTACACACAGACAATAGGATACAAGGTATCCAGAGAATTGGCTGACATATTACAACCATATTATACCACGCAGCAAATATACAGGAATTGGTGAAATAAATGATAAGATAAAAGTTAAAGGATAATCTTTTGTGTCATGCGATATTACGTCTTTGTTCACGAAGACTTTGATAAAAAAAAGCGTGTGAGATAATCAGGAAAAGACTGGTAACTGACACTAAAGAAGAGAACCAACCTAAATTTAGAAAACATCATGGAATTGCCGAGATTTGTGTTGTGGACAACATATTTCAGATTTGGAGGGGTAATTTACCAACAGAAGTATGGAGTAGCCATGGGCAGCCCAGTATCCCCCATTGTAGTGAATATCTATATGGAGGTCTTGGAGCAAAAGATCATCCATCGCTACAGCACCAGAGGACTGTCGACCGAGAAGCTGGAAGAGATATGTGGACAACGTCATCTGCCTAGTTCACACAGGTAAGGCAGATACATTGCAACAAGGTATGAATACAGTAGATCACACGAGCAGTAGCGTCTTCACAAGCAAAGATGAACAAACATCAGTATGCCGTTCTTGGATGCCAAGTTCACCAGAAAGGAAGACGGCAGCGTGAAGTCTACCGTGTACAGAAAGAAGACGCACAGTGACCAGTACGTAAACTTTGCGTCCCACCACCCTAAACATAAGAAGCTAGGAGTTGTCAGAAGGCTCATGAACAGGTGTGAGCCGATAACCATAAAGGAAACGGACAAGAAGGGAGAACTGAAACTCATGAGAAGAGTATGTGGCTATCCATTCTGGGCCTTAAAAAAGAGAAGAACAATATCAACCAACAGAACACAGAAAAGAAACTACAGGAGTCAAGTGGTTATCCCATATGTCTCGGGAGTCTCGGAAAGAGTACACCGTGTAATGAAGAAGTACGGAGTTAAGATCCATGCATCCCCACACCATCCTCAGGTGTCTGCTGGTACATCCAAAACACAAGTTAGAATTTGCAGAACAATGTGATACCATGCAATAACTGTGGTGCTGAGTATATTGGAGAGATTGAGAAACTACTGAAAGCACGACTGGACGAACACAGGAAGGATGTACACAACACGAACAAGGAGAAATACACAAGGAGCGGGAACTGTTTTGTCTAACTTCAACAAATCCGCCATAAGAGATCATGCAGACTGAAAATCACATCATAGACTAGGAGGGAACGAACCACAAACACCACAAAAAAGGAAGCCATATGGATCAGAAAGACAGACAGCAATGAACAGAGACGAGGGCAATTACGAGCTATCACACGTGTACGATAACGTCATTCGTCATTAATACTGAAGAAGTCAAAGTGAAACGTTCAGACGAAAGCATATACAGGTAAAAAGATATTTAAGATCTTGAATTTGGATATGAAAATTGAAAACATTGATTCAGCAGGAATAGTATTTTACATAAATATATTTTGCGTGCATCTGATTATAAACGATGTTAGTCCAAGTGTTACCTCTGTGCTGCCTTTCAGCAAACAATTCGTCAACAATACTTTGTCCTGTGTTATTAAACATGTAGCCTGAAATTGTGTTCAGAGTGTCTTCATACATATCAGAATTTGGGTTCACCTGCAAAGACGAATTAACAGTTACGCCACTGTAAGGAGTATAACAAGTAAATAAATGAAAGGCAATATGCGTAGCGGTAGCGATAGAGCGCATACTAACGAACTCTTCAAGAAACAACTGACTTTACCATTAGAAAAAGATATATATACGCAGTTATTCTCTTTCTGTATATTATTGCCATGAATATGTGTCCGTCGGTAAAGACAAGTCTGCTGAACATAAACAATGACATCCAATAATACACGACACGTCATGTTGAATAATTGCATGTTCCAATTTAAAAAACAAAACCTAGCGTGTCATGCAAAACCACTACAGACAGTGACGTAACGCTGTAGAATTACATAGCAAACAATGCACTGTGATTATGCATTCATGACATTCAAATGTCAACTGAAAAATTGTTTTCATTTACACAATGTTAGTGCCTTCGATAATTAGCATTCATAAATTTAAACGAATACGGCTGTGATTTATGCTATTACTCAGCGTTTCTATTCTATAACAGCACTATTTTATTTTTGATTGTCACCATGGAAATCAATAACGACATATGCAATGCATGTATTGGAACGAACAGTTGCCACTTTTGGCTGAATACCCTCATTATAGAAACGTTGACAGCATAATCAAATGTGTATGTGGTACAATTGGATGCATGTAGGTTCTATGATAAACTGCCATCACCATCTTCACCAATATAGCCGGCATGTCTGAGTAGGCGTTTGTCACGCAAAATGGCAGTAGGATATAAACCAGCAGTAATGAGCGCTTTTTAAATTTCTAACGGCAAATAGCAACTTCTCTCACAGCTTCTCTTATATTAGGTTAAACTCCCAAGTATGTAAATTGGCGGCTACAGTTAGTGAACTGTCGGAGGTGTCGCGCATAACACACATACACACACACATATATATATATATACATACACACACACCCACACGCGTGCGTGCGTGCATGCGTGTGTGTGTGTGTGTGTGTGTGTGTGTGTGTGTGTGTGTGTGTGTGTGTGTGTGTGTGTGTGTGTGTGTGTGTGAGAGAGAAGTTGCTATTTGCCGTTAGAAATTTAAAAAGCGCTCATTACTGCTTTATCTTACTGCCATATTTCGTGACACACATACACACATATACACACACGCACACACACACACACACACACACACACACACACACACACACACACACACACACACACACACACAAACACAGATATACACACAGACAAGCAGGCAGACATATAAACAGACAGACAGGCAGACATGCGGACAGACATATAAACATACATACATACATACAGACAGACAGACAGACAGACAGACAGACAGACAGACAGACAGACAGACAGACAGACAGACAGACAGACAGACAGACAGACAGACAGACAGACAGACAGACAGACACAGACAGACAGACAGACAGACAGACAGACACAGACAGACAGACAGACAGACAGACAGACAGACATACATACTGCATAAACTGGAAATAGAAACTGCAGAAAAGGAACTGGAAATCGAACTGGAACTCAAGCAACTACATTGAAGGTGGAATAATAATGGTGAAGATGGTAGTGGTAGCAGTAATACTAGTAGTAGAAGAAGTAGTAGTAGTAGTACTACTACTACTACTACTATTTGTAGTAGTAGTAGTAGTAGTAGTAGTAGTAGTAGTAGTAGTAGTAGTAGTAGTAGTAGTAGTAGTAGTAGTAGTAGCAGTAGTAGTAGTAGTAGCAGCAGCAGCAGCAGCAGCAGCAGCAGCAGTAGCAGTAGCAGCAGCAGCAGCAGCAGCAGTAGTAGTAGTAATTGTAGTAATTGTAGTAGAACTAATAATAGAGGTAGTAGTAGTAGTGGTAGTAGTGGTGGTAGTGGTAGTAGTAGTAGTAGTAATAGTAGAAGCAGTAGCAGCAGCAACAGATGTTGTTGTTGTTGTTAATACTTATAGTAATAGTAGCAGCTGTGACAGTAGTTATAATGTTAGCAATAAGCGTAGTTGCAACACTGGTTTCTGACGTTATTCATCAACAATCAGTGTTTTAGGAAAACGTCGATGGCGTTACGTGTTAACTTGCTTGTTAGTAAAGCATTATATGTGCATACTGTACTCACGACAACCGAGACGTTGAGTGTTGTTTCTGTTTGTAAGGCTCGGTAAGTGACATAAATAGTTAGTGTGTAATTGTCTTGTTTTACGCCAGCAAGCAAATGTTGTGGTGGCATTCTGGGCTTAGAGCTTTCGTACAACGTAAGTTCTGAAACGACGTATTTCACTTTTTACATATCTAGTTTTGCACAATTATACCCTATCATAATGTAAAGAGATTGTTAAGATGAAGTGAATGATTACTTAAATTGATTATTTGATTTACAATGATAATACGAAATGTGGTGCATATTTGACAATTAGCTTTCAATCGTAATTTTCTGTTGCAATATTCTGGCACGTTATCAATAAACAAAACTACACATTTATACGCATGAATTCAAGTATTGATCAGCTGCAGCTAATTCGGGAAACAAGACTGTTAGTTACATCCATCAAACGCCAAAGAAAATACCAAAATTCACTTAAAGGTTAGCTAAAACAGAAAGTAACACTGACAAACCGTTTGAATGCAATGTGCTCTTCAGATAGAAACGAAATTTGGCGGACACATCTTTCTTGGGGAATCCCAAACAGTGAACTGTGAACAATGTTTTATATACCCATCCTTCCCTTGGCATCACATAGCAGCGCTTTTTCTGTCTGATCTTCTTTTTCTTCTTCTTCTGCTTCTTGTTTTTCTTCTTAAGGAACTCATTCGTACCATCTATTCTAGTGTATGCAATAGCGCGTAGCAGCGAGCAGTTCCTTGCCGTACCTACGACACATCATCAAGTGCACACGTCGTAAAATGAAAACTCACATCACTGGCAGAATGAATTCACTCGCACACTCGCAGGTGGTTGTCATGTTCTGGCTCTCTTAAATGGTCTATCATGGTTTACCATTATATCAAACTAAACACTTAAAAATAGGTCTTGGTACGAATATGCACACCGTTCCAAATTAGAAGTGCATTAAAGATATAAATAGTTCAAGTTGTAATCACAATACAGATTATGTTCTTGTTTCTCTATGTAGATTGTGACGCCATAAGCATTATATACATGGTTTGCGGTAGCATCTGTGGAGAGGAATGAACTCATGAACTATTCCTCGGTCGAGAAGCAACCGACGACTAGAAGTCGGTATGTGTATGATGGGCTTATGTGTTTGGCTTTGAATCAGCTCACTACCACTCCGCTATTCGCGACAGCGCATTACTATACCTTCAAGTACTACGTGCGTATACCCGCCGTAGACGTAAGGTATTTCTGCCACTGGTGTGGTCATATGGGTACTGCTCTTGTTACTGAACGCATGTTTTGCGGTGATGTTTGTTGTAGCGTGTGTCCACCAAGATATTGAATTGTTGTCACACGTTGGACAGTTGGCTCGGAAAAAGAGAGCTTCTTTAGATTGTCTACCATCGACATGTCTGCAACACAGAAATATCAGGTCAACTATTTCCAATTTATGCTTGCCTTTCACACAAGGGGAGTAAGAGATTATTAGCACGTAAATGCGTATATGTATGTAAGCGTGCGTGCGTGCGTGCGTGCGTGCGTGCGTGCGTGCGTGTGTGTGTGTGTGTGCGAGTCTACGTGTGTGATGCGTAAGATAATAATTCCAAGCCCCAATCTCCCGGTGCCTAATTCATACGATTAAAATAATTATGTCAAGAACCCGAACTTCCAATCAAGTGCACACAAGGCCAGAGACACAAGGCCCGGGATCTTTCCTCAGGTCTTTGCGGTCTCTGAATCATCGCCAATTGAGCTGGGAGGAAATAGCGCAGTACAGTTCACCAACGCAGAAACTAGCAGACATTGGTAGGGCGGGTTAATAGGCTCACTTTAGGAAGAAATTGATTAATATAAAATAATAACGTTTATTCGAACTAAACAGCTGCCAATTTTCAAGATGTATGCATTGTATATAACAAAAGCACATAGGCATGTTGCCCCTTTGCTGAGGCAACACACCCACCAAAAGGGGCTAAACGAATAAGAATGCTCTATTAATCCCTGCAGGGAAATTACAATTCTGCTTGGTTGCGGCTTACAAAAATAAACATGCAAAGGTAAATACCACATATACAATAATAAGAAATAAACTCACACTAAGACACATATGTCGGCATTATAAAACATTATTGAAATATTAACATAACACACACGTACAGTTATAAACAATTAGAATCACCGCATACACCCAATCCATTCATTAAATGACATTTCTAGTTATACCTTTCCTCATGTTAAGCCCTTTGATCACCGAAGGCACAAATGACCAGCATATCGTGTCTGTTTGGCCCTGAAGTGTACGTTTTACACCACACAAATATTTTAGACATACCATTTATTATGTACACCATGCATACGGTACTTGCGAATTAAGCAAACATATCATGGTATAATTATATATTATTTTGTTAATTGGCGGTAACAAAAACATTGCTTTGTTATCTTTAGCAAGAGAGCAAATCGCTTAGACCCAGCTAAATTCGCCTAATAATATATTGCATTTTGATTATCTTAGTTTAAAATGTGCACTTAAATGCACATCATGACTTTGGCTTTGTATTCGGTGCGGGATAGCCTCATAATACAACCCCAGGGCCTTGGTGCTCGGCAATCAGTCTGAAGGAAATGGTACTTACTTGAACGTGATTTCAAATGTACTCCTATCGCAAAACTGGTCACCGGTGGTAACAACAAGAGGCTGGAGGCACAAGCAGCTCTTCTTATCTGGAACCAATAGAAAGGTCATTTTCTGTGAGAATCGATCACATATATATATATATATATATATATATATATACATATATATATATACATATATTTATATACATATATATATACATATATATATATACATACATATATTTATATACATATATATGTATATATATGTATATCTATCTATCTATATATATATGTTTATATATATATATATATATATATTTGAGCAAAACAGCAATTCTAGCCACATCATACAAACTGGTATGCGCTATCACAGAATTTACATTTTTAAATATCTTAGAACGTGTCTCGTTTCTGTGATATCATATGTATATGTATATATATATGTATGTATGTATGTATGTATATATATATATATATATATATATATATATATATATATCCTACATCATTAGAGATAAATTATTATTTATGTGGTAACTTTGCATAACTCACAGGTTTCTATGAAAAATCAGTCTTTTTTATCACTAACCCCATTTGCTGAGAACATAATTGCTCAGTAAAATATGTAAAGTAAAATATACAGACGACAATGACATTAATACTTGTAATATGCACACCAGGAGAATGAAAATTACATAAAATATAGGCGAATTGTTCTGCTTAATTTTACTGTAATATTTGAAGAATTGCGGACGTTATGATATTTGATTTAGCACAACGAAAAATGCAGTTTTAGCCATTCGGGATTTATCAACAAAATCACTTAAAGTAATAACCTCAAATATCATCTATAGAGGTTCTTGTTGCACCAGCATGTTCACTTACGTCGCAAAATAGCTGATAGCATGGCAAACCTAATATCATTCACCGTTAGTTCAGTCTTTTAGCTATTTTCCAATTACCAGCGTAACTGTTTTTGTTATGGAATTTGTAACATGTCTGTCATGTTGTGGGAACATTGACTAGGAGACAGATTATAACACAGAGAGAACATTATTACCGCCCGTGGCGTATTGCACAAGCAAACATACACACACGCACACACGCACACACGCACACACGCACACACGCACACACACACACACACGACGACGACGACGACGACGACGACGACGACGACGACGACGACGACGACGACCGACCACGCCGACGACGACTAAAACTGGTAAAACGATTCACCGAAATGGGATATTGATAGTTGTAGAGATAGGCCAAGATGAAACATAGAGCCGCAGCTTGATTGTAGAAAGATAATACGAACATTCAAAAACCTCCACTTCCACAGGCCGGATGTAGGGCACATTGTTGTAACTACGTATTTCAATGGAGTTTCCAGACGCATTTTGGCAATAGAAAGTCGTTAATACCGAGTTTCTGTAACCCTTTCCGAAGCAGCGCTCAGTTGTCGCATTCTCTCCGACAGTGACAGTAGCATTTTCAAAATCGTAAACTTCTTCTGCAAGCAGTGATCACAATTAGGCCGTAGTGATATATCCCCGATTTTAATTAGCATTCTACCTCAAAGTAAACCATCACCATTATCAGTAACATTATATTAATCATTCCACAGGCTAACTCACGCTGGCGCTTTCCTCTTTGTACTTTCTGTATGAACATTCCGAGAACAATTCGGCCATCTCAGGTAGTTTCCTCCGAAAACAGCCCAAACTTGGGCTTAGGCAGGAATGTGTAGTGCTTGTTGTGAGCATGTGTTGGGTAGTTTGTTTGTTTGTTTGTTTGACATGCAATTTAGGTGATTGGTTGTCGTGAAAGGAAGGTTCATGATTGCTGCTTGAAAAGATATGGAGTTTTCTATTTCAGGAATATGTGGTGGGATCATATGCCAAAATGCGAATTGCTCGGGGGTAGAAAGACAACACTGCAGTGTTGACGCGGCACCTGGTGGCTAAGTAATGTCCACGTTTTTTGACGGTTTTAATAGGCTCGGTGGTGGTGTGATGTTGGTTACGTTATTTAATATTCTGTAGAATGACATGGCTTGTTTAATAATCCTGCGTCGCTCAAAGGTGAGCCATCCAAGGGTGGCTATTAGGTATGTTCATATTGTTTGGCGTATATGGTCGTTTTTGACCAATCTGGTTGCATACGTCTCAGATGGTTGGAAGTGGAGGAGGATGTTGTTTTTGTGTAGGTGTTTCCACATATTGCAAGGAATAACGTGCTCCATAATTTTGCAGAGGATGCATGTTAGTACAATGGGTATGTAATTCGCAGGGGGCTGATTTGAGGCTCTTTATGTGTATTGGGTTTTATTAGTGCCTGGAGCCAGTCATCTGTAAGTGTTGCATGACTTTTTGTAAATGTGTAATGTATGGCCGTACATACATAATATATACTCCGTAAGTGTATGCGAGCGTGCGTGTGTGTGTATGTGTGCGTGTGTGTGGATATGCTTCGCATTGAAAATCTTAAAAAAGAGATAAATAAAAGAAATTACACCGTCGAATCGTGTATACGACTCCCTAGATTACGCTTGCAATGTCATGTATAAATTACGATAACATCAATTACTCATTTGCTGGGTACTCTTCAATCTGTTTCTCTTTACGCGGTTAAATTTCGTTCACTGCAGAATATCTATGAGGTTTTGGTGCAGTTTTATTTTTAGTGTCACACTTTGGGGCTCAGTTACAGAACGACTCATACAATAAATACATTCCAATATAATGTATTGCATTTTGAGCGAAAATATAATAAACATTTCATGTGCACTTTTCGTTTTCATGAATTGCAATAATTGCACTTTGTCCAGTTACCCTATTTCTTCTATTTCACAAATATAAATGTTGTGCTAATGCGAAAAACGTAATATTGTAGATAAAACCGAATATGCGGATTTCTTTCAGCAGATCAGGATATTGAGCGACAAATGTGATATATATATAATATATATGTATATATTATATATATGTTTATATATATTATATACATTGCATATATATAATATACATAACATACGATATATGCATACACATGTACACAGGCATATATATATATATATATATATATATATATAACTATATGTATAATATATATATATATATATGTGTGTGTGTATATGTATATATATATATATATATTACGTGATATATATGCTAATTTTTTTATACATGTTGTATATTTTACATCTTACATGTCAAATCGTACATGTTACATAATATATATATATATATATATATATATATATATATATATATATATATATATATATATATAAAAGAAGTATGTGACATTTAACATGCAATATATTGCATCTATGTGTTACATTTCGCATGTAACATCTTATATCTTATATGTTGTAAGTTACATCGTACATGCTACATCTAACATGTTACTTGTAACATATAACATATAACAGGTATTTTATAACAAGTAACATGTCACTTCTTACATGTAATATTATACATGATACATGTTACGTATTGCATATTATGTTTTACATGTTACATATAGGATGTTCCATATTGCGTGTTACATATCTATGTTACATATTATATTTTATATATATAACGCATAACATGCACCGTTTAATATGTAATATGTTACATCTTATATGTAACATGTTCATTTGTTGTATGTTATATATATATATATATATATATATATCATCATCATGCTGTCGGTCGCGAAGCGACAAAGACTGCTTCCATCACTTGACTGTTGCTCTCCATTTATCTCTCTGCTGTGAGAGTGATGTCCAGGAGTCGATCTTTATGTCTCTCAGCTTCAGGTGTCTCTTGATGGTATCCTTGAACCGGAGACGAGGGCGCCCTCTCTTTCTCTGACCAGAAGACAGTTGGGAGTAGAGAACCTGCTTTGGTAGCCTGTCTGGTGACATCCTCATGAGGTGTCCAGTCCACTGGAGATTCTTTCTGATCAGAAGATCTTCCATAGATGGCAGCCCTGTCCGTTCGAGTACTTCCTTGTTTGTCACTTTGTCCATCCAGGTTATCCTCATGATCGATCGCAGATGTCGCATCATGAAGGCATGCAGCTTTTTCACCTGTCGTCTGTACACTGTCCAGGCCTCGGCTCCGTATAGGAGGGTGGACAGCACGATTGCACGGTATATCTTGCCTTTAACCCGCATGGACACATGGTGGTTGTTCCAGAGTCTCTGGCGTAGTCGGCCGAAAGATGCACTAGCCTTGGCCATCCTCCTCTGTATTTCATCGTCAATGCATCTATCACTTGATATAGTGCTTCCGAGGTAGGTGAATTCCAGAACAGAGTTCAACTTGTTTCCATCAACCATGATATCCTCCTCTCGGGTTCTTGTAGAGTTGGGTTGGTACAGCACCTCGGTCTTCTTGATGTTAATCTTCAGGCCAAACTTCTTTGACGCATTGGAGAAAGCATCCACTATATTCTGCATCTCTTCAGCAGAGTGTGCAACCAGTGCACTGTCATCTGCGAATAGCAGCTCTCTCATCAGTATCCGAGTAGTCTTGGTCTTCGCTCTGAAGTGTGCGACGTTGAATAGGTCAGCGCTCTGTCTGGACTGTATGTAGACGCCATCCCCCATGTCTCGGAAAGCATCATCGAGCATTGTTGATAGGAAGATGGAGAACAGCGTGGGGGCCAGTACACATCCTTGCTTGACCCCATTTGTGACACTGAACGATTCCGAGACTTCCCCTCCAACACTAACATTCGCCATCATTCCGGTATGTAGTGCCTCGATCATTGTTGTGAACTTCTCTGGGCATCCATACTTCCTCAGTAGCTGCCATAGCCCGGTCCTCCCAACTGTATCGAACGCCTTACTGAAGTCGACAAATACCATGTACAGGGGTCGGTCCTGCTCAATGCACTTTTCTTGTAGTTGTCGGAGACAAAATATCATATCCACGGTGCTCCGGTTACCTCTGAAGCCACATTGAGTCTCTGGAACTACCTTTGGTGTTATGTGGGTAGATAGTCTGTTGAGTAGGATCCTGGCGAAGATCTTGCCTGCTATGGAAAGAAGAGAGATTCCTCTATATTTCCCACAGTCTGTTCGATCACCTTTCTTGTAGATGGTTACAATGCTGGCATCCTTCCATGCTTGTGGTACAGAACCCGCCTCCCAGGCATTGGTGATTAGTTGGTGCAGTCTGCTGAACAGATTGTCTCCTCCGTGCTTCCATACTTCTGCAGGAATTCCATCTCCTCCAGGTGCTTTGCCATCTTTCAGGCCGGCGATTGCTTTAGCCATCTCATCTATAGTTGGAATCTCATTTAGGCTTGTCTTGATAATGCGCTGCGGGATATTGTCCAAAGCTTCGTGATCTATGTCTCCAGGGACGTTGAGTAGCTTCTGGAAGTGTATATTCCATCTTGCCACAACTCTCTTGCTGTCAGAGAAGGTCTCCATTCCATCTGCTGATTTCAGTTGAACAGGTCCCTTCTTTTTGGGTCCCTAAACTTCCTTCAGTCCATTGTAGAAGCCCTTCATGTTGTTACTGTCCGCAGCTCTCTGTAGCTCCACTGCCTTCCTTTCCCACCAGTCTGACTTCAGTGCACGGGTGTGTTTTTGTAGCAATCTGCAGGCGTCTTTATATGCTGCAGTGGTGGATCTAGTGCTCCTGGTTTGCAACACTCTCTGGTGGGCTTGGTCTCTTCTGCTCATAAGAGTTTGTAGCTCCTGGTCGTTGGGGTCGAACCAGTCCTGGTGTTTTCTGTCTGGCTTGCCAAGATATGTCTTGGCTGTGTTGTACACGACCTGCTGCAGAGCTGCCCATTTCTCGTCTGGTGTTGAGTTTTCCTTCTCCTCCCATTGGGCGAGAGCACTGTCCATCTCCTGCTCAAAACTCTCCCTATGGCTGGTGGTACTTAGTTTTGCTGTGTTGAGCTTGGTCGGCTTACTTGTTCCTTGCCTGCTGTGCTTTTGTCGTATTCTGAAAGCCACTTTTGACCTCAGCATCTGGTGATCGGTCCAACAGTTTGCTCCACGCATGACTCGGGTACTGTGGATGTCCATCTTATCCCGACACCTCGTGATGATGAAGTCGATCATATGCCAGTGTCTGGAACGAGGATGCATCCAGGTGGTCTTGCGTTCATCCTTCTGCTTGAACATGGTGTTCGTCACTATCAGTTCGAACTCAGAGCACAGAGCCAGTAGAAGCTCGCCATTGGAGTTGCATTTCCCAATCCCATGTTTGCCCATGACCAAGGGTCACTTGTCATTGTCTCTTCCTATCCTCGCATTGAAGTCTCCTATCAGCAGTAGCTTATCTGTACGAGGTATGCCACTGAGCACACTTGCGAGCTGGTTGTAGAAGGCCTCCTTGTTTTCGTCTGGGTTTGTCATTGTCGGAGCATACACGCTGATAGTTGTAGCAAAGTTGTCCTTGCTCAGAGGTAGTCTCATCGTCATGATTCTGTCACTTACTGGCCGTGGCATTTCTGTCAGCTTTGTGACGATATCCTTTTTGATAGCAAAGCCCACTCCGGCCTCCCTTCTTTCTCCTTCGGGTTTGCCACTCCAGAAGAAAGAGTATTCCAAGTCGTTGAGACTACCAGACTCTGAGAACCTTGTTTCACATAGGGCGGCGATGTCGATGGTGTATTTGGCAAGTTCCATTGCTACTAGTGCCGTACGTCTTTCTGGTCGGTTAGCTCCTTCTCGGTCGAGGAGAGTCCTGACGTTCCATTGTCCAATTGTCAGTAGTTGTCTTCTTTGTCTTCTTCTTCCTAGCTGATTTGTCACTGTCGATGGAAGATGAGGTCGAGCAGCGCGGTCCTTGGTAACCCGGGCGACGGCCGATCCGGTATCATGTTTCGTGCAGTTGTACATTTCATGGAAGCTGCTAGCAAAAATTGTTGAAGTGCCGCTGGCTTTTGCAAGTTACTAGCGACACTCTTTCGGGGAACAAATAGAGGTCTCACACCGGCAAGAACATGTCAAGACAGGCGCAAACTATTTGTCCCTGCAGTGGCTGGTCGAGAGATTTTGGGAGTTCCATACATCAACCGCCCTTGATGCTGCCACAGTGACATGGTTTTCTGGTTAGGGTTTGCTCCCTTAGCCTTTGGTTCTGACAAGAACCTGTACCACAAGGCAGTGGTTTACAACTCTGCATGGCAGGGGCGTCAAACTCCCTGAGGTATTGCAATACCTGCAATACCTGTATTATATATATATATATATGGATCACAAGATCACAGCTTACGTACACAAATGTTGTTCATGTTTTGGTAGTTTATAAACAATTGGTGTGTGAAATATACAATTATTATTACTTAATATAATATTGTATGTCAACCTCATTTACAGATAAGTCGTTGGTCGTAGCACCTTGTTTGTTTACTTTCCGAGTTATTTTCATTTAAACGTTGCATATGCTCAACTCTGCATTACATTCCTAGCATGCATCGCTGCGGGATTGAAATGCGTATCGGAAAGGTTTAACATGTTGAAATAGAAGAACACTATTTGAAGAAGATATTTAATTAAGATTGAGAATAACAAGGTATATTTCACTTAATTAAAAACAAAATACTGTGAACTCCTTGTGTTAATAATGTAAACGTTTACACCAAATATGTGTTTGGTGTCAGGCATAATAACAATATAATATTTTAGACTTGCAAAACATAAATGTAAGCATACTGGACACATCGTGTTTTCGTCGTTACGGAAGTATCTTTGGATATGAAATGGAGGAGTTGCGCAGTGAACAAATATTGCATTTAATATAATGTTAAGTAATGCACGTAGGCGCATAATGTCATACTTACTTGCTACTGAACTGTAGAGAAGTATATATCCTATGAGTAATTGCTTAGAAAGATATACACGCCATGTTACAGTCTTGTATGCCGTACATGTAGCGCGAACGACATCCAAGGGTGCTCCGTTCATTCCAGAATGCATAGCAAAGATTCCGTCAACAGTCTTGTGTGGTCCACTTGTGCCACAATTATCCTGCGATGTTGTCTTGCCTAAGGCAACATTAACTGGAAACCCCCCTACAAAAAGAACGTGTTTTATCTTGAGTGCTATACGTGCCTTAAGGCACAGTATTGCGATCTTACCATGTGATCGTATCTAATAAACACAACATTGTCATCGTGTCAATGTGACCCACACGGTGGGTGAATTTTATTTAACATTGTACCAACTGCAGAAAAGAGAGGCCTAACATTCAGACTTTTAATTCATTATTATACATAACGCCCCGGTCTTCAATAAATACTGAAACGTATAGAATTTAAAACTGTTGGCGTATCGGATCATTGCTTAGTACAGAGTTACACGAGTTTGAAAGATGATATCCAACAGTACTCAGAATGACAGTGACTATTCGACTTGACCACTTGAATATGTAACTGATTTTTTATAGGATTATGCTTAGCCATAGTGTGAAAGTCAAGACACCTATCAATACAGTGCTACCGTAAAACTGAAAAACATTAAGCACTAGTAAAATGTGTCAAGACTATTTCCAATATACAACTACCAACCTGATGCATATATGCGAACAACAATGAAATATAATATTACTCCAATGTTTACAAGCTTATTTTCGGAAAATAGCCAATCGTTCCGATTTGTTTTTTTCCCTAAGAATACGCAACAGACATAATAATTATGGCGCCCACGTAGCCTGGTGTGTATGTGAGTGTGTGTGAGTGTGTGTGCGTGTGCGTGTGCGTGTGCGTGAGTGTGCGTGCGTGCGCGTGTGATTATAAATCGGTTGCGTTTAATAACTAACAACAACATGTCCATAATAGCATCAGCTACATTAATTTCACATAGATTGCATCTACCATTAGATTGTATAAAAACGTGGTGACAAGATTTTGACAACTCCTAATTTTATTGAACAAATTATCATTGCCTTGCAACGTGCACGTAGAACAACGACATTCTTTTTCCAACAACAATACGTCGCACAAAACTCCAAGGTAATATGTGCGTATCTAACTAAGAAAGGTCCTGTCAATGACGTTCTGCGTTTACAGATGTTGTCGGCCTGTGAACTCCGCATGCAAACGCAATTCACCTTTGGTGAGCCACGTTGATGTCATCCCCTAGACCTTCCGGCAGCATGCATTTATGTATGTGTGTGTGTGTGTGTGTGTGTGTGTGTGTGTGTGTGTGTGTGTGCGTGTGCGTATGTACGTATCTATGTATGTATGTATGTATGTGTGTGTATGTATGTATGTGTGTATGTATGTATGTATGTATGTATGTATGTATGTGTGTATGTATGTATGTATCTATGTATGTATGTATGTATGTGTGTATGTATGTATCTATGTATGTATGTATGTATGTATGTATCTATGTATGTATCTATCTATGTATGTATCTATGTATGTATCTATGTACTTAGGTATGCAGGTATTGCAGTACCTCAGGTATTGCAATACCTCAGGGAGTTTGACGCCCCTGCCATGCAGAGTTGTAAACCACTGCCTTGTGGTATAGGTTCTTGTCAGAACCGAAGGCTAAGGGAGCAAACCCTAAACAGAAAACCATGTCACTGTGGCAGCATCAAGGGCGGTTGATGTATGGAACTCCCAACATCTCTCGACCAGCCATTGCAGGGACAAATAGTTTGCGCCTGTCTTGACATGTTCTTGCCGGTGTGAGACCTCTATTTGTTCCCCGAGAGAGTGTCGCTAGTAACTTGCAAAAGCCAGCGGTACTTCAAAAGTTTTTGCTAGCAGCTTCCATGAAATGTACAACTGCACGAAACATGATACCGGATCGGCCGTCGCCCGGGTTACCAAGGACCGCGCTGCTCGACCTCATCTTCCGTCGACAGTGGAAAATCAGCTAGGAAGAAGAAGACAAAGAAGACAACTACTGACAATTGGACAATGGAACGTCAGGACTCTCCTCGACCGAGAAGGAGCTAACCGACCAGAAAGACGTACGGCACTAGTAGCAATGGAACTTGCCAAATACACCATCGACATCGCCGCCCTATGTGAAACAAGGTTCTCAGAGTCTGGTAGTCTCGACGACTTGGAATACTCTTTCTTCTGGAGTGGCAAACCCGAAGGAGAAAGAAGGGAGGCCGGAGTGGCTTTGCTATCAAAAAGGATATCATCCCAAAGCTGACAGAAATGCCACGGCCAGTAAGTGACAGAATCATGACGATGAGACTACCTCTGAGCAAGGACAACTTTGCTACAATTATCAACGTGTATGCTCCGACAATGACAAACCCAGTCGAAAATAAGGAGGCCTTCTACAACCAGCTCACAAGTGTGCTCAGGGGCATCCCTCATACCGATAAGCTACTGCTGATAGGAGACTTCAATGCAAGGATAGGAAGAGACAATGACAAGTGGCCCTTGGTCATGGGCAAACATGGGATTGGGAAATGCAACTCCAATGGCGAACTTCTACTGGCTCTGTGCTCTGAGTTCGAACTGATAGTGACGAACACCATGTTCAAGCAGAAGGATGAACGCAAGACCACCTGGATGCATCCTCGTTCCAGACACTGGCATATGATCGACTTCATCATCACGAGGTGTCGGGATAAGATGGACATCCACAGCACCCGAGCCATGCGTGGAGCAAACTGCTGGACCGATCACCAGATGCTGAGATCAAAAGTGGCTTTCAGAATACGACAAAAGTACAACAGGCAAGGGACAAATACGCCGACCAAGCTCAACACTGCAAAACTAAGTACCATCAGCCATAGGGAGAGTTTTGAGCAGGAGATGGACAGTGCTCTCGCCCACTGGGAGGAGAAGGAAAACTCAACACCAGACGAGGAATGGGCAGCTCTGCAGCAGGTTGTGTACAACACAGCCAAGACATATCTTGGCAAGCCAGACAGAAAACACCAGGACTGGTTCGACCCCAACGACCAGGAGCTACAGACTCTTATGAGCAGAAGAGATCAAGCCCACCAGAGAGTGTTGCAAACCAGGAGCACTAGATCCACCACTGCAGCATACAAAGATGCCTGCAGACTGCTACAAAAACACACCCGTGCACTGAAGTCGGACTGGTGGGAAAGGAAAGCAGTGGAGCTGCAGACAGTAACAACATGAAGGGCTTCTACAATGGACTGAAGGAAGTGTGGGGACCCAAAAAGAAGGGACCTGTTCAACTAAAATCAACAGACGGAATGGAAACCTTCTCTGACAGCAAGAGAGTTGTGGCAAGATGGAGTGAACACTTCCAGAAGCTACTCAACGTCACTGGCGACATAGATCACGAAGCTCTGGAAAACATCCCGCAGCGCATTACCAAGACAAGCCTTGATGAGATTCCAACTATGGATGAGATGGCTAGAGCAATCGCCAGCCTGAAAGATGGCAAAGCACCTGGAGGAGATGGAATTCCTGCAGAAGTATGGAAGCATGGAGGAGACAATCTGTTCAGCAGACTGCACCAACTAATCACCAATGCCTGGGAGATGGGTTCTGTACCACAAGCATGGAAGGATGCAAGCATTGTAACCATCTACAAGAAAGGTGATCGAACAGACTGTGGGAACTATAGAGGAATCTCTCTTCTTTCCATAGCAGGCAAGATCTTCGCCAGGATCCTACTCAACAGATTATCTACCCACATAACACCAGAGGTAGTTCCAGAGACTCAATGTGGCTTCAGAGGTAACCGGAGCACCGTGGATATGATATTTTGTCTCCGACAACTACAAGAAAAGTGCATTGAGCAGGACCGACCACTGTACATGGTATTTGTCGACTTCAGTAAGGCGTTCGATACAGTTGGGAGGACCGGACTATGGCAGCTACTGAAGAAGTATGGCTGCCCAGAGAAGTTCACAACAATGATCGAGGCACTACATACCGGAATGATGGCGACTGTTAATGTTGGAGGGGAAGTCTCGGAATCGTACAGGGTCACAAATGGGGTCAAGCAAGGCTGTGTACTGGCGCCCACACTCTTTTCCATCTTCCTATCAGCAATGCTCGACAATGCTTTCCGAGACATGGGGGATGGCGTCTACATACAGTCCAGACAGAGCGCTGACCTATTCAACGTCGCACACTTCAGAGCGAAGACCAAGACTACACGGATACTGATGAGGGAGCTGCTATTCGCAGATGACAGTGCACTGGTTGCACACTCTGCTGAAGAGATGCAGAAAATAGTGGATGCTTTTTCCAATGCGTCAAAGAAGTTCGGCCTGAAGATTAACATCAAGAAGACCGAGGTGCTGTACCAACCCAACCCAACTCTACAAGAACCCGAGAGGAGGATATCAAGGTTGATGGAAACAAGCTGAACTCTGTTATGGAATTCACCTACCTCGGAAGCACTATATCAAGTGACGGATGCATTGACGATGAAATACAGAGGAGGATGGCCAAGGCTAGTGCATCTTTCGGCCGACTACGCCAGAGACTCTGGAACAACCACCATGTGTCCATGCGGGTCAAAGGCAAGATATACCGTGCAATTGTGCTGTCCACCCTCCTATACGGAGCCGAGGCCTGGACAGTGTACAGACGACAGGTGAAAAAGTTGCACGCCTTCATGATGCGACATCTGCGTTCGATCATGGGGTTAACCTGGATGGATAAAGTGACAAACAAGGAAATACTCGAACGGACAGGGCTGCCATCTATGGAAGATCTTCTGATCAGAAAGAATCTCCGGTGGACTGGACACCTCATGAGGATGTCATCAGACAGGCTACCGAAGCAGGTTCTCTACTCCCAACTGTCTTCTGGTCACAGAAAGAGAGGGCGCCCTCGTCTCCGGTTCAAAGATACCATCAAGAGAAACCTGAAGCTGAGAGACATAAAGATCGACTCCTGGACATCACTCTCACAGCAGAGAGACAAATGGAGAGCAAGAGTCAAGTGATGGAAGCAGTCTTTGTCGCTTCGCGACCGACAGCATGATGATGATGAATGATCTATGTATGTATGTATGTATGTATGTATGTATGTATGTGTGTATGTATGTATATATGTATGTATGTATGTATGTATGTATGTATGTATGTATCTATGTATGTGTGTATGTATGTATGTATGTATGTATGTATCTATGTATGTATGTGTGTATGTATGTATGTAGGTGTGTGTATGTATGTATGTATATATATATATGTATTATATATATATTATATATGTGTGTGTGTGTGTGTGCGTGTGTATATACGTGTGTGTGTGCGTGCGTGTGTTGTGTGTATGTGTGCGCGCGCGTGTGTGTGTGCGTGCGTGCGTGCGTGCGTGCATGCGTGTGTGTGTGTCCTTTGAGCTGGGTGAATCTGTGATGTAGAGGATATGCTTCTCATCGTCAGTTAGGCCTTGACGGATCTTGGGCTCAAGTTACTTCAGGAACTGAGACTACCGCAGCATTGTGTGACCAACCCATACGATTGATGCAGCAGGTGTCGTTGCAGCGGCAGTGGACAACGGCAGGGTTATTGTAATATGATCCTTAGCGAAGTATGCCGACTGGATTTCGTCACTGGAGCAGTATATGTAAATATTCACTGGCATGTGGAAAACTCGAACTGCACACGACTTGATATATATATATGGCGCGTACTTATCCGATTATGTAATATTAAAATATGTGTTGCATCTGGACTGTAAAACTGTGTGTACTAACGCATATTTAAATGAGTTGTGCGTTATATCAGCTGGCGCTGCAAATGGACACACAATATCGTCCATAACGACCTTTTTGTACCACTTCTCATGCTTTTACCAGAAGTAACATAAAACGGCAATAAAATGTGTGTTCACACTCACTAATGAAGGTTTGTACTGTTTTATAACTTGTTTAATACATATACGAGAAAATGTTGTAGCATTTTGAAAAATGGGGAATACATAGTTATGGGCGTTCTGCAAAAACGGCAATATTGGTTGAAAACAAAAACATGGAACAGCGTTTTTTAATAGTTTAAATGTTTGAAAAACATTGAATAACATATAATTTTATTCACAGGCATATGTCAACAAACTTAAACATTTGATCGGAAATGTCAGAACACAAGCGCCATGTTACAGGAGGTTCAAGCTATATGCCAGGGAAAGCAATCGGGTCTGTTTTATGCAATTAGTACAATGTTAAAAAAAAACACCTTAATGTGTGGCAGCATGAGCGTAGCAATCAGAGCTAGGTGTTGATACTAGCTAAATACCCATCCTCTTTTATAGACGAAACGTTACAGTCGCGTATTTACCTATTGGACAATACACACTATTGTTACATAAACACCGTATAGCATTTTCTGAAACATCAGCAACTGCATCTTGCATATATACACAGAAACAGACAGAAAGTGGGGTGCTTTTCCACCAAGAGGCCTTAGTCGTGATAGTGAATAATTGTCAAATAATATTCATATTACCATGGTATTGACACGAAGGTATACACGAGCGTACTCCGGCAGTGTCTACTTCACAGTCAAAGTAAATGAACCCATGACGACAGGCCGTTTGTTCGTTTAGTATTCGCCGCGAGCCGACGCTGCTATGGTTGTTATGATTTATGCACTCATTTCATGTTACCTTCCGAACAATTGATTAACCCTATAGAAGGTGATACGTACGTGGTATTTCAAAACGATAACGGTATTTTTATATACGTGGTCATATATTAATCCATGAAAGTATGGTACCAGACGTTCAAGTTGTCTAGAAGAATAACTTCATTATACAGAAATGCGCAATCTGCATTAAACTTAGATTAAGCTTAGATGTACTTACGTGCAAAGATTTCAACTTCATAAAATCCTATTTTCCCTAACCCTTGCCATTGAAGACGCACGTGCCTGCCACGTGTGGGTTTACTGCAGACATACGACTTGACCCCGGTAGTTTCGTTAGTTGTAATGTTTACACAGTGTATGCCAGGTAGGTGTTTCGCTTGTAGCAGTACGCTGATTATGAATGTGACATTGTGTGCCAGAGCTGAAGTAGCAACACAGTTGCAATTGTAAATGCCACTTTCACATTTACACATATCTTATTAGAGGTTTAGATGAACGTCGTATGGAAAACCACGTACACACAGAGACGATTCGTATATTTGCTACAAACCAAGCTTGCTAGTGAAACTTGTGCGTCACTGTTTCATATAGAAGGTTATACATTGATATATCGAGGCAAAATATGTAGTTCATACGCTGGTCTAGCAAAGTATTTAAGTAATAACGACACAAAATAATAAACGTGAATGAAGGGTGAGTCCCAACTCTCCCCAATCCCAGTAACAACGTCAGTATGTATCAATGGTCAAGGAAGGATTAAACTAGGAAGATACACTGAAAGACAGTGAATTATCAGTAGACCAGTTCAGAAATCTGTCTGACCACCAAAACAATTACAGAGGAGTGTTCTGCCAACAGAAGAAGGAGTGGTCATGGGTTCAATGTCCCCAGTAGTGGTGAACATGTACGTGGAACATTTCGAAGAAAGAACTACCAGATATGTACTTCGGCCTCCATACACCAGGGTGAGACCAGTGGATGGTACATTCATGGTACTGCAAGAGAGTGACAAAGAACACAACAACTGAAACATATAAATGATAAAATAATTTTCACCATAGAGCCAGAAAAGGAGATACGCGCACGTGTATGAAGGACTATGTATCAATAAAGGTGAAGGCATCTCAGAAAGCTATACACATAGATCAGTATTTGGTCCAAAAGTCTAACCACCTATTAGAACACAAACGGTCAGTGGTGGTGACACTATTCCCAAGGGCAGACTGTTTGGTAACTGAAGAGTAGGAGAAGACCAGCGAGGTGGACCACATAGCAAATCCTGAAAATGAACGGCTACAAACCTCGTATGTTCAACACAATGCAACCAATGAGAAATAAGAGGAATATCAACACCAGAAAAACAAACATAGGATAATATGGCATAGGGATGTTGTACATTAGCAGTATGTCTGAACAGTTAGCAGGGATGTTCCTGTGACATACCACAAACGTATGAACACGTATAATTATAATACTGAGCAGTAGCCTGTGTTACAGAGACCAGATCCACTATGCTGCTTTTAATGATAATAACTTATATTGCGGTTTCTAATGACAATAACTTATATTGCGCCTAAATACTTTGTAGCTCAGAGGCGCATCAATGCAAAAGGGTTTTTGAAACCAATTTAAATATGTTTATGATATCATTAAAGGCAAATGTGGTAAAGAGGTACGGTATTGTAACGTAACGTCTTTCATATATATGTTATTGATACGTTTCTGAAGTAATACCATAGTACATACACATTAACCATTGCGGAAGCCTGGCACAACAAAGGTGTTTTTCAAGACTACCAATGTGAAGATTGATCATGCATTATTATTTTTATTATGCGGCCATATAAGTTGTATTAATTCATATCAATGGAATCAACACATTATACGTGAAATCATTGTTAACAATATCGTTTTTTTGTTAGTACTTTAGTTCTTTTGAGGATGAGGTTACTTATCTTAATCATTATTATCTCGCACTGAAACATAAAACAAACTGATCACACCTTAATTGGCTCCGCTGTCACCCTTGAATTGTATATTATTTTGTCGATTATTACGATGGCTTATGTTGTATGTGATTATACAATTCCAAAGAAAGCTTAGTTGCTTATTTAGTTACTTGCTACTCTCACTCTGAGGCGAATAATATTCCGGCAGTCAACAGATGGATTGATACGTCAACGAGTTATGGTGGATAGGTAAGGTTATAAAGGTACGTTTTATATAGCGGCAGAATTTCGCAATATTTTCAGCTGATCTAACACTATAAGGAAGCATATTCTGAAGAGTAGGTGCAGCTACAGAAAAAAACCTTTGTCCCAATATAAGCCTTTGTCCCAATAGGTAAGAAATTAAGTTTTGTCTGCATTTAAGATAGTCATTGAAATAAAAATGTGTTTCATTTGCTTGAAAATGGTGCAAGTTAAAACTTTCAATCACAAAGTTTAGTGGTGTACTGAAGGAGAGAGTGGGAAACAGTCCCAACCATGGCCTCCTTTTTATTTCTATAAAATGTAAACACATAACCAATGAGGTACCACAATAACTAATCCGACAGAAGGCGCTCTGACGCAACTAGGGTCTGAGTGCCGTTTTTTACGTATTCTTGGCGTATGTATAATGCGGCACCGTGTTGCGGAAGATTTTGCTGAACGCTTGTTTAAATCATCCTACAATCAGCTGTTGAATTCGCATGACTCCGAAGCTTCACACATAGCTAAATATGGATATAGTCTGATATGTCCGTCAATATGAAGGCATAATAATATACATTAATGTACCTTTACAGCAGATGGAACGTCGACTGGTGGCCCGACGACAGGTTTGCTGGCTTGATGCGGGAAAGGATGTTTAAAATCATCTATAGCTCACCGTTTGCATCACACGAGACTGCTACGTCTTCACACATTGTTAAATATTGATATCGCATAATATGTCCGTCAATATGAAAACATAATGTCTACATTAATGTACATTTACAGTCTATGAAACGTCTTGGGACGTTCGATTGAATTCAGTGCCAAAATGGCGTTGTTTTGGCTGTTCTGTCTATCGACCATACATTGGCACACATACGGCATGCCCACATACAAACTGCCGCTGGGTACGCGCCTGCACGGTCAATAGCTAATTGAGGATGATTATTTTTTAAACAAGCGTTCAGCAAAAAAACATGCAAACAAATCCACGTTAGTCGCTGGAGGCGCTGATACGCAACTAGAATCTAGTTGCGTATTAGCGCCTCTAGCGACTAACGGGAATTTGTGGAAGCCCATTGTTTCTGTAACAGGAAATAACACGAAAATGGCAATAATACTACCCACTTTGCAATTACATCTCTGTGCAAGACGTCCGTTCCAACATGTTCCTTTTATCTATTTAACCCATGCATGTATTATCTTTGTGCTATTATATAATAATATGTTACATTACAAAAACAGATAAAACAAGTAATTCCTTTTTATTCCCATTTTTCAGCATGCATTCTGAAGAAATAAAACCAAAATATATGGGAACACAGACAAATATGGGTATGTATTGTAAACTAATGGCATGAACGTATAACCTCGGCATCGAACAATACCAACTAACAAGTCGTCAGTGATCAAAAACAGTTAGTTGTCATAATTAAACTACTGGAAAGTTCTTATTCCGACATGAAATTATCAATGCCCAAAAGAAATGCATTACAAGATGAATTTAACAATTTATAAGGCACCCGGTGTAAAAGATTCTAGAGATGAGATCAACAAAATGTCCATGTTTACTATCGTTTTGATTACTGAGTAGCTACAGAAAAATGGATAACGGACGTGTTACGTCTTATGAATTCAACGGTAAGTATTAAACAATTAGTCTTGTTTCACTACATTCAGTAGATATATATGACGCAAACAAGTCGCAACTTACTTCTTCCTTTATAGTTATTATCGAACGGAGGCATGCCACATTGTCGATGTGCCGTATGAAACCTCAATGATGCTGTTTCAGTCTGACTGCGCTGGACTTGTTCTTCCGGTAGATTGTGTAGGTAACATTTTGCCGTAAAGTCGTCGGAAACGTCGATGCCCTTGCAAGACTCATCCCGATCACACAGCCACTTACACTTTCTGACGGCCACGTCGCGTTCAGCATAGTGGCTAATTGACTTACGTTTGTATTTCACACGCGAAACTTTAAACTTGGTCACAAAACAGTCTGCAAAAAACAATATTCGCTCGAGTCCCATTTTAATGGCTTATGTATCTTACGTACTTGATCAGCTACGTGATTGTGTTTACTATATGTGCATGTACAACAGGACTAAACCACGGTTGTATGCTATACTGGACAGATATAGAGAGACCATCCCCTCCATTACGATCGCTAGATGGAAAACTCGTGCGAATACATATAATGTCACTGAAAACACTCTTAACATACCAGTCAGTC
>OZ024858.1:48479529-48489529 GCA_964017155.1 Oasisia sp. SBJ-2009 | reverse complement strand
GCAGTTGAAAATTATGAATGTGCACACAACTATGATTTTCAAATGTTTTAACGTAATTAAAAGACGTAATACTGACCTTGGTAATGTCTTATGATTTGATCCCTACATAAATTAGCACTAGTAATAAACATAATTATATGTACAGTGGCGTTGCCATAAGGAGGCCCAGAGTGTCTATGCCCCCCCCCCCCCCCCCATTCCCGGATAATTAAGACGACAGGGGACATTGATGCCGGGTGGCCCCTCCAATACAGTCAGCATTCGTTTATGTTTACCAGCATCTATGGCTTTCCAAAGATGTCTTCCTTTGTCTAGCTTTAACAGAAACAGAGTCACCGATGTAAATCATGTAACAACTAGTTAACCAATGTTAATAATAACTTACTGATTATTTTGTATTTTTTATGTTCTCGTTCGAGCCGACAAATGTGCCAAGATTTCACTACAATTGAAGTCAGGTGAGGCAAAATGGCCTAAAAGTGACCAGTCTGATACAAGTTCAGAAACTTTAATTTTTAGTGCATAAATTAAATGTTCAGCGTTTGTCTAGGTGGCGCCAATTGTTACTACAGTTGTAACTGTTGCATGTGACCAATGATAAGTATTTCCCTTCGTACGTTGCTCAATGGGTGAATGTGATTTTTAGCGGTACTCACTCTTCTTGTTAAGGAATATGTGTATTAAACTGACTTCCGTTGCTACATCAAAGTCGATCTCCACTTCGGGAAAGTTCATCATCTTATCTTGCAAACAGTTGGTCTTGTCCAACTCGCCAGTCGTCAGTCGTCGGGATGTGATCAAATTATCCGATGCTGTTGTTGCCACCACAATTTTGTTCAAAGCTACATTCGTACATGGAAATGCTACAAGAGAAAGATGTGAATTATATTGGTGTTTCGAAACCATTTTATATTCCTGTTCAATTCTTGAAAAAAGAAGAACAGACTTGGAATTGTTGTTTTTTAAATACACGCGACTAACCATGAGGCCTAAGAAAATGCATAAATTAGCGAAATCTTAGATTAATTAGATCATTAGAAGTTATGGCTGCAAAGAGGCAACTCATTATTGATATCTTGAATAAATGGTATTTGCCAATTCAGTGCATAATGTTTCAATGGTCCATTTTCACATTTGCAATGGAGTGTTGAAGCATAGCAGAAACAAGTTCTGATCAACGTTTAGGTTATAATGTAAATTATATGTATAACACACATATTGACCAGTGTTCCAGCTAGGTCTTGAAAAGGACAGGGTGCAGTTGGCAGACGGAGGGCACTTTTACGCGTGAACGACATTTTTGAGGGCACATCTTTTGAAAAACGTTTTTTAACTCTGGTATTTAGTTAATTTTCATGAAATGGAGCTTGTGGCAGTATCATATATTGACCGATTACAGCTAGCTAAGTAACTTAGTGTTGCCCACTCCAGGGGAAATGCAGTCATATGTACCAGACGTCCCAAACATGCATGATGTATTATAGTAATATTACACAGTCTAATGAACATTAGTAGGGTTACTAGGGTACAAGGTATTTTATTGGTAACACAACTATTGTAGGGTGTGCACACCATTGGATAACACTCCATTCCAACAATTCCTTAATTATTTATCTGTATATAAATCGCTAACTAACATTTTGATGCAGAGTGGTAGTCTCTTCTCTGAGACATTGATGTCTACTTACTTCTTTCTGTCTTCATTCGCCAATTTGCAATGCATTAAACACAGATGGTTAATTATAATTACTTATCTATATCCACTATACTCTTCTACTGACCAGGGACGAATTTGATGAGCCACTCTCCAGGTGGGACCACTGTTGCATTACTTTTGTTTTATTGGGAAATATCAATTTAACATCCTATAACTGGCTACAGTAGAAACTTAGTAGTCAACTGCAGCACTTCTTTGTGGTTTCATGAAAAAAGTATAAGCCTAGTAGACATTTGTTATTAATGGGATTACTTGCCAATTAACATCCAATATATCAAATAAAACACTTGTCACTTTGTAATAATTATTATATTGTATAACACAGTATATATATATATATTTTGGTAAATGTTCTACAATATTTAACATGTATTTGTGAGTTTCCAATTATTGTGTTGATGAAAGTTTTTCATTAAACGTGGCATACTGACATTTACAGAATGCATAATAATAACATTAACTCATACAGTACTGTACATGTATTCAGAAATAAATAATTCAGGGACAATTTCTGTTTGAATACAACATTTCGGTATAAATAGCACACATATCACTGTTTATTTTAATGTAGATGGGCCTTCATATTGTATCCTTTTAGCACTTATTTTATTTAAAACAGTTTACAATTTCCCATGTGTAGATAAATTATAAAAAAATTCATGTACAACAGAAAAAGTTTCCCCATAACTAGTACAAGTGGATCACATAGAAATTGACTTTCCAGTACTTGGAAGTGCCGCCGATCGACTCCCTTGCTACAATGTTTTAAACGACTTCATATTGTCAACAACATCAGTTGATTACATCAACCAATAATAGAGCCAATAGAACAGGCTGCATCTGGGTGGTCTAGAAGGGCGCCTACTTTATTGCCCTTGTCCCACATGGAAGTCTTTGAAGTAGTTAATTGAATACAATTGTTTCAAGCCAATGGGAAGCCAGTTCTGAGCTGTTGAGCTGTCTCAGACACTTTGACCCCATTGGCAATTGCACCAGGCTACTGCTAAAGGACAGGGCGCTAATAAAAGGCACAGGGGCAAGACAAAAGGCACAGGGCGCATGTAAATGAGGGCAGGGCGTTGCGCCCTTGTGAAATGGCCTAGCTGGAACACTGAATTGAGATAATAACGAAGGGTGCAAGATGCCGAAAGCAGAAAACGGTTTTAAAAAGTCCAGACAAATCATGGATGACCAATTCCCTAATAAATGCTTGCAAAAAAGTAAATCTTCTGTATGAACAGTTCTAAAAATAGATCAATTGCCAGTGAAAATAATGCAAAACAATATAAGAACAAACTGACAAGCATACTAAGTTATTGTGAAAAACAACACTTTATAGAATTTCTGAATAAAACAAGAGAGATGTAATTGAAGTATGACAAATTATAAATTAGCTTTAAGTAACAACAAGTTAGAGACAACTTATCCCACTGCATTTAGTAGCACTGGAACATGGGTTGTAGGTAACAAAAATACTGCTAATTAGTTCAACCGTTTTAACAATGTCTTCGTAAATACAGGACCATCACTAGCAAATAATATTCCTAAAAGTTATATGTTTACAAATTATTCATCTAGTGTGGTTGAAAATATCTTATTTCTGAAACACGTTACTGAAGAAAATATTATCAACCCGGTGAATAAAACAAAAACTCAAAAACTGCGAGTTATTCCATTATTAAAAAATGGTGATGTTAATAATTCTTTACTAATTACATACCAATATTTACATTATCTCAATTTAAAAAACCATAGAAAAATATATTTCATAATAGAATGATGTCGTTTACAGACCAGATTGAAATACTGTATCAAAGTCAATACAGTTTTAGAAAAAGATATCAACATCACTGTCAATACTGGACCTTATGGAGCAAATTAGTACTTCGTTGATGAATATAAATCTACTGCTGGTGTCTTTATTGACCTGAAAATACTTTTGATACAGTCGACAACAACGTTCTTGTAAAGCAATTGAACATTTTGATAAAAGAGGTATATCTAATAAATGAATTTGTAGTTAACTTAAGAATAGGTGCCAATATGTTTGTATTGATGATACAACTTCAAAATGCATGGAGGTTGTATGTGGGCTTCCGCGGAGATCTAGTCTGGGTCCTGCACTTTTTGTCTTATACAGCATACATTAATGATATGCCTAAGGTATCATCATCAATTAAGTCAACTGACTTTGCTGACGATACTAAGTGCTTATCCTCAGGTCACAACTTATCACAAATATGTGAAACAGCATCAACAGAATTAGACAAATTATTCAGACGGTTGACAGTTAATAAACTTTCACAAAATATAGCCAAAATTCAAAACAGTATTTTTGGTAACAAACAATGTGAAACCAACCACTCAGTCAGTATTAATGGAACGAACATTAATAGGGTTGTTACATAGCTTCTTGGTGTACACATTGATTATCACTTAAATCAGAATGTACACATTAGCAACATTTCAAAAAGGTATTTGTAATGAGCAGGGTTAAACACTTACTGAACAAGCTAGCATTATACTCATTATATTATTCGTATTTATACTATTGTTGTGAAATTTGGGGCAATATAATAAAACTCTAATTCAACCTCGGTTTACAGAAAACATACCTAAATATTCGAATTTGTCAAAACGCTGATTACAAGACTCATACAAGACAATTTGTCTACCAGTTGAAAGCATTTAACTGTCCTGGACAAGAAATACTCATTTTCTACTTGGAAACAAATGGTTGTATCCCGAACGTTATTGACAGTCACAATAACAATACAAGAACGAAAAATTGCAATTTTAAAATATGATTTGGTAGAACCTCCAAAGAAATGAACAAATCACCATAAAACTAAAAGGACAATAAATGTGGAATGGTCTATGGCCTGCATTGATGTTAATTGCAATTCTATTTTTCATTTTTAAATAAACACAAAGCTTTACTACTGCATAAATATAATGAATTATCGTTTTAATTTTATGTTGGTTGTTATAGTAACTGGTCTAGCTCCTTAATCCAGTCATTTATTGTGAATATATTTTACATGAACAATCGCTTGTTATGGGGGATGATCTTTCCGAATTCATAACCACTTGCATTTCCCTTCATTCAACATTGACCTGTGTCATACCTTACCTTACCTTACCTTAGGATACCTTAGGACGGTTCTGATCGCAGGATTGTGTGTTCCTCTATGATCAGCTCTTCATTTTCATTATCTATTAATATTAAATCGCGTGTTCCGGTTCTATTGTTAGTAATTCTTAACGGTGTCTCCTCTTAATCTTCGATATGCTAATGTAGGTAGTTTAAGCAATTTGAGTCTCTATATATGATAGGTCCCTCATACCTGGTAATTCTTTAGTGGCTCTTCTCTGAATATTTTCTAAGGCAATTTTGTGTTTTATTTTATATGGGTGCCATACTGCCATAGCATAGTTTAGGTGTGATCTAACCATTGTTTTGTAGAGTGGCAAAAAAGTATATTTATCTAGAAATTGGAAGGTTCTTCTAATTATTTTGGTCATTTTAGTTGCCTTGTTTACCACTTGGCTTATATGTTGATCAAATGTGAGTTTTGAGTCAAAGGTTACCCCTAGGTCTTTTTGTTTATCATGTGTGTCTATTGTTTTTGTGACATTGTTCATTGTTGTGTAGTATTGATTTTCACCTACATTATTTTTCCCAATTTCCATATGTGTACATTTATCTGGGTGTAGTGTGAGCATCCAATCATGACTCCATTTTTCTATGGTGGTTATGTCCGGTTGTAGTATATCTTGGTCATTGGTATTTATTATGGATCTAAATATTTTAATATCATCAGCAAATAGAAATGTGTCAGATTGAGTAAGGTCTGGTAAGTCGTTTATGGATAATACAAAGAGTAAAGGTCCTAGGACTGTTCCCTGCGGTATTCCAGATGTTACATCATGCCAATTCGACTCTTTTCCATTTACTGCCACCTTTTGTCTTCTGTTTGAGATGAAAGCCTCTATCCAGTTTACTATTTCTTTACTAATATTTAGACTGTTTAATTTACTTATTAGTCTTTTGTGTGGTACAGTGTTGAAGGCCTTTTTAAAGTCCGTGTATATAACATCTGTGTGGTGTCCTCTGTCTATTTCATAGGTCCATGTATCTAGTATTGTTATTAGTTGTAAGACTGTAGATCTGCCAGTAATAAAGCCATACTGTTTTGGACTGAAAAGACCATTTTCTTTCATATAACTGGTAATGTGATTTCTGACTATTTTTTTCATACATTTGCAGACTATGCTTGTTAGACTTATTGGACGGTAATTACTGGCTAACTTTTTATTTCCATTTTTGTAGATTGCTGATATCTTTGCATCCTTCCAATCATCAGGAATACAAGATGTTTTTATCGATGTTTCAAATATTTTACACAGAGGGTGACAAATTACATCTGACAGCTCCATTAGTAGCCTAGTGCTTATTTCGTCAGGACCAGGTGATTTACTAATGTTAAGTTCTTTTAAAATTGATAATATAGTCTTTTCAGTTATAGTTAATTTATCCATTTCTGTTTTGTTGTTAACTGTGGGCATAGTTGGAATATACCCTGGCTGTTCTGTAGTAAAGACACTAGAGAAGTAGTCTGCAAATATATTTGCTTTTTCTTAATCTTTTGTTGTTGTTTGTGATTTTGAATCTGTATAATCTGTGTTTAATTCACCGATTCCTTGTTTGATTGTAGTTTTGGATTTGTAGTATCTCCAGAATACTTTTGGGTTTTTCTTTGTCTGGTTTGCTAAGTTTCGTTCAAACTCCTTTCGGAGCTTTCTTGTTAATGCTCTGAGTTTATTTCTACTTTTGCAGTATTCTAGATACTTTGTCCCATCCCTGGTCTCCATATATCTTGTCCATAGTCTATTTTTACGTCTGATTAGCTTTCTGGTGTTTGCGTTTAAAGGGAAGTTTCCCTTTCTATTACTTGAGACTTCCTTTTGAGGTACACATTTATCCTCTAATGTATGTAATATTGTTTTAAGGATCTCCCATTGATCATTTACATTGTCCTTACAAAGTCTGAATTCATCTTCCCAGTTTATGTGTGCGAGGTCGGTCCTCATTTCATCATAATTAGCCATGTTGAAAAGCTTTCTCCTTTTTGTATAATTGTTTATAGCGACATTGCAGAGAATGTTAAATCTGATGACACTGTGATCATTTTTACCCAAAGGGCTAAAGTATTTAATTTCATCTATATTGTCTTCCTCATTTGATAAGATTAAATTTAAGAGATTTGACTTATTTGTCCCTCTTCCTCTAGTTGGTTTTTTAACATGTTGGAACATAAAGTTGTCCCTGAGACATTCGATGAATTTAAAAGGTATATTATTTGGGTTTTCTGATTTGGTTGTCCAAAGATCCCAGTTTATATTTGGTAGATTGTAATCACCTGTGAGTACAATATGTGTATATTTAAGTTTGGACACTGACCCAATCATATTTAGGAGTTCAGTGTTGTTTTCCTCTGTCCCCCCATCACTTCTATACAAACATCCAAATAGTAGTTTTGTTTTGTTTTTAAGTTTGACATCTATAAATAAGCATTCTTTGAAAGTTGTGAGAATATTTATTTGTTCTGCCTGTAGGGTGTTAATTGTATACATTATGATACCTCTACCTTCACTAGATTCAATGTTTTTGGTGAACATGACGTATCCTTATATGGAAAATTCTGGGATTGTTACATCGCATTTTGGGTTTTTAGGGTTTATCTTGTTCATAACAATTATGTTTTAATTATGTAATTAATTCAATTTATTTCTTAGTTGATCTGCATTTGTATAGAAACACAGGATATTGTTCATTTCAGAATTTTCATTTATTGTGTTTACCTTTCTGTCTGCATTTTTTTTCGGGTGTCTAGTGTTTATTGTGTTTTCCTTATTTATCTTATTTTTCTTTCCCATGGTGGACCCCTGACTCTGTATATGCATTCCCCCGACTGATCAGCTGCTTCCTGTCTCTTTGCTTCTTCAAATAGTTTTTTGGATTCCTCTCTTTCTTGTTTTGTTTTGTCATGGTCAATTTTGATGTTTCCAAATTTGTCATTGTTTTTCAGTCGGTGGAAATTTCTCAGGATAGAACATTTATTGTCACTGTTTGGAAATTTGATCTGAACTGGTCTGGGATTGCTTGTATCTTCGCTTAATTTTCCCAGTCTATGGATTTCCATGTGCATGATGTCTGTTTCTGTGAAGTTGTGGTCTATTTCTGTGCATAATTCCAGGATTTGTTGTTCGTCGTGTTGCTTTTTTGTGGTTTTTAGCTGGGATGTTGATTCAGTAAGATTAAAGATGATCACATTGTTGAGTCTTTTTTCTCTTTCTTTAGCTTCTAGGTTTTGCTCTTTGACTTGGTTTTGGATGACTTCTTTGACTTCGTTAGACGTAATTTTACTGTCTGTCTGGGCTGATGTACTCTTGCCTAATTTAGCTGCTGCGATTAGTTCATTGACACGTTTTTCATCCACTTTGTTATTTAATTCTTTTTCTAAGTGTGCAACCCTTTCTTCAACTTTTTTCAGGACAATTTCGCACCTTTCCTCACAGCTTTTTTCGTTCTTTATATTTTTCATGACTTTGTTTTCACAAGGTGGGCAAAACCAATGGATTTCTGCTTTGGCTGTCATCAATTTATACTCTTTGTCATTAAAGCTAACACATACTATACAAAAGTGTTCATCGCAGTACTCACATTCGAGCAATTTCTGGTTTGCTCCCTTGAATTTTTGTTTACAGGTAGTGCATGTCCAACATTTTTCTTCAATTATCGTCCTTTCAAGTTCTGTTTTACTTTTTGTTCTAGGTGTTTTTTCCCATTAGTTGCCATAGTTGGTAAAACTTTAAGTAAGTACTGATTTAAATATTTGTTTTTATTATGTTTATATATAAAAACGTATATTATTTAGTTGGTGCAAGGGGCAAAGGCAGTGTTGGGGGAGAAAGATTTAAGTTTGAAAGGTGGAAACCCAGGGCGACTCTGGGTTTTAATTGAGGTGCCTTGGTGTAAAAGCCACGTTAGTATAAAGTAAAAGATATGGAGGATGTCTTCACAATTTTTTTATTCTAATTTTAAACTGGTTAATTTATTATTCTAAATTTAGCTAATTTAGTTTAACTAAGTTATGTTATTTGTCTAATTGAAGATTAGATTTAATATGTCATTTGTCTAATTGATTTACTGTGCTTAATCTCAGTTTTGTATGTTGGCTGTTGTACAGGGTGTTTTTTTTTTTTACTTTTTGGCAGTGGCATTGTCTTACTGTTCAATCTTTTTCATTATACTTTGTTTATTCCACTTTAATTAGTGGTGTTGATTACATGTCCATGTTTAAAATATTTCTTAAAATATACACATAGTTAATATTGATTATGTTGGTTATTATGTTCAGCTGAGCCTAGAATCAGGATAACAGCAGGGGTGGCCAGTCTGAATCTCAGTCTCAGATTCAATCTGGAATTGAGTAGACTAGCTTTCTTCTAGGTCAGGACTATAATTATAGGTGCCTACAAGATACAAGATACAAGATACAAGAAGCTTTATTTAACGTCGGTTACATGATAATTAAGCAACATTAGCTCATATGAGCTATTTTCCGACAAATTCTGTAATATTTGATATCAAAATAGGTTTAACACATGTACCTGCTGCTGTGCCTGTGTCTCGTTGAGAGGTTGACACTTTCCGACAAAGTGTGAACGTCGTACCTATTGTTAGTAATAATATACTATGCACTACGTCTAAGCATATCATTTTATCGCGAGTTTGACGTCAATGTTCACGTCGCGATGAATGTAGTTTTTTGTAGGCGTAGACCCCCGTAGTCAACGGCAACTGGCGTCGTGCCTCTCTCTCGTACAGCGCAGACGACAAGTTCCGTTGTACTTTGTTTCACTAGAGACTTGCACTTCAGTATGTCAATAAATACTGTCTCGTGTAGCTATGTCCATAATAAATACGTCAATCATAACATATGACATTATTACTTTTAGCTACAAGCATCCATTTTCAAAGATAAATCAATTGCTACGCACATTGAATGTGTCACAACATATATTGCCACCTATATTTTTGCAAAGGTTGTCCTTACCTCAACACCTTACCCCAAGACCGGTCATTTGCTCAAGTTTGGGCATTGAGACCGTTTCAAGGTTTATTTTGTGCAGTTTCTCCATTGATGTATTTTTTCATATGCTTTTATCGGCTTGCATAGTCAAGGCTGATTAATTTGAAGAAATATAATTATATAG
>OZ024858.1:48457029-48477029 GCA_964017155.1 Oasisia sp. SBJ-2009 | reverse complement strand
TGAATAGTATAAAGTCTTCATGGTGTACAATGGGAGAAAATATTTTAATTTATTTAGCATTCCTACATTTCGTGCAATTTTTTTGGCTAAATTATTAATATAGATTTTCCAGCTCAAATGTTCATCTATGTATATTCGTAGAAATTTTGTAAACTTGACTTGTTTTATTTTGTTACCATTTATTATTATTTCAGCATTGTCTGTGTTATAAATTTTCCCTTTTGGTGTGAATATTATGAAATTTGATTTTTTAACATTTAATGTTAGTTTATTAGTATTAAACCAAATTGCAATTTTTTGTAGTTCAATATTCACTTCTTCTATGAGAGTGTGGAAATGTGTGTGTGCATGGAACAAACTAGTATCATCTGCAAACAGTATAGGCTTAAGAATGTTTGATACATTTACAATATCATTTATATATATGATAAAAAGTAATGGGCCTAATATGGATCCCTGGGGAACACCACAAGTTATCTTCATGTATTCAGATTCTGTGTTATTATACAACACATATTGTGCTCTATCGCTAAGGTAACTTTTGAACCATTCGCAAGCTATGCCTCTTATCCCATAGCACTGAAGTTTTTTTAATAAGATGTTATGGTCTATTGTGTCAAAAGCCTTACTAAGATCAAGAAATATGCCTATATTATGATTTTTTTGATCGATGTTGCTTGATATTTTATCTACCAAGTCAATCATTGCCATATAAGTAGAGTAATTTCCCCTAAATCCATATTGTTTATTTGATAGTATGTTATATTCAGCTAGGAAATTATTAATCCTATTGTACATTAGGCGCTCTAGTATTTTTGATAGGCATGGAAGAATCGAAATAGGTCTGTAATTTGTAAACAGTTCAGGGTTTTCACTTTTGTATAACGGAATTACTTTAGCAATCTTCAACTTTCTTGGAACAATACCCATAGTGAATGAATTATTGAAGATGTGAGCTAGTTGATTTGCAATTTGTGGAATAACATGTTGAATAATGTTAGGGTCCACGTTGTCATAACCTCCATACTTTTTGGAATTGTTACTATGCACTATGTTAATTATTTCAGTGGGACAAGTTGGTGTACAGAAAAAGTTTGCTGGATTGTTATTTATATAATGTGTAAGGTCATGTACTGTTTGAGTTAGTTTTGCATTAAGATTTTGGCCTATATTTGTAAAGTATTTATTAAATTCATTCACTATTTCGTTTTTATCTATACAACAGTTTCCTTCTGTTGTTATAAATTTATTGTACACTGCAGATTTTTTTTTAGTGCTCTTTAGAACTTCATTAATGGTATTCCATGTTTTTTTGCAGTCATTTTTATATAGGTCAAATTTATTTTTAAAGTATGACTTTTTGGAAGTTCTTATTACATGTGTCAGTTTATTTTTAAATCTTTTATAAATATGTTCATTTTCAATTGTCGGATTACATTTATATTTTTTGTATAGGCGGTTTTTTTCCTTTGTGGATGTTACAATACCTTTAGTGAGCCAATCATTATTGTGCGGTCTTATTTTGATTTTTTTCCATGGTAGGCATTCATTAATATGGGAATTTAGTAATCCAATGAATGTATCATACGAAGAGTTAGGGTTTGTGTCATTATATACCTCTTCCCAGTTTGCATTTTTTAATTTTGCATTTAATTTAGCAATGTTATTTGCATTGTTTGCACGTTTGAATATATATTTATTTTTTGGGTAATATGTTAAGCCTATATTATAGAAATTAAATATTGGGAAGTGATCTGATATATCATCATATAGAATGCCCGATTTAATGGGATACTCATGAATGTTAGTTATGATATTGTCTATGAGAGTTGCTGATTGTTGAGCGATTCTGGTTGGTTTGCTAATTGTTGGATAGAACATATTTGCAAACATATTTTGTACAAAGTCTGCTGTTAAATTATTAGTGTCATTTGTTAATAGGTCAATATTAAAGTCAGCCATGAGTATGCATTTCTTTCTTTCATTCGAGATAGTTCTTAGCAGATCACTAAAATGTACATTAAAAATGTTTATGTTTGTGTCAGGAGGTCTATAAATGGTTCCAATAATAACACATACATTATTAATTTCAATTTCTATAAATATAGATTCAAATGAATAATTGTCAGAGTTAATACTTAAAAATAAAAATGTTACATGAAGTATCATTGCTTAGCGATGATTGTGTTCGAGGATGGTGAGAAGTTATGATTTTGGAATAAATAGTTACGAGGACTTGTTCTAATAAAACTATTTTTGTAAATACGCGAAAATTGTTTTTTTTTATTGCACTTGATATTGTCTACCGACCCTGTCTAGCATGAGAACAGTTGTTGTTGGCGAGGTAAGGCCGCTGTTGGTTGTGTCTGCCGTATTTCTAGACTGTTTTTTCGAGCACCAGAAGCTACAGTGTCGCCTCTCGCGGAACTCCACATAAATGAGCGAGTCACGCCTATTTAGGTCACCGAGTCAACGGCCTGCCGTTGACGCCTGCAAGTTGACGTGGCGGTCTCGAGTCGCTGTCGTGTCAGGCAAACAGTGGCACACACCGTGAGATCTTCGCCATGGAGCGTAACAGATGAACACCGGTATTACTTGCCAGCCACCTCAACACACTGGCGGCAGCGAAGTCAAGGATAGACTACGTACATCCGCCCCGGCCCATGCGCCCGCTAGACACACCTGACAAGGTTCGGACCGCTTTGTAAGTTTGTTTACACATTACGCACGGTGTCTACGGTTGTGCGTTAGCAGCCGGGCATAGGGAGGAGCTTACGGGGGTGTCACTCACATGGACGGGGAAGGGGGTTTACGGGGGTGTCGCTCACGTAGACGGGAAGAAATTTACGGGGGTGTCACTCACATAGAGTAGACGGGAAGGAATTTACGGGGGTGTCACTTACGTGGACGAAAAAGGAGTTTACGGGGGTATCACTTGCGTGGACGGGAAGTAATTTACGGAGGTGTCACTCACGTGGACGGGAAAGGAGTTTACGGGGTGTCACTCATGTGGACGGGAAAGGAGTTTTCGGGGGTGTCACTCACGTGGACGGGAAAGGAGTTTACGTGGGTGTCACTCACGTGGACGGGAAAGGAGTTTACGGGGTGTCACTCACGTGGACGGGAAAGAGTTTACGGGGGTGTCACTCACGTGGACGGAGGAGGAGTTTACGGGGATGTCACTCGCGTGGACGGGAAAGAGTTTACGGAGGTGTCACTCGCGTGGACGGGAAAGGAGTTTACGGGGTGTCACTCACGTGGACGGGAAAGGAGTTTACGGGGGTGTCACTCACGTGAACGGGAAAGGGGCTTACGGGGGGGGGGGGGGGATCACTCACGTGGACGGGAAAGGAGTTTACGGGGGTGTCACTCACGTGGACGAGAATGAATGTACGGTACGAGGGTGTCACTCACATTGACGGGAAAGGAGTTTACGGGGGTGTCACTCATGTAGACGGGAAAGGAACGTACGGGGATGTCACTCACATAGACGGGGGAAGAGCTTATGGGGGTGACACTCACTATTATAGACCCATGTAGACACCAGCAGATCATTGTTATGTTTTATTAGTCAAATCTATTAAATCAATTTTGATTAACAGTGATCTTAAATACCTGAAACCTGTCAACTCCATGACTCGCGGCACCAGCAGGGACTTTGTCACTGGTGTGTCATGGAAATATTGTCCCCCTTTCTACGGCAGCGGTTATTTGCGTTTTTGAAGAAAACACAATTACATTTAACAAAGGATTTTGACCATGCAGCGTAACGGATGAACACCGGTATTACTTGCCAGTCACCTCAACACACTGGCGGCAGCGACGTCAAGGATAGACTACGTACATCCGCCCCGGCCCATGCGCCCGCTAGACACACCTGACAAGGTTCGGACCGCTTTGTAAGTTTGTTTTTACACATTACGCACGATGTCTACGGTTGTGCCTTAGCAACCGGGCATAGGGAGGAGCTTACGGGGGTGTCACTCACATGGACGGGGAAGGGGTTTACGGGGGTGTCGCTCACGTTGACAGGAAGAAATTTACGGGGGTGTCACTTACGTTGACGGAAAAGGAGTTTACGGGGGTATCACTCGCGTGGACGGGAAGTAATTTACGGGGGTGTCACTCACGTGGGCGGGAAAGGAGTTTACGGGGGTGTCACTCACGTGGACGGGAAAGGAGTTTACGGGGGTGTCACTCACGTGGACGGGAAAGGAGTTTACGGGGGTGTCACTCATGTGGACTGGGAAGGCGTTTACGGGGGTGTCGCTCACGTTGACAGGAAGAAATTTACGGGGGTGTCACTTACGTTGACGGAAAAGGAGTTTACGGGGGTATCACTCGCGTGGACGGGAAAGGAGTTTACGGGGGTGTCACTCACGTGGACGGGAAAGGAGTTTACGGGGGTGTCACTCATGTGGACTGGGAAGGCGTTTACGGGGGTGTCACTCACGTGGACGGGAAAGGAGTTTACGGGGGTGTCACTCACGTGGACGGGAAAGGAGTTTACGGGGGTGTCACTCATGTGGACTGGGAAGGCGTTTACGGGGGTGTCACTCACGTGGACGGGAAAGGAGTTTACGGGGGTGTCACTCACGTGGACGGGAAAGGAGTTTACGGGGGTGTCACTCACGTGGACGGGAAAGGAATTTACGGAGGGGTCACTCACGTGGACGGGAAAGGGGTTTACGGGGGTGTCACTCATGTGGACGGGAAAGGAACGTACGGGGATGTCACTCACGTAGACGGGGGGGAGCTTATGGGGGTGTCACTCACTAGTATAGACACATATGTAGACACCAGCAGATCATTGTTATATTTTATCAATCAAATCTATTAAATCAATTTTTATTAACAGTGATCCTAAATACCTGAAACCTGTCAACACCATGACGCGTCGCGTCAGCAGGGACTTTGTCACTGGTGTGTCATGAACATATTGTCCTCCTTTCTACGGCAGTGGTTATTTGCGTTTTTGAAGAAAACACAATTCAACTTAACAAAGGATTTTGTTTAATGGTGATTTTGTTCCTCAACAACTCTTTGGCTTAGTGAAACAACCCTGAATTCTAGAACAATTGTGACGGATGATAAAGTTAGAAAGTGATTAGAAAGTTTTTAAAGTACACATGATTGTAATTATCGTTTTAACAAACGGGTTAATCTACAATAACAAATACTTGTTAGCAATATGGTAGTCATGTGGTTTGACTGTGTAGTGTAGTTATGGAAAACAAAATGGTTCCATCCGCATGGGGGCGCGTTCAACTTACAAAATGGCGTACACTGGACCGGACCGGCTCTATGATATACTAGCTGTGGTGCTATTGTCACAGAGACGGCCATGAAGCTGCACGCGCCTTCGGTGGCGTTCGCGTCGACGTCACTCGGCTACACACTGATGCACGCCGTCTTCAACTTCTTCTACGTCACCGTCTACATGGAGCGCTTCCACGTCTCGCATGAGTGGTTCCAGATCTCACAGGTCGGTCGCTGTTCACGCATGGTTGATTCATGGCGTCCGGCGCGAATGTGTTAGATGGCATAGTCTGTACTCTACGTTAACGGTTAATAACCTCTGCGTAACGGCACAAATTGGGTCATTTAAGAGTGTCTTTCTTTAGTAACACCACAAACCCCTGTGTGTAACATTACATTTGAAAATGAGTCGTACTAACTCATTTTTTTATATTATTATTGTATATACATTTTTAGAAACTTTACTTTACACCGTTTTTATTACTACTTTATTTAATGGTAATTATATTTTAAAAAAATCGAGTCTAAATAGGTCGTTTTATTGGCATTAATAGTATTGTATTAACATGATGTTTTATATGTAAAAGCGCCATGAGCGCCACTACGTGGCGGATACTGGCGCTATACAAATTGTCATTATTATTATATTATAGTTGTTAGCGCGCCTTGAAAAAACTTTCAAATTGAATCTAGTGCCATGGTGAAAACATAAATGACAATGAAACATAAATATCAGCACGTCAGTAGCTTCAGCATTGAAGATAGGGTGTATTTTAGTTTTGATGGACAACCAGAATGGTGTAAATGCATGTGATAAATGGAACATTTATAGGATAATGAAACGCTGGTAAAAACAACTCTACATATTTAAAATATATTAGACGAATCACTGACAGCTCCAGACATTCAAAAGTCTATGAATTGAAGCAGTACTCAATTTACTTACTTGAGATAAATAGGTCTACGCATAATAGAATATAAATATATTTTAGAAACAAGATTAATTGGCAATACCGTTACGAAGTCATCACATGACCTCTGTCGCTGTTACTTGAAGCTGATGATAATATGATCACAACTTTATCACGCAGGTCATCTTCATGGTGTGGAACGCCATTAACGACCCCCTGTTCGCCTACGTCCAAGACAACTACCACTTCTCGATCGTCAAGAGTCGCCGCCACTCCATCCTCTACGGGGCGCCACTGTTCGCCTTGTCCTTCCTCGTCGTGTGGTTCCCGTGGGGCGACTACAGCGAGGGCGGCTGGCTGGTCGGCGTCCAACTGACCGTGTCTCTGTGCTTCTACGACGCCCTCTTTACCTTCGTGCTACTGGCCCACTGCGCACTGTTCACCGAACTCTCGACGGTCCACGAGGACCGAGTCAGACTCGTCCGCTACTCTCGCATCGCCTCCATCATCGGTTCCACCTCCGTCTACTTCACCAACGTTGTTTCCGATAACATGACGCAATTTCCGACGTTTCTAGGCGCGTGTGTCGTCATCTCTCTGCTCAGCGTCTGCTTCATGGCGTACACGGGTCTGAATTCGTCAACTCACTACGACAAGGCGAGATCATGTGTTGATCCACACGACTGTGTCGTTACAAACGTCCCCGAGTCGTCATTCTGGCAACAGACATTTGCCATCCTGCGACAGCGAAATTTCGTCACTTTTGTTCTCATGAACTGCTGCCAGACTTACCATTCGACGTTCCTCTCGAATTTTACTAGAATCATATGTGAGGAACTCATTCCTGCCGACTTGCTGACGTCACAAACGAGGAGCATCTTCTACGGAACGCTCACTATCGCACCCGCCGTACGTGTGGCCCTGGTCAGATACACTCTAACATGCAACGTGTGTGTGTGTGTGTGTGTGTGTGTGTGTGTGTGTGTCTGTGTGTGTGTGTGTGCGTGCGTTCGTTCGTTCGTTTGTGCGTGCGCGTGCGTGCGTGAGAGAGAGAGAGTGAAAGTGAGAGAAAGAGAGAGAGAGAGAGAGAGGGGGGAGGGAGGGAGGGAGGGAGGGAGGGAGGGAGAGAGAGAGAGAGAGAGAGAGAGAGAGAGGGAGGGAGGGAGGGAGGGAGAGGGAGGGAGGGGGAGAGAGAGAGAGAGAGAGAGAGAGGGAGAGAGAGAGAGAGAGAGAGAGAGAGAGAGAGAGAGAGAGAGAGAGAGAGAGCGAGCGAGAACAAACAGGTGGAGAGGAGTGGAGTGGTGTCAGATCAATTTGGGTCGGGTGGTTGGTGGGTTGGAAGCATGGATGGATGGGTGGGTGGGTGGGACGGATGGACGTATGGTTGGATGGAGGGAGGGTGGGATGGGTGGGTGGGTAAGTGGGTGGATGGGATGGGATGGAATGGAATGGGATGGGATGGGATGGGATGGGATGGGATGGGATGGGATGGGATGGGATGGGATGGGATGGGATGGGATGGGATGGGATGGGATGGGTTGGGCGGACGAATGAGAGAAAGGGAGGAAGAAACTAAGCGAGGTTAGGCTCCAAAATGCTCATTATACATCTAAGTGTGTGTTTTGTAGATCGTCGTTATCTTGGGGTCGCCTGTCCTCAATGCCTTTGGTTACTTCCGCATCATTCGACTAAGTTTCTTCGTGAACATCTGCACAGGAGTGTCGTTGTTGTGCCTCGGCCCACAGCCCTGGGCCGTCATGGGGTTCTTCTTCATCGAATGGTGCGTGGCTTTTATTTTCTCTACCTTGTTTGAAAACACAACAGATATTTATTGGGCCAAATGTCCGGAGTCAACCAGTTTGCTCCGAAAATACACGAAAAAATGTATGGGTATACTATTGATTTCTTAATTCATTGCTTGAAATAAAACGTAAAAATATTTGAAATGTTCTCATTTAGTTTTACTGCTATGAAAAGAATGTTTGAGAAGTACCTGTTTCGTTGACATTTGAAACAAGGGTGTCCGACTAAGAATTAGGGTATTGCCAAAACGAAGGGTAGGCTAACTATGCATAATTATATTAAACACAGATCATTTGTACCAGAACAAAACATTCTTTATAAACAGTTGATTTGATCAACCGGATATGAATAGCGTTAGTGAAAGTTGTCACATAATGATTATAGCTAATTGTTATCATGTTTTTTACGCTGCAACTTCAGCTTTCGTAATTGTTATACGCCTTGCATTTCGTTGTGACATTTCAGTAATAGAAAGCCACATATACCTAGAGTAAACCCGATTAGATGCAGATGAATGCAACTTTTTACCATTTTCAAAATTGTGTATGTCATTGCAAGTGAAGCGTTTCCCACCAATGTAATGCCTCTGAAGACATGATAGTAAGGATATAAGCGCAATGATCCAACACTACAATGCTTATCTTGCCGCTAAAGAGTGCCGCTGGATCCAACCAGTTATATTCACAGTAATTCTATGTTTTTGCCCTGTAGCATCACCACATACGGCGCCTATTCACTCTTTAATCTCTGCCTCTCTGACGTCATCGACGAAGACCGCAACAGCAGCAAGAGAACGTACGTACGCATGACGTGGCACACACCTGACAGTCTGGTAGAATAGTGGCTACTTCCAAATAATTTACGTAATACAGTTGTTTTGCTTCTATACACACGTTTGACCTACATGCGATTGGAATCTGTCCGGCCAAGGAATTGGCGCAACGTGTTAACTCACGTAAAATACACTAGAAAACTGGCGTTAGCCCGCCATGACGCGTGTGTAGTCTGTGTTACCTTTAAACGTGTTTGCAGAAAGCATTCGATACGGGTATACAAATATTACAGTATATTATTTCCGGATATCTTGTTTTATTTCCGATAATTTCCACCAATCACAACAAACTAGGTTTACTTTTCATGAGTTAACCATTGCATTTTGAAACTGTGAATGCGTCTCTCTTAATTAGGCGTTGATGTTTCGTTAATTTCTTATCTTTGTTTTAGAAACATGTCTTCAGCCTGTTTACTTATTTACATGTCAGCTTAACTAAGATAGTTTTGTGTACGATCTCTGATTGTGCACGTAACCGCAAACCATGATTTATTGTTGTAATTTTCAAGTTTTACACAAACACGTAATATACACGCGCATAAATAAACTCACACACGCGCACGCATGTATTCACACACACACACGCACGCATGCACACACATGCACACACATGCATACATACGTACACACACGCACTCACACACATACGCACGCGTACGCACACACACGCACGCACGCACGTACACTCATACATAATCTTCACTCTTTCCAGACATCCGCGATCCTCAACGATCTTCGGGACGAATGCTCTCATCACGAAGCCTGCCGTATCTTTAGCACCAATGATTGCTGTAGCTGTCCTTGGTCGTTTTGGATACCAAGTTGCCGGACACAGAAACAAAACTATCCTCACTCCAGACCATGACTTGGCTGACGCCATGTTTTATTTAGCGGCCATCACGCCAATTGTTGTAGGGATCGTTCAGTTGTTCGTATGGGGGAAGTACAATATACGTGAGTCACATATTACCATTGAAAAATACGTGGATGGCTGCGACGCCTGAACCCGTGATTTATTCCTTGTAATCTCGTAATGCCGACTTACCTGGATACGTTGTTATGCAGAATATTTATTTATACAGAACATTTCTTTGTACTGTGAAATAAATTATTATATGTATATATTATACAGAATATGTGTTTGTACTGTGATAAATATGATATATATATATATATATATATATATCATGTTCTGTATAAATAAATATTCTGCATAACAACGTATCCAGGTAAGTCGGCATTACGAGATTACAAGGAATAAATTATTATACGTATATATTATGCAGAATGTGTTTGTACTGTGATAAATATGATATATATATATATATATATATATATATATATATATATATCATATTTATCACAGTACAAACACATTCTGCATAATATATACGTATAATAATTTATTCCTTGTAATCTCGTAATGCCGACTTACCTGGATACGTTGTTATGCAGAATATTTATTTATACAGAACATTTCTTTGTACTGTGAAATAAATTATTATATGTATATATTATACAGAATATGTGTTTGTACTGTGATAAATATGATATATATATATATATATATATATATATATATATATATATATATATATATCATATTTATCACAGTACAAACACATTCTGCATAATATATACGTATAATAATTTATTCCTTGTAATCTCGTAATGCCGACTTACCTGGATATGTTGTTATGCAGAATATTTATTTATACAGAACATTTCTTTGTTCTGTGAATTAAATTATATATATATTATGCAGAATATGTGTTTGTACTGTGATAAATATGATATATATATATATATATATATATATATATATATATATATATATATATATATATATATCATATTTATCACAGTACAAACACATTCTGCATAATATATACGTATAATAATTTATTCCTTGTAATCTCGTAATGCCGACTTATCTGGATATGTTGTTATGCAGAATATTTATTTATACAGAACATTTCTTTGTACTGTGAACTAAATTATATATATATTATGCAGAATATGTGTTTGTACTGTGATAAATATGATATATATATATATATATATATATATATATATATATATATATTCTATTGTTGCCGAGGTTAACTTTAATGATGTATCCGTGAATATGAATGACACCCTGTGAGGGCTCTTCTACTTCCCCTGGCATAGACACCAGATAGAAGGTCCACCTGGGTTCAGTGTCTCTTCCGAAAGACTCAATGTGAGGTGAACGAAATTGCCTAAATTTCGAAACGGCGGCAGGTGTATATTACATATTAGGTATCTGTTTATATTATATATTGTGTTCAATTTCATATATACCTTGACATTTCCTGGATTGACTTTTTGTTGGCAGTCTTACATCCATATAAATTATTTTAATTTGCTATAAATAAGTTTACTTAGATTTATTCCAAACGTTTCATATCAGCCTATACGGGGTCTGACCGTGTCTATCTCTGCTTTTTATGACCCGCTTTTATTGCAGATGAGATGAGATGAGCGGGATGTCTATGCCGTCAGCTTTGCTAATTGATATTTTATGCGTGATACGCTATTTTAGAGACACAAAAACAATTGAACCGCCGGAAGAAATGGGGTGCATACAGAAACCGACTGTCCTGAAATTAAGCTAACGTTCCCTATCCCAAATTCGTGCAAATTGATTGATTTAGAATTATTAACTACCCGGATGAATTCACGATATTGAGAGGTACGTAATTCCAACACTATGCAACCGTGTCGTTTCCGTTTTAGACAAATTTAAAGAAACTTTTATTAAACCATGTACTCAACGTATCCAATTCTGAAGATACTATTTTGCTCGTTTCTGATACATCATATGTATCATCACCCGTGTACAAAAAGTTGGCGTCATCAGCAAATATACGTGTCATAACAGTTGATACTTTACACATGTCATAAAATATAGGATGAATAAAACTAAACCAAGTATGGGACCTTGTGGTACAACACACATGTTATATGTTTGTATATTGAATGTGAGTCATTCATAGATACATACTGTTGTCTGGTGTTCAGTTGGCTATGTAACCAATTTCTATGTTACAACTCTAATGCCATGATGTTCTTGTTTCTGTAACAAAATGGTGTGGTCAACAGTGTTAAATGCCTTATTTTTAAATATGTAAAAACTGCTACTGAAGATCGTGCATATACTTACACTATCGTTTGTTTGTAGCGCTTTGTTATGCACAGAAAAAATTCTGCTACTATGGTGGTGATGCTGCTTACCCTCCCTAACTGTATGTATTATCCATTTCCTAATTGTTAGAAAGCCTACTCCTGCTTGGCCGTTGTTTGACTTAGAATGAGGTGGCCGCTTTGTAAGGTAGTGAAACATTCCTCAGGTCTTCTGACTTCGGAGATCCTGATTACATCCCATACCAACCTATATGTATGTGTGTATATGTCTATTTACACGTATATTAGAATATATATAATATATAATTATAATACATAGCATATTGTGTATAGTGTATATTGTATATAGTATATACTTCTACAACGACGTCGATGAGACTTTAGGGAAACCAAACCACTACACGAGATAGCGATGGGAGATTGTAATGCTCAAATAGGGAAAAGAACAAAACCTATGGAACCTGCAACGGGCAAATGTTGGCTCGACTTGAGAAACGAAAGAGGCGACACCTTGGTAGAATGGGCAACATGAAGAAAGTACAAAATCATGAATACCATGGTCCAGAAGAAAGCAAGGAGGAGATGGACATGGAAAAGCCCAAATGATGTAACGTAGATTGAAATTGACTACATCCTAACAAACAGGCCAGATATCGTCAAAGACGTAACATTCATCAACCAAGTCAACATTGGCAGTGACCATAAACAGGTTTTGACCAACATCAAAATGGACGTAGAGGTGGAAAGGAAAACTATTATGACAAAGAGGTTACTGAGAGTAGATGCCACACGAATAGGATCAAAGAAGATCGAATTCCAACTCGAATTGAGAAATCGATTCAAGACAGTACAGAAATTCGATGACATCGACACCGTGAACGACGCCATCACAGCCATGATCCAACAAAGCGCGTCGAGCATATCAAAGGCAATTAACAAGCAACAGAAATCGAGGATATTATCATCAACACGAGCCCTGATGACAAAACGACGAGAAATGGCGGGAAACAGCGACAACGAATAAATAATAGAGTACCCAGAAATGTGCAAGACCATCAAAAAGACAGCAATAGATGACATCAGGAAATACAACCAAGAGATCATACGAGAAACGACCATGGCATCAAAGAAGCTAGGCCAAGACAGACTGATCACTCTCCTGTATTATCAGTGTAGAAAAATCCATGATCAAGATAAGATCATAGAACGAATAGAAGAATTCTACACCGAAATATACGACAGTGAACAGAGTACTTTAATCCACACTGACCCAAGAGAGGTACCACAGATAACGTCATGGGAGGTGGAAGCAGCACTACGAGATATGAAGAATGGGACAGCAACGACCATATAAACATCGCGACATTGAAAGCAGGAGAAGATACCATCTCGAAGACATTTGCTAAGCTCTACACTAAATGCTTACCAGAATGACAAATGCCCACAGCGTGGAAGAACGCTAAGATAATGATAATCTTCAAGAAGGGAAATAAGACAGAGTTCAATAATGATAGACCGATATGTCTACTATGAAGCAGCTATAAATTACTCACGAAACTACTCACGAAAAGGCTAAAGAAGACACTAGACTAAAACCCGACTACGAGAGCAAGCTGGATTTAGAAGCATGTACTCAATGACAGACGACATCCACGTCTTATTACAACTGAAGGAGAAGTGCAGAGAATATGATATCCCACTCTGCATCGCATTCGTCGACTACGAGAAAGGCTTCGACTCAATGCGAACTCAAGCAGTACTGATATCGCTTCCTGTACAGGGAATAGAAGATGTGTACATCGAACTCCTGAAGGAAATCTACACCAACAGCTCGATGACAGTCCACTTACTCAAAGAAAGCAATACGATCAATATCAGAAGAGAAGTACGACAGGGAGATATCATATCGCACAAGCTGTTCACGGCAGCAAACGAAATCATATTCCGACGACTGACGTGGGAAACCACAGGCTTGAAGATAGAATATCTTAGTCATCTTCGCTTCGCCGACGACAAACTTATATGCGCTAATACACCACATGCTACAGGAATTAGCTGAAGAAAGTGAAAATCAGTCTGAAGATGAACAAGTCGAAGACAAAGGTGATGATGGAAAACGACACACCAATATACGTTAACAACATTCAGATCGAAAACTTTGTTAGCTACATCTATCTGGGACAGCATCAGAGACAAAAACCAAGACAAGGAGATTCAAAGAAAAATCACGACCGGGTGGATACCATTCGCAAAGCACTGCGACATATTCAAGAGTAACATTTAAACATGCTTGAAGATACAAGTCTACAACTAATGTGTACTTCCAGCAATGACATGCGCGGAATCATGGGCACTCATCGCCCAAGCAAAGAACAAGCTAGCAGCTGCACAAACAACGATGGAAAGGAGTAAGTTAACCATCTGGTTAAGAGAAAAGACAAAGGTTACAGACGTGATTAAACAAGACAGAAGATGGAAGTGGCCCGGGGCAGGGCATCTCCGCAGGATACAAGATAACCGATAGACACTGCGTATCACCACCTGGAAACCCTACGAATGGAATATACCTAGAGGAACACTGGCGAGACGTTAGAGAGACGAACTAGACGACTACTGAAAGAATACCATCTGCGAGAGGATAGCGCAAGATAGGCAGATGTGGAAGCAGCATGCTGAGGCCTTCGCCCAACCACGGGACACTACGGCTGCACAACGATGATGATGATGATTACACACATATATTGCCTAAATACACCATGCATACGTACATGCATATACGTACGTAGTACATATATACGTACGCACATACATACATACATGCATACATACATACATACATGCAGACATATATACAGACATATATACAGACACACACACACACACACACACACACACACACACACACACACACACACACACACACACACACACACACACACACACACACACACACGTGTTGCAATACGTCACAACAGTAATAGAAAGATGGTGAGTAATGACAGTGACGTCGCAGCGCTTGGAGACACGTCTCAATGTTGGTGACATTAGGACCGCTAGATCTAACGCCTCGTATTACAGTCATTTATTTCATTAATCTTCCTCGGACAATGCTGGCACGGTCGGCCGTTTGTGACGATGTTGCTCCATTCATTCGTCATAGCAGCGACGTCAACATGTCGTGTGATGCGTTTTACAAGAATGCACTTTGGGCACATAATATTAACCTCGCGTGCCATGGGTCGCTGCAGATGATTATCTACCAACTCTTCTCTACCAAATCAGACGCTGCTCAAGTGACAGACCTTGGGTAGATAATAATTTTCGCCATCTTATTCGTCGCCGTCAAAGAGCACTTCTGGGTGGATATCAATGTAGAAACAAAGTCAAACGTGAAAGAAAGTGGTTGCAAGGAATGTCCCCACTATCAACATAAAATCAAGGCTGATAAGAAAGATCACCCGAAAAATGGTGAAATAACATCAAAGATATCAAAGACAATCTACTTGCTAACTCGCATTGCGCGGCAAAATTGGACGTTCTCGCCGATAACGACCGATATCATTCCACTGTCGCCGGACGATACCCTTCTCCCGCTAGGAGCAGATACCTCAGTCCCAGATACCTTCATCATCAGGGTCTCACACGTAGCCAACTCCCTGTCACGGTTTAAAGCAAACAAAGCTGTCGGCCCGGACGAAATACCAAACTGGATTCTACGTGATTACGCCACCATACTTGCTCCTCCCATAACTGTGGAAATGCACCAAAGTAAGACCCCTACCCAAAGCACAACCACCGAAGCTCATTCAGAAAGACCTACGGCCAATATCACTCACACCGGTACTGTCCAAGTGCGTGGATCAATTCATCTGCGCCTGGGTAACGGCCATCGCCGGCGACCAAGTTGACTCCCAACAATATGGGTTAGTAAAGGAAACGTCCTCTGTACATGCATTTATCGGGCTAGTGCATAGGTGGAAATTTGCGCTCGATTCCACCGAAACCATGATCCACATACAACTCACTGACTTCAGCAAAGCGTTTGACAGAATAGACCACCGTACTCTGCTGGCTAAAATTGTGCGTCATTTGGACTGCAAAATTATATAAGGAAACGACTAACATCATTCTTATGCCAACGCAAATAGCGAGTGAAAATCGGCAGTATATAGTCGAAGGACACTACCATCAATGCAGGCGTGCCACAAGGAACACATTTCGGCCCCATTGGTTTTGTGCATCATACGAACAAACTGTGATCACGTCAAACATGTAGACGACTGCTCAATATAAGAAGTATGTTCACCTTCGTGTGCCGACAGCTCGCTCCATGCAGCGGCAGAAGAAGTGGCACAATGGACGACCACCAACAAAATGCCACTAAACTACGACAAGGTAACGGAAATGCGCAAATGCTTCAAGAAAAAACGCCAGACATACTGCTGATAACGATAAACGACAGACAAATTGAACAAATGAACAGCACTCGCCTACTAGGTGTCACGATGTTATACGATCTTGCGCGGCAACTCTACATCGATGATATCACCGCAAAAGGTTCACAACGCCTCTATTGCGTTATCCTGTTCAAGCGAGCAGGAGAGAACTTGATCATTTCGTCAAGATATAAATACCACAATCGTCCGCTCCGTCATCGAGTACGCCTGCCAGATGTGTCATACGAGCCTTACCAAAAACAGTTCGAAAACATACAGAAAGGGACCATGTGCATTATATTTCGTGTCATGTCTTAAATAACGACGCCATCGCCATAGCGAGACTGCCAACGCTGGCAGACCGGAGGGAGGCGCTTTGCAGAACTCTGTTCGCGAGCATGCAGCAACCCAATCACACGCTACATCAACTCCTGCCTCCCCAGGACACCTGCTTATGCAATTCATAACACACGGGTACAGTATCTCTCATTGTGGGACCGAACGTTTCAAGAACACTTATGTCATACGGACTGCACAATTGGCAGTAACAGGACATTCCATTTCACGTACGAGTATTACTAGCTATGGACTGTGAGTCTTCTTAGGTATTTACTCAGTGATCTATTTTATACTATTTAGATATTTTAATGAGTTATAATTCCATTTATTCAGGTTGTATGTTTTATTTAGATTTTTAGTAATCTACTTTGCTAAATGTTTTGTTTGACACTTTAATCAGTCAAAATGTATATATTCATATTATAGGCCTTTTACAGTTTTATTATCCTACTTTATTTTATCGTTTTATAATTTTACTAGATATCCTAATTAGTAACAATTTCCTATATAGTTATATAGTTGTTTTCATATATCGTTTTATTAATATACATTAACAATTTGTTATCAGTCATAATGTTTTTATTGTACCCTTCAGCCGCTATGGCTGCAAGAGAATAAATATAATTATCATTATTATCATTGTTATCATCATTATTATCATTATTATCTTTAGTATATTTAGTATCTTTAGTATCATTAGTATCATTAGTATCATTAGTATCATTAGTATCATTAGTATCATTAGTATCATTAATATCACTAGTATCATTATAATCATTAGTATCATTAGAATCATTAGTATCATCAGTATCTTTAGTATCTTTAGTATATTTAGTATCATTAGTATCATTAGTATCATTATCATCATTAGTATCATTATTATCATTGGTATCATTAATGTCATTAGTATAATTAGAATCATTATTATCATTATTGTCATTATTATCGTTATTATCATTAGTTTTATTATCCTACTTTATTTTATCGTTTTATAATTTTACTAGATATCCTAATTTGTAACAATTTCATATATAGTTATATAGTTGTTTTCATATATAAATTTACTAATATACATTAAAACATTTGGTATCAGTCATAATGTTCGTATTGTTCCTTTCAGCCGCTATGGCTGCACGAGAATAAATATCATTATCATTATTATCAGTGTTATCATTATCATCATTATTATCATTGTTATCATTATTATCTTTAGTATCATTATTATTATTATAATCATTATTATCATTATTTTCATTATTTTCATTATTTTCATTATTGTCATTATTGTCATTATTGTCATTATTAACATTATTATCATTAGTATCATTATTATGTTTTGTATCGTTTCGATCATTAGTATCATTAGTATCATTGGTATCATTATTATCATTAGAATCATTATTATCATTAGTATCATTATTATCATTAGTATCATTAGTATCATTATTATCATTATTATCATTAGTAACATTAGTATCATTATTATCATTAGTAACATTAGTATCATTGGTATCATTATTATCATTGGTATCGTTAGTATCGTTAGTATCATTAGAATCATTAGAATCATTAGAATCATTAGAATCATTAGAATCATTAGTATCATTATTATATTTAGTATCATTAGTATCATTATTATCATTAACATCATTAGTATTATTAGTATCATTAGTGTCGTTAGTATCATTAGTATCATTAGCATCATTAATATCATTAGTATCATTATTATCATTAGTATCATTAGAATAATTACCCCGCCACATCCCTTTCAAAAACTCCTTTTACCATCAGCCAATGAAATCGCCCTCAAGAAATGTAGTCGGCCTCCGGTCATGTGTTATAATATTATGTTCGGTGATTGCAGCAACACGCTGCTTGTGTCATGTGCAATGTTTAGGATGTTGGTCATAATATTGATGTTCCCACCAGTCGTGTATCCGTCTTCAAATTGGGGCGGGTATTTGTGCTGTTCCCACGGATGATGCAGTAGCGACTGGTGAAGTCTATTGCAATAATCGTGTAGTTCGCCTCTGCTCAGTCTCCACCTTTGCGGAGACAATCGACCAGGGACATACAAACGTAGCGTGACGACCATTGGCCCGCGAGGATGGGATATACAATACATCTGTTGTTCAGCGAATTGTCCACGATTATGTTGTGAGCTACGAGCCAATGTCATAGCCCTCGACATTGTGAAGTACCATGTAATGACTCCGCCACAGGATAAGGATAATATTAGCAGAATCAACAGCTACAACATAATAATAGGTTGGAAAAATGCAAAATATTTACTTTAGTAACAATTCATAACATTTCTAACGATTTCCATATGTTGGGTGAATGCATAATATTTTAATATATATATCAATGTGACTGACGCTTTATGACGACTTAATTAACGCGACAGTTCGTGTTATGCGTGCTAATGCAACCACATCGAATAAATGTCCCGCCTGTAGCAAAGAGGGAAGTGATATACCTTCTGGGTAATATGAACCACCTGACGTTCAGGTAATATGAGCAAATGCTAACATTACGTTTGCTGATTAATATCGCTGTGAGATCCAATCGCAGTCGGGGTCATTCGAGGAGATCATGTCATCCCCCAAAACCCACAGGAAAGCGGGAACTAAGAAAAGGAAGATGGCTCATGCCAACATCCTCACCGGGTTTCTTTGTAAATCACAACTTGAAGCACGTGAAGCCGTAACATCCATGGATGTATTACTCTTGCATTGGTGCGTGTGGTAATATGATCACGTATACTCATATTACCAATGGGTCATGCTCATATTACTAACACTTGTTTTATTATGAGCCATTTTGGGAAAAAATTCTCCTCGTTCTCATTGAAATTGTAAATAACCTACGCATGCAACAATGAACACAACAATGGTCTATCACGATGCCTTTCACGTCATTGTTTCACAGAGCACATAACTAGTCATACGGCTCAAGAATATCAGTTGAAAAATGTGGCTCATATTACCAGACTTTCCCCTACATATCACTGAGCTGGATAAGTCCGGGTCGAGGAACAAATACCGTCTCTTTGAGCCGCAACAACATGACAATTCTAGCACGACGACGAATTCTCATTAAATAAAAGAAACACATTCGTTACAAACAACCTTTAGACTGATTATCATCAGTGAACTGCAATAGTTTCATCAACTATTTCTAGAAGAACCTAAAAAGGGATACATCGCCGTTGTATGTAATTTTATTTGTTGTCACAGATTATTATCGTAC
>OZ024858.1:48447029-48454529 GCA_964017155.1 Oasisia sp. SBJ-2009 | reverse complement strand
GAAGCCTCGGCGGAAGTACATGTGCTTTTTGCCGACGCGAGACATACGCCTAGAGCCTGACGTAGATCTAAATGTAATCGAGTTAGGCATATGACTCTGTAGGCATATGGTTTGTTCACTGGTCTTTGCAGACTTGTTATGCCCTGCGCGCCGTACTTTCAGGGGTTTGTTTTCGATCACACGAAGAATCCTTAACCAATAGATAATTTCGGATATATGAGTTTTACAGAACGTTCCAAGTTTAGACTGTTCGCTCCGTATCTCCCACGTAAGCTGTTCTCGGCAGTTAAGTGGACGCTCGGTGTAGTTGGGACACTCGCAGAACGCTGCCACATCAAAGGTTCCGAATAATTGCATCATCTCCGTAACGCATAATAGCGTACGATGCGTTAGGAGGAAATCGATTAGTTTTGTCTGGAAATGTAATCAAATACAATGAAATGATGCGTATAACGTAAATGCCAGTTGGCAGTTAAGAGTACTGTACCCACAATACATTACAGCTTGCTTCATTCGTCACATATGTGCCCTTTCGACCTCATGTCCTTTTGCCCTCTCGCACGCCTCTGCTCCCGCCCTCTCGTTCACTTCCCCATTCGCCCTTTGGCCCTGTTGCCCTGTCGTTTCCTGGGCCTCTCGCCTTCTCGTCCTTTTTGCTACACATTGACAAAAATCCGTATGTCTCTTGAGTCTCGTCGGTGCATTAATTACTGCATCTTCACATACTTAGAAAAGGAGGTTTGCTGTATACTCCTCACGGTAGAGTCGATGGTAAATTGTTGCGAAGTCCATCATCGACCCAGTGAAGTTAACACTTGGATTCCCTGGTATCTTGAGCCAGGACATTACGACGTGATATAACTTGACTTATTGGCATTGGCATTGCTTCGAAGGCGTGTGTGACGTGGAACACGGATTCCACGCATGCCCAAGTTACACCGGAAATACCAAAACAGGGAACACATAATTTGTAAACAAAATCATTGACTTGTTGTAACTAATTGGGTATGCTTTCTTTGGTTAGAGTGTCACCCTTTATAGTATAGGTTCTGTAAATTCAATTTCAATTATCTTTAACCTGACTCGTAAATCCGCCTACTGTAAATTTTTATTATTTATCGTCAGGTCTACTCATCACACACACGTTCGCACGCATGCACGCACGCGCGCACGCACACATATATACGCACGCACGCACGCACGCACGCACACACACACACACACACACACACACACACACACACACACACACACACACAAGAAATATACTGTGTGTAGCATAAGCCAACTGGTCAGCATCCAACAATGTGTACGCGTAGATATTCATGAAGAGTTGTGGAATTACTAGTCTAACAATAAAATACGTCAAATACTTTTAACTGGTTTCGTGTCTGTCCTTTTGTATTGCAAAGTATTTTAATGGCAAGTGTCGGATAATTCCACTTCCTATATGTTGTTTACGGAGCCTACATCATATGTAGTAGCTCCGGTAAAAACATGTCGTTTGCTCGGATTACCGAAGTGTTCAATATGTCTGTTTTGAAGCACTCCTTCAACCACAGTGCTTTCCTAAACACAAGACGTTCCTCGTCCAATTCGCGCCTAATGATACTATACTCACAAATTCTGACGTTAACCAACTACAAACGTACGTCTCTAAACAGTAACGACTGCAGCCCGACAATCGGAAATTGGTGCGCCACCTAGTGGGCACGCACGTTGCCAGCCTAGTTGCCAGTCTAGTGGCGTTGTCGCGCTTACATTTTCCGGTTGTTATAATCTTTCTGGTTGGCGTTTCTGCACATGCGCGATAAATGTAAAATAATCAATTTGCAGCGAAACAACAAAGGATTTTATGTATAAATGCCATGGGCTATTCCTTAACTCTCCTGTAATGATTACTGTAAAGAGTTGCTTAAAATGTGGTTCAATACAATAACATACTACGTTTGTTTAAATCACTGTCATGAATTATGGCGCACTACAGTCACGTGATTTACGCTTGCTATCAAAACATGCCTCAAAACTTGTTTGCCTCGTGTTAATTTGCGACAAATAACTTTGCCGAGAGGTTATATACATCTTAATGAACAACCGTAGTATTTATATCATAAATGCTTTTTCCTTTCGCTGAACATTGATGATTTTACATTTGTCGCGCATGCGCATAAACGTCAATAGGAACGTTTCTAACGCCGGGAAAATGTAAGCGCTACAGCGCAGCTACTTGTACTTACACTTAACTGTAATTAGCTGACCAGCGCGTCATACCAGCTATTGACCAGTTTGTGGCTGCGGGTGACAACTAACGCCAGCGCCGCCCCGGGCCATTCTGTTTCTAATCACCACGGCAGGTGTTCGTGCGACAAGCGCCTGCACTTGACAGCGATATCGTTTCACCTACACGACACGGACACGCAGATAAACGGCAGCGCAATTCAAGCGAACGCTATTACGACTTACGCGAATGTCTGTGTAAGAAACGCCCATGGAAGAGTAATTCTACTCACGCATAAAGGGAACCTTTGTGATATGACCCACTGTTTTCACATTGATACTATTAGGTATTTTCTGTTTGTAAAATTTTCGTATACGTTTTCGTGGTAGACTGCATGAGCATTATTGCACAGTTAAGTTGTTTATTATTTTCTGTATGAGTATAGGGAGACATGTGGCAAATGATACATGATACGTTGTGCGTTGGATTGGAAGTAATATCAGCATGATGGTGATGTCATTACATCCGACATTACCATGGATCTGCCTATCAGACTTGTATCAGCTGTACTTTCAAGTATTCAAGGTTTTACTTAATACGCCTGCACCAATGTAATCCAAATTTGTGTCATAAAAGCCACCAGTTTCAGGGTGTTTACCGAAATTCTCCAAGTTACGAGGGACCGCCGTTGCTACGTGCGTACACTATAAATCAGGCTCGTCAATAGACGGATCACGATATTCAAAACAGTGTCACTGCTGCAATAGACTGGTCAAAGCTAAATCAGATTACTTCACCAATATGGTATCAGCCGTGTCAGCTGCGGAACTGCATCAATGTCGTTCTACACAAGACCGCCTGATTGGTCCACCCTTATCAACTCATGACCAGTGGACATCGCGTCTCAGCCCTTGGAAACCTTACGACCGGAAGCGATCTTGAGGAAGACCGACGAGACGACGGAGAGACAAACTAGACCATATGGCAGTGTATAGCCCAAGACAGGCAGAGCAGGAAATCGTCGCCAGGCCACTGTACACTACGACTGCACAAAGGTGATGATGGTGATTATTATTATGGTGGTGGTGATGATGATCAGCCCATGCACCAGTTACGTCTTCTGGTTATTTCAAGAACATCTTAAGCGTTATCAGGCCTGATTTCTCAGATGGCAAAAGCGGAGGCAAAGTATCCTTGCTTTTATCTATTGTCGCCTTTGATATCACTGACCATAGCATTCTTATTAAACCATCATCACCATCAATCAATCAATTAATTAAAGGTGTAACAAAGTCGCATGACACAGATGGTTTCCTTTATACTTGACTGCTAGGGTGATACATATCCCCCAGGGTTCTATTTTGGGATTTTGTTTGTCACTCTCTAGGTACTCTAGAACGCCATTAAGCTCGTTTGTCCAAAGTTGTAACTTACGTCATCACCTTTACGCATATTACACACATAGGCCTATATACGTTTCTTAGGATACCCCGAATATAAAATCGTCCCCTAAACCAGCTCAGCAACTGTCTCCATGATTTCATCTATTGGATGACTGACAGAAAATAATAATTAAATAAACTGGATTTATTATCATTGGCATAATCGGGAAAGAAACTGATTTCATATAATTGGCATTCCAAAGCAGCGTGGTAAGATATTCAGAGTAAGAAGTGAGGAGAACCAAAGGTATGTCGCTTCATCATAGGAGTTAGTTCCTGGAATCTTTTCAAATTGTGCATTGAAATCCGCGTAGAGTAATTATATCTAGCCAGGGGTGACTTCAATGTTAAACGATTCTCCTAAATCTCCTATCGGCATTGTCATCGTACACGCCAACGTACAGTCGTTGTCTTGATCAAGATGGAACCTCAGATTTAGATGATGTTCATCTAAATCATGCTGATAGTCCTGCCTTCCCGCATTGGTACATCTTTATCGTGTAATAAGTTCCAACATCCATCGACATTTTCATAATATAATTGTTTTAACTATATACGACAGTCATGTGATCTCCGGTCATTTCCGGTCAGTTGGCCGTGTTCTAATGACATTTAGAAGCTCTCTCTTGTCGTCGATTATGTGCCTTGGAACATGTTTCAGCTCAGACCAATTCAAGACGAGGCAATTGTCGCGCGGAGTACATTATCTGAAATTCAATTTATCACGACAACGTAATAAATCACAATGCCGTATTTTGACAACGAATCTATTTTAGTTTATCTAATTGTCTTTTAATAATATCTTTTAAGCACGCTGTATCGTGCCACGGTGTTTATTTTAATATGCGCATTTTGCTATTATCTTGAGTCTGGCGACAATAATTTATAATACCGGAATTATTAGATAAATGGAACGAATCGTCCGGAGCGTATATGGGTTTCTTTGACACATGAAGATGAAGATGTTTGTCCCACCGGCTCGCCGGGTAATTACTTAACGTCGACCAATCAATACAGCTTGCCTCCGAGAATTGTCCTTCGTCACTAACTGATCGGAAACATCGGCATTAAGTAAAGCACGGGACGGGCCCACGTTCCCGGAACGTGGGGCACTAGTATTGACATTCGTGTCGTTTATCGCTCCGGGTGGCAGCGTATATTACAAACAAACGCAGCGGCTATTTTCGATTAAACGACAGAATCGTGTCCGATTTTTCCGATTGCAACGTCTTCGGATACGGCTCAAATGTGTGCTGTTTTACAAGTCGTATAAGAAAAACAGCCGTCTCCTCATTAAGTGAAACGAAAACCCCCGTTTTTGTCACGTCTGTACATCTTAGAGAGCTGCCGTTTAATGACTTTTGCATTTTAATCTTCGTGTAATCTTATATAAATGTAACCGTTTCCTGCGGCGTCGCCCGCAGAGATTAGTTTAGTGTTGCTTCGCGTCGTTGCGTGAGGCAATCATTTAATGAAACATTGCCATTGGCGTTGGAATGACGCGAAAGAAGATGGTAAAATAATCCATGTCGACGCGAGTGTGATCAGTGACAGACACGTGTCTTTGGGCAGTAATTACGACGTGGCTGAAGGCTTCACACACAGGTCAGATTGCTCTCTGGCAAAACGTGAGGTGTGAACTGCTTTTGTCTTCAAAAAATTGGTTACCACGTCACGTAGACACCTAGATCTAACTATAAAATTAACGGTTCTTTCACAATTCTATGTTTTACATTCGCATCGTTTGATTCATTTTAAAAAGTGCCTACATATCTCGGAATTCAGGCTAACTGTTTTCTGCGCAGTCACTGAATATGTCTGGTATCGTTTACCGACAGAATACAGCTTACTTAAATAATGTTCTTAATCACTAGCTATATAGGCAAAACCTATTTTGACAATACACCTTGCATTTATCTTTGGAGATATCACTAACGTTTCTTTTAGATGTTTGGGAAACCTATTAGTTTTGTTTCACCAGTTCTGATACGACGTGTGTACATATTACAGCACATAGCACACAACGTCTCATCTCACACTTGAGCCCGATTGTCTGCACTGCCGTCTTTATCTCTGTTCCTCGCGTCCTTTCGGCGGTGCCCCGGGCAGCCAGGTGATGACAACACTAACAAGGAACCCGGCGTTTGAATGTCTTCTCGCTATTCCGACCTCAACAGGCTTCTTGACTGCTACAGCGAGTCAGCGGCCTAACTTCCGGACCGATTAATACCTACTCTAAGCCATGCTTAACAATTTGTTTTAAATTTCCAATTCAATATAAAATACATTCCACATACATTAGAACATAAATAATGGAGACATTATGAGTTAACATAATTGGACATAGGATATTGTTATCTCGTCTTTTTCTTCTTTTTAATCTTCTTCTGCATCTCCATCTTCTCCTCCTTCTTCTTCGGTGCCGTGTTTGCCCCATGTGTTGGTGGTCAGTGTCCTACCTACCTGTCATTGTGTGGTTAGCGTCCTCCCTGTCACTGTGTGGTTAGTGTCCTATCTGTCACTGTGTGGTTAGCGTCCTCTCTGTCATTGTGTGGTTAGTGTCCTATCTGTCACTGTGTGGTTAGTGTCCTCTCTGTCACTGTGTGGTTAGTGTCCTCTCTGTCACTGTGTGGTTAGCGTCCTCTCTGTCACTGTGTGGTTAGTGTCCTCTCTGTCACTGTGTGGTTAGTGTCCTCTCTGTCACTGTGTGGTTAGCGTCCTCTCTGTCACTATGTGGTTAGTGTCCTCTCTGTCACTGTGTGGTTAGTGTCCTCTCTGTCACTGTGTGGTTAGTGTCCTCTCTGTCACTATGTGGTTAGTGTCCTCTCTGTCACTGTGTGGTTAGTGTCCTCTCTGTCACTGTGTGGTTAGTGTCCTCTCTGTCACTGTGTGGTTAGTGTCCTCTCTGTCACTGTGTGGTTAGTGTCCTCTCTGTCACTGTGTGGTTAGCGTCCTCTCTGTCACTATGTGGTTAGTGTCCTATATGTCACTGTGTGGTCAGTGTCCTCTCTGTCACTGTGTGGTTAGCGTCCTCTCTGTCATTGTGTGGTTAGTGTCCTCTCTATCACTGTGTGGTTAGTGTCCTCTCTGTCACTGTGTGGTTAGCGTCCTCTGTATCACTCTGTGGTTAGCGTCCTCTCTGTCATTGTGTGGTTAGCGTCCTCTCTGTCACTGTGTGGTTAGCGTCCTCTCTGTCACTGTGTGGTTAGCGTCCTCTCTGTCATTGTGTGGTTAGTGTCCTCTCTATCACTGTGTGGTTAGTGTCCTCTCTGTCACTGTGTGGTTAGCGTCCTCTGTATCACTCTGTGGTTAGCGTCCTCTCTGTCACTGTGTGGTTAGTGTCCTCTCTATCACTGTGTGGTTAGCGTCCTCTCTGTCACTGTGTGGTTAGCGTCCTCTCTGTCACTGTGTGGTTAGCGTCCTCTCTGTCACTCTGTGGTTAGCGTCCTCTCTGTCACTGTGTGGTTAGCGTCCTCTCTGTCACTGTGTGGTTAGCGTCCTCTCTGTCACGCGAGTGGTTGTGTTTTGTGGCGGCTCTGATTCGTTCCTCCCGTGCCATGTTGTTAGAGCATGTATTTGTTCATTGTTAATGTTTTCTTTTAGTAACGTATTCAATCAACAAATTCAAACAAGCAAACATTCGCATACCCACGCGCACGCATACGCTCATGCTCACGCACGCGTATACATTCTCGCACGTATCCAAACCAACAACCACACACGCACGCACACACGCGCGCTCGATGTACAATTGTCCATGGTTCATCAAATACCATTACTAGGCCTACTTGATTACATCCGCTAAGACTAAGATGATAGTATTATAGTAGGCCTACAAAA
>OZ024858.1:48377029-48432029 GCA_964017155.1 Oasisia sp. SBJ-2009 | reverse complement strand
GTCAGTCAGCGTCCAGGCAATGTCCAGCTGTTTTTCGTGATTTCCAACACGGTATACATAATAAAGCTAACACTCAATACGTTCATTTGCTTACAACTTGCACAAATGTTCTTGACACAGCTTTGTTAGGCCCCTGTCGCACGATACTGCAATTACCGACGGCGGGTCCACAGAGAACAGTCTGGAGAAAAAAAGACTTTGCACCAACTGAGACTGGTCAAACACCTCTGGGGCCAAACCAAATTATATATTCGGTGGTCTCAGTCAAAGCTTCAGGGCGACTCCGCTGTCGCTGTCGGATCAAGATATAGGAAGTCGAGAAAGGATGTTAAATGTGTATCGTAGCCTCGCTACCGAACATAAGCGTCTTCCACCCTAAACCCCCACACGTCCTAGGGCGTCGTAAGGGGCTGTCTATGGAGGCAAAGGGAGGCCGAAAGGCAAAGCAAGTCGTCAATTGTTTTACCTACTGAAAGGTAGTGTCGGATTTGGGTTAAAGAGAAGACGTTGAGGAAGACACGTCCAAGAGCGGGCGCGAGAGAGAATGACGAACGAGGACAGAAGTTGCACAGCCGTAGACCCACATTACGGGTCGATGTCAGTTGGACAAAAGAAATATCGTATTGGGAAAGAGCCTCTGCTGGCTTATTCATGGTGGCTGCAAGGACAAAGTAATTCGCTCCAGGTCTGCAGATCTGTGGAATATATGACGGGACTAGTACAGTAAGCACTTCGTGTACTAGTCATAAATACACTGACCTTTCGACAAGAGATCCGCTTCAGTCGTAGATGATTAAGTAAAACGTAAGGCGTTTGAGTACAAATGCTTTCAGCGAACACTGACATTTTCCTAGGTGTTGTTAAGCTGTGCGTACGTAATACGTCACTCCCACGTAGTTGTTACGTACGCCCCCCGCACTGACGTCACTGACCACGACGTACGGCGTCGTAATACGACAAAGATCCCGTAACCAGACATAAAACAAGCTGACATCAGAATATTCAACGTATTTATAGGAACAGCTTTTCTCCGCATTTCGAAAGTTTTTGCTTTAAGCAAATCACTCGAAAGTATAATAGATTTATTTCATAGAAGACCGTTGAGCAGAGTATTTACCAGCAAATGGGCAAAGAAAATCACAAATCAGAATCTCTCAATTATCACGAAAGAAATAGCCTACAGTCATATAATAACTTGAAACGTGTGCATGCTAATATTATTAGCATGCACACGTTTCAAGTAGTTCCGATACACGATTAGACTATCAGATGGCGCTCCTGTCAAATATCCCTAAAAAGCAAAACGAGATACTTGTTGGAAAAGTGAAGGCGAAACTAAAAACATTGCGTTAGGATATTCATAGACGTGACTTGTACTGGAAAAAAAACAGACCCGTATGGACAGAGGAGCCCGGATGTAGAAGATGATGATAACGATGACGATGACGGTGGCGGTGGCGGTGGCGGTGGCGGTGGCGGTGGCTGTGGCGGTGGCGGTGGCGGTGGCGGTGGCGGTGGCGGTGGCGGTGGCGGTGGCGGTGGCGGTGGCGGTGGTGACGATGATGAACCAAACTGCAACAGGCATGTGACTATATCGCATAAACACGGCTAGATGCATGTGGAAATTTTGAGAATGATAAATTAAACACCATCAAAAGTGCCACTATAATATTTTTAACAGCGCAGAATATATTTATATCGGCGCTGATAGATTTGATTTGCTTTGCCTCTGACGGGAGCCTTAATTTGATAAACAACTTTCGTGACGGCGGACGCAATTGGCGTCGTCATCTCGTGACGATTATGGAAATTGCTGTCACCCGGCGACCCGCAGTGGCGTTAGCCTGACCGAGTCGATAAGGCACGTCTTCGGGCTCCTACTTGGGAAAAACAGACGTCTCACTGTTGTCGTACGCATGCCATCTTCTGTAAGCGACGCCAAATTGTAAAATCAATTGGTGCGTGAATTGCGCGTGTCAAACATCGAGGTATCCCTTGCGCTCTTTGATGCGACGTGGTCAGTGCGTCGAGCTCAATCACGGCTCGGTTGACGGCGCGACAAATGTCAATAGTAATCTCGTGCGTGTCATTGTGGCCTCTCCGTTTGACCGGTTTGCACTCAAGACAGGCATCATTTTTAATTTCCTTCGCTGACGTGCGGTATCGGTTAATTTTCTCGACCCTTAATCGAATATGTAAATCGGAAGAGGTTTGCCACTGATAACGAGCAGGTTGTGTGTGTGTCGATAACACCGCGTTTACACCGAGCTCTGACGTCTCAATCAATGGCGTGCGCGGTTACTTGATCTTGCCTCCCCCTTCTAAAATATGTAAATATTATTCTTCAATTTTTGCATTTGGTCACTATTGCATAGTCTCATGATTTACTACATCCGAGCCCAGGCGAAAATGAATTGAATCTAACGAAGACGAATAGCACTTGCGTTGTTTTGTCGGCGATTGTGGCGTGTTAATTGTCAGTAGGGGGGAGCGGGGCAGGTTCGCCCTCGGGCAGTCTAATCAAGCTGGAGAATGTATTTACGTGGCTTGAGACCCACGTCTACGTTGTGTTTAATTAGACGTAATTATCTGGTCCATATCTGGTGGTCGGGACAAGTTCGCGCAAACCTACAATAAACGGGGTATATAAGTTACAACGGAGCGCGGTAGCTCAGTGACTAGGAAGTCAGACTCTCATTTTAGGAGAAGTCGGGTTAGAATCCTGTGGTATTGTGTCGAACCTTGGACAAGTTCGTTCTTTCAGCGTTGTTCCAGTTCACTCAGTCTGACGAATGACAGAGGTGGATATTAAATATCCACGTCTGTCATTCGTCATCAATACGCGACGATTTTACGTACACAAATGTTGTGTACGTGTAATCGTCGCGTATTAATTGCAGCGTGGCTGAACACTTCCTGAAGAAGTCGAGATTATGTTCCATTGAACTGCCAGGGAGTAAGACCAAACCAAGGGATTAAGCACATTCTTTATCGTAAACAGTGCGCGAGTCGTCAATGGGTGGGTGAAAAATGCTAGGACGCTAAGGAGGATAGGCGACGGACAGTGTAGCGGTCAGTTCAATGCGTGTCAAGGTAGCCAGGGTACATTTGGTGTAAAATCAGGCTCTCAACATTCGGGACTGTGTATCCGTCGTGATTCAGAGAACCACGAACCGTCTCAGTTTGGGACATAAAAGAACCATTGAAGACGAAATGCACCTGACAGTGACCACAATCAGTGGAAACATAGAATAGAATAGAATAGAATAGAATAGAATAGAATAGAATAGAATAGAATAGAATAGAATAGAATAGAATAGAATAGAATAGAATAGAATAGAATAGAATAAAATACATAGGTCGACTTAGGACAGACGTTCTGAAAAACAATAGTCCTAATGACTGGCCACTGCTTTATAAAAAAATAGCTTATTGGTAGCAGTAATTGTAACATTTCCTTAGCGCCTAGATATCCTCGAAAATTCAAGTTCGCAACAAACAACTGATGAAGCTAGTCACACGAAACGAATAGAGGTCACCTAAGGTCACCGGTTGCCGTCGCTTAGTTCCCGGCAACAGAGGGTCACAACCATCTGGCCGGTGACCTGGGACAGACACTTCCGCTGTATTCGTTGACATTACAACAGTGTTATTGGTACCTCTGTTGATTATAACGAAATTCCCGCCCGCCCTCCCTGTTTCTTGACTGATGTGTCCCCTTTACCTGTTAGGAGCTACATTGTATATCCGTGTCTTCAGTGTGGACGCGTGTTTTCAGACACGACAATATTTGTTTGTATCAAATTAACACACTGATGCTGTGCGCCGGAGGTTTTTGTTGAGATTGTCGTGCTCCTTTGTTTTAACCTGTTTTTATGTTGCCACCCCTAATTTCAGATGCCGCTTCCGTCTTGCACGGTGCGCATCGTCGTTCTGCGCTCTGCGAAACATTTTCCCACCCAACCTACCTGATGGTGTCTCTATCACTTACAGTTGTTCTTTATGTAAGCTTGTACACGATGGGCCGTACACAGCTTTTCCCCGCATTAGTACTGCACACGAGGTTTAGCATCTTGCCTTTTCTCCACTGGATGTTCGGTGGTGTACGCAGGGTTTTTAGTGCGGGTACTCTTTAGAGTACGTTTGTGTGGCAGTTTAGCCCTGCCTATCTTTGTGTTGTGTTGTCTGAAGTTTTTCTTCATTTATAGTTACAGCATCTTTCATGGTTATGTTCCTGAGTATGTTTTCATGGTGGGTTTTTTCCCCTTTACGATTTCTGTCAATTCACTTAACGCATGTTCTTTTCTGTCGTTACACTATTATGCAACACAATGTATAAGTATACATTCAAGCAGCTGATTTTACGCTAGGCTTTTAGTTATACTACTGTATGTCTTTCAATGTACAATCAGCCGACAGCACCCTACAAGTGAGCGCCAGACAATCCAGTTATAAATAAACGATCTGTATTGCCATATTACCATTACAAGGTATTTTGTGTCATATTTACCTACCGTTAAGAGAGCCAGGCCCAGCTGTAGTTAATTAGGGAGTATTAGGGGCACACCTCCGTGCGGGAAGGGCGCAGGCACGCCAAAAATCATTTGACGTTTTTGGAGCATGGAACCGTCGAAATGTATGGTGGAAAAGTAATGTCAAACAAACATGTTTTTTTTATGAAAGATTGCAATTGTTTTTGAAGATATAATTGAATTAGAGAGTTGATTCGAGATTGTTGGCGCTGCTATAGAAAAAAAACACGCTTGCCTATATTAAGCTTAGTTTTACGGAAAAAATATTGTTTGAAACGGACGATCTAAGGCCCTAGAGACATCAGGGAAATGTAACAGGTGAACTAAGTCTGTCGGTTGTTGGGTAGGTAGAGTGCGGTGTGTAACAGTCGCCAATCTGACGTTAATTCCATATGCAACTGGAAGCCAATGTAGCGGTAATAATGGTACTTACTTATAATATAATAATAATAGTTTAATTTCACTCTGGGCAATCATAGAGATTAAAATGGGTACATAAAACATGCAAAGTATATTTGTTAAAAATAGATTGAAATAATATATAATTTAAGACATTAGCATAAATATAAATTATAATGTAGTGAATATACAGTATGTGTCTATAAAACTAATTTAAATAATTTAAGACATTAAAACATATTTTCTGTGATTATTTAACTAAACTTATTAAAAAATAATAAATAGTTAAAAACATTAAAATAAATAGATCTAAAAATAAATTAAGGCATTACAATATTTTACACATACCCATATCAGCATGCAGGACAGTTGGTTAAGAGTCATTGTGAGTTCCTTTGGTTGGACAGACACCAGTTTATAAAACAGTTCTTGGTCCTGTTGGTTTTTACACTGGGTAAAGAATATCGAGTACGGCATCGTGGATTATGTGTTGTAGCCCTTGCTTTTGGTAGTAATTTATGCAGTTTGTGCTGAGGCTGTTCGATTTGTGTGACGAAATGTTCACTTGCATTCTGTCGTTCGCCCAGGTGTGCTGGTGTTTCGGGACTGTCTCGAGAAGAACATGGACAACGTGTGCACGAACAAGCGGCTGGAGGGCCAGGACATCCGGGTGTGTTACGAGACGTGTGAGACGGACGGGTGCAACGACGGCCCGATGAACGCCGCCCCGAGACCCGCCGTCGTCTCGCTGGCCACTCTCGCCTCGCTCGCCCTCGGCGCCACGGCGTGTCTCGTGCACCTCGCGGCCGGCTGACGGGGGACGGCCGCCACCCGAGGGAGGGGAGGGTGGTGACGTGTACGTCAGAACAAAGTCCCAAGTGGGGGGTTTGTTTTCGAAAACAAATTTAAAAAAAAAGTTTTTGTATCTTGGGAACATGGCGTCAATGGTTTAAACAACGTGTTCGAGAATGGGTAATTAAGGTGAATTCTGCACGATTGTGTCCGAAATAGGTGTGTTTTTGTTTTTAACAAATCCTGTGGAATACGTCATCCCACACCCGATGACACACCCGCGACAGGCGACTACGAGGTCGACGTCCTGCATCGTATGTGAGTCGGGGAGGGGTGGAGGGACAGGACACGTGTCGACCAAGTGTCGGTGACTGTTCGGCTATAGAGGACGACAGAGGGACTTCACGCTCAGACCGCGTCGTGTGTTATAGAACATGACGTGCATGCGTCTTCATGTGTTTAAAATGTTATCTATCGACATAAACAACCTATATGTGGACAACATAAATTGGCCCCTCAAAATAATAAAGTTACCAGCACTTTTGTAGTTTTAATATAAACAGGTCACAATCTCATGTATTTTATTAAACAAAAAAGGTTACTAGTGTCAGGAATAATATCTAAAATAACTGATGTGTAAATTGGAAACTCACTAAAAGCTTTTGTTTTGGGGAATATTCCTCATCTTTGAGAGGCTTTGTCTCATAATGTATTTGATACTTTATGAGAATCAGACAGCGACGTACTATCTATATTTCGCTTGTGACGTACAGTCCCCATTTCGTCAGCACTGTGCAGGAAAACCACATTTGTGTCTTGTTGTTGCCTAGCTATTAGGCAATGGTATATGCCGGCCTCCATTTTACAAAACAGCTAAGCAACATCGCCATGTCTTACGTTTCGGTCCCTAGGCCACAGATGGTAGTACGCCGCACACACATCAGAGGGTCTGCACTTTATATGCTTAATCGCCAGGGGGCGCCATGCGCATGTATGTCAGAAGGTTAAAGGTCGGCGCCTATACTTTCGACTCTGACCAATTTAAATGCTTGCCTAATTAGACCGAGACAGTTAAATGTTTTAAGATTAACGTCTTATATATTGCGTTCTACCATTGGCAAACATCGTCTGCTTTTTGGTCGTCCTCTATTCACCTAGACCAATGGTTACAACTAGAATTACATGTCGTATTTTTGCAGTGACAACCCATGTGACCTAATTACATAGAACATCACGTCATCACGATGACGTAATAAGCACAACGCTGAGTAGCCTCGGTTACCCAGACTCCGTGAGGTGGCAGCACTTTTAAGCCCCTCAAATCCGCCTGGGTCATTAATGGGCTTAAGTTTCTACATCCGGGTAGCCTTACCCCAGATTAGGGTAGAGACGCTGATTGGCTCTCAGGCCAACAAGGAAATAAAAATAAAAATAACGATATACTTTTACAAGATAATAATATCATATGAAAAGTTTTCAACATTGAACTTATATTAACACAAAAGTAAGTAAAAATTCAAATTTACAGTTGTTTACAAAATAAGAATTACGGCGGGAATAACCAGTATCCGTGAGGTGGCAGCATTGTCTAGCCCCACATGGATAGCATACCGATTAAATAAAGATATCTTTTTATCAAATAATGCTGTATTATAAAAACTATTCAGACTTAAACTTTTATTAACACAAAATAAATAGAAATACACATTTGCAGTTGTTTATAAAAAAAAATATTACGGCAGTGTCCGTGAGGTGGCAGCATTGTATAGATCACGTGGATACCAAACAAAAGCCATAAATGGTACCAGACTGTCTTCTCGGCGTAGTTCCGCAGCCGACCGACAGTCGGTTAAGCGAGACTAAACGCTGAGTACAAATAACGAAACAACAATCTTGACCGATGAGAGAGTTAGAGAATGTATTAGAACCTAGAATGGACTACGTGCTCACCGCCTGACCAAAATAAATCTTTTAGATTATAAGTGCTTGGAAATCAAGTGCCTCTGTGCTGTGTACGTTGAAGTTGGTTGTCTTACATGGAGCTGCTCTAGGTACAAGCAGTGTCCATCAGAAATGTCGTCCGTCTTGGCAAAAGTGTTGAATTTTTAGCGGTCCCACCAATAGGATTTTTCGAAGTAGATTGAACTAAACGTAGAACGTTGTTTATATAAACCGTTTGTTCATAGGATAAGCTATCTAGTCAAGTCGTGCTGCTAATGTTACTGATATGTTCGCAGGTGCATTACAGTTATTTACATGCTCACAAAGATCAGTAATGTACTAATATCGAAAACGTGTGATTTCCTTAATTGTTTCGTGAAATGTTCACAAAGATCAGCAATGTACTTATAAAAAGTATAACAATGATTATCATATTATCTTTTGTTTACGTGAAAATATTTATCGAAGTAAAAAATATTGAATTTGTTAGCTATCTCACGCAAATTATATGCAACCCTGTTAAAACATCATCACCGTCCAAATAAGTATAATAATGATCACATGTTAGAGTATGTAGTGGTACTGAGTTAATAGTTAACAGGCGAATACCGTTTACGATGTAAGTTTTGCTTTATAATTTTGGTTGCAGTCATTGGCTGACATTGTATATATTCTACACGCTACATCTGATCACGTGTTTTGTAATTAGGCCCGTCAGTTCTGTTGAGAATGTTCAGCGAACTGATTACTGACAATACACACAAAAAGGTGAATGAACTGTGGTTGTTTTGTTGTTGTGGACTTCGCTGCTGCTGCTGCTGCTGCTGCTGCTGCTGCTGTTATAACTAATTAACAATTAACAAATGTATGGATAAATTCTGTACATACTCTATATTGCTGATCACTCGTCAGAAAGACACGTCAGCTATTGAGTCTACCTTACTAAACATATTATCGGTAACAGTTTGCACTAAGACGCCTCCGTTTTACAGGCGAACAACGACGTCTTGTCTCAGCCTGGAGAGGGAGAGGATAGGGAGAGGGAGATAGGGAGGGGGAGAGCACAGGGAGTGACAATTCTGACACCAATAGCGACCCCTTTGGCCATTATATAATAACACCTACTGGTATATTGATAAACGTGTAAACTTACCTCGTCGACACTAGCGCCTATGTTATTCCGATGTCCACCTGTCGTCACCGGAACCGTGCCCTCTCAGTCCAGTTAACCCAAACAGATAGCTGTGATAGGTTTACACGCAAAACACTTATAGTTGGAAAATTGGTACCTCCCCTGCGCGCGCATGATATAGAAATCTAGGTCACTTCCTTCCGGCTACGGTGATTTCATTTGGCGCGTACTTCCAGCTGGCCGAAAATGTCCTTCATGTTTACGAACTTAATTAAGTGTTATTTATTATGTGTTATATGCACTTTTAGTCAGTCTACTTATGACATGTAACTGTAAATGCAAGTTGTAACAAGCTTGCAAACGGTATATTTGCAGCTGTTGATATCTAAGCTCCTTCACGAAACGCAGAAAACAAACCTAGCCGCTAGCAAGCACTCTGTCAAGTCTGTGACCTGTCTGTCTCGCTAGTATGAATCGTAATCAGTTAATTTCATGACTATAAACTAGTTGTAAGAAATCTTGTTTATAAATTTACGATAGATACGTTGAAATAGATTTAAAAAGTCCCTTGTAGTTGCAGTCGTATGTAGTGGTATCAGGATAATGAGGCTATACTTACATAATAATATGGTGTAAGTGCAGTGCCACTGGCACTGATCAAAAGGGACTGTACGTGTTGTTTATGCATGTGCTCTAGCTACTATGTATATATTATGTATCAATATAATTATGTATTTGGATCTGAAATCATTAAATCTGCATGATGAAAATGCAAGGCTATATTATAGAGAATAAACTGGCACCAGACTATGACCAACAGCTGGTAAATACGTATTTCCCTCCCCCTGTCCCACTATGACACCATCAAGATGTGGGTGGAATGTTTAGACTGCCTTATGACTAACATAAAATAAATAAAAACATAAAAATACTTTTTATAATCATGAAGCTCACTGCATCATAAAAAGTTCAATGGTCGAGCAACTGCCAAGTGCAAAATATATGAGCTGACAGGCAAAACAGCTTGATCTCCAGCAGCCAGCCTGAAATCTATCCTGTCATGTCTTCCAGAAAGTGAGTTAATTATTGTATAGGCATCAAATACTTTAACGTGTATATATATAGTAATTTTCTGTAAATAACAAGGCTGTTGTACAGTTGTAGCAGCTAGAGTAGAGCTTTGTATTAAATCAACAATTAAATCCATATAATATGTACATGATGATAATTAACAGCAAACTTGAAGGGAACCAACCACACACAGGTAGCTGGACCCACCCATAAAATGACAAAAGACAAGTTTCAATTTAAAGAAGAAATCCATTTGTAGAAGGGGAAGGCGTCAATGCGCCCCAAAACCCCTTCATAACTATGTATAGCTTGGGGTCAATAACATACATATGGCATTTTCAATTAAATCCCTATAATATACAATGTGTACGTGATAATTTAACAGCAAAGTTGAAGGAAACCAACCACACGCAGGTAGCTGGACCCACCCATAAATGTGTACATAATAATTTAACATAAAATGACAAAAGACAAGTTTCAATTTAAAGAACAAATCGATTTGTAGAAGGGGAAAGCTTCTTAGCATATTATTTACAACCACAATCATACACATTCACAAGATCGATACCACTAGCTGACCCCACCAAGTCGGCCGTCTACATATGAAGGCCAACCTAAGTTGACACCTTCAAATACCAGTTACCTAGGTGGGTGCATCTAATAAATGCTTCAGTGAATGCCAATCATCTAATAAATACACAGCAAGGTAGAATTAAAGCACACTAGATTGAATCCTTATGCGATGTTTTGATTCTGGGTTGCAAATACTGAATGCAATAGGAGGTAAACACAAGAGGAGGCTAAGGGTAGCAACATTGATGTCTGCCCAAGCTCCAAACACAGTTCTCCAGTGACCTTTCGAAACATGTAAAACACATAATGATGAACACCTAGGCTCCATCTCTCTTCTAAGTGAGATGTGCCATCTCTTACATTAATCGATATACCCGTTATTGTCTAAAGGGCTAAACATATAATAGTTATATTTCTTATGCCAAACACATTTTAGGCACCATCAGCTACATTAGGTATGTAAGTGTATCAGCATAGGTTACAATATTAAATTCAATTGAATATACTGCAAGTGCAAAGTGATTAGACTGTAACAAAATGTTAGTTCCATCTATATTAGACACTTGCAAACTACCCATGTTCCACCATTACTACCAACAGGCACAAACCAAATAATTTGCCCATCATGAATATTTGCAAATTGTTGGCAAATCTGTGTGTCAAAATCAGTGTGATGTTGTAAATCTGATGCATAGTACACCCAAGTTTTAGTCTCATGAAATTTTGCATTCAGCATTACACTAATCTGCATTAGAAGAGAATTTGACAGCCAACATTCACCAAAGAGAAATGTAAGATCTTCTATGTAGTACCGGTTATTTGCTATAGATACTGTGTCAGTTTCAGCATAGTTCAGAACAATTTGCAAATATTCATCTAAGCAGCTTTGATCAAGCTGTGAAACGCCATCTATCATTAAATAATTTTGTTGTTCGGCCCACTTAATTTCCATCCTAACTTTGTCTTGAATGTTCTTCCCTGTATAGAATGTTTTAAAAAGTTTAATTGTTTCCACTGAATAAAAGCCATAATCCAACTTAATATTGGCTGTATCGATGTGATTTGTCTCAATATAGTGTAAAATTTCATCTATCTGGCATAAAGGTGGCATATAGGGATACTGACTGGGATGAGTAGATGTAAATTTAGCATTATTTCCAGATTGGATGTGAACTTGCCTAGATCTAAGTACTTCAGGAAATGTGGAGTTAAATAATGTATTTCTGGTGTTAACAAAGCATGATGCTGATTGGTTTTGGCTACTTACATGTGGAGGATGTGGTCCACCACACAACACATGACTCACATCTCCTACCACTGTCACGTCTGTCATGTCAGTCACTGGAGTGTCTACGGGGGACTCACTGTCTACCACTGTCACGTCTGTCATGCCAGTCACTGGAGTGTCTACCACTGTCACGTCTGTCATGCCAGTCACTGGAGTGTCTACCACTGTCACGTCTGTCATGCCAGTCACTGGAGTGTCTACCACTGTCACGTCTGTCATGCCAGTCACTGGAGTGTCTACCACTGTCACGTCTGTCATGTCAGTCACTGGAGTGTCTGTGTCCAGTGGCTGCTGTGACACAGAAGAATGGTTGCCATCACCTTCAGCATCTGCACTGCGGCAAAGATTGCGATGCTTTACGAGGACATGGTCAAGTAGCACATCCTGTGATTTGCAGACCACAGGGCAGAAGGGACACTGGACTGCACAGCATTGTACAGCAGGTCTGGGACACGGTGTCTGCTCATGCTGCTGGATCCTTGCCTTATGTTCCGGGCCAGCTGAGTGGTGCTGGAATGCAAACATGTCTATGACTACATATCAGCCATTCTCGAGTCCATCACTGCATAAATTATACCATATAACATTAGTTCACCTGGTAATTAATCCGTCATATGGCAGGCAGACAGAGACAGACACTATATATAAATAATTATATATTAAAATAATTATACCATTAGCAATTTTTATTTCTCTGGAATTTTTAATTAGCTTTTGTATTGTTTGGGTTGAGAGCTCATTCTTATATGTTAGAGAACTGCATTAAAATAAAATATTATGAACTACCATAGTATGTACCATGCAATGTGAATGCAGTTGCCCTGGTGGGATGGCAATGGGCACTCCTGCCACGCTTAATAATAATAATTAGTGGCCCTTTATAGCCCTATTTTCTGTTACTTTCTTGGTTTGCTCAATTGCTGTTATTTTGTGAAGCCTTAGTCTCATGTATTATGACAATAACTTTTCTGAGTCTGTTCTGCATTTTTCAACAGATGCTTCTACACTGAGGTGGTGATTTTTGTGTAATGCGAGTCACAAAATTTGAGATTTTTAACATTATATAGCAGCCTTTGGTAGTCTGAGACTGCCCATTATAAGTCTCCTTCTTCTTTTTATAACGTGTAACGCAAGTCACATGGAAATGCCCAGCTGTATACAAGCATGATACGTTATACTATTTCTAAAGAAAGGCATAGCGTTATGTTAATTTTAGTTCTACAATAAAACAACATTTTATTTACACTTACTTGAGTTGGCCTTGTCTGTCAGTTGACAGCATCTGTTGGATGCGGCTGGCTGTCGTCATGTGTAGCAGGCTGTTGCCTTCCAGCGAAGGGTGCACGCCATCAACAGCAAAGTATCTGGGCTGGGAGAGGATGCAATCCCAGTCCCAGAAGCACATGCCAGGGATCTGGCAGTCACCTGGTGCAGCCGCCCATTCCAGAGAAGGCCAGTCTCATACAGGTCGTCACTGAGCAAAAGAAGGAAACTGAGTAAACAATGAATTTTACTATTTCATTTATGTTTGTAATACCAATAAATAGAAAATTATTTTTTTAATTGTATAACTATTTTAAACAATATAATAAATAGTAACAATAAGAAGATAAAAATTGAGGAGATATTGTCCGAAACATAGTAATATGGCGTATAATTATACTACTTAGACAACAGTAAAGAATTCCATCTGACTTCAATCGAATATATTAATAATAACTTCTTTTCTGCCTATATCCTTGGAAACATTAATGTAGATTAGTGGATTTTTTAAATACGAATACTATGTTAATATACACTGGTGGGAGGTGGTGCTCACTCATCATAACGGGGGAGTACTGCAGACACAACAAGAGGCACTCCTGGGTACATCTCTTGCTTGTGTGTCTGCAATCAGTCGCCGGTGCTGATCCAGAGTCTTGTCCAGCTGGCGGATATCGTCACAGATGGACTGCAGGTGGTTAGTCCCGACATGCAGAAGTACCGCGTCAACACCCATAGGGTCTGTCTCAGCAAGTACTGAAAGTAGAAAGTATGTGATAAATTGGCTATTTATAATAAGTAAATAAGACAGTTTATTACAAAGTAACATAAAAAATGCACAAGCAGTTTTTTGCATTGTGGCTCTTATTCATACCTCTATCATCCATCCAACATCAAACTATTTACACTACCTACACAGGCAGTACTTACAGCTCCACCTGTAAAATTATCTTCACTACCTACACCTGCAATACTTGTAGCTCCATTGCTCTGTACTGTGGTATGGATGAATACCAACTATATATACTATATACAACTGTCAACTAAGACTAAGTAATGTATATTCAGTTCACATAAATTGAAATGCCTCAAAATGCTCTTATAAATCACAAGTGAGTAATAGATAATGTGTGTACATTCAGGAGTATACATGAAGCCAGGCCACGTTCAAATTATTTTGCAAATAAATACAAATTCTAGTGGACGCAACACATATGATACGACGCTGCATTTTGCGACAAATTCACTTTTCCTTAACATATTGATGATGTTGATATACCAATTATTATATGAATTAATGCGTTATTTATTGAAAGTAAGTTGAACTTTAGCAATATCTTAACGGATATCTTCGCTGGTAACTTCGACTATATTTTATGGGAGACGTGTCGTAGTCGTAGACGTCATACTCACAGACATTATTCAGTGTAGCGGCACCGTCTGCTGATATTCCTAACATAAATACCTACTTTCTACATGATGATCGTCTTTAAGCTTATTGTTGATTATTTGTCAAAGATATATCAATTCGTCAGTATCCGGTAATAATCATTTATTGGCTGTAAAATGTGAATACGCTTATGTAGATCAATTTATTAAACTTATTAGTATCACCTATAAAGGGAAAAATAATACTCCGATGAAGTGCGTATTAGCTGCGAAGGGGTTATAACATTATTTTACTCGCTCATCGCCGCAATTGCCTCATCACCCATATGCTAGCCAGAACTGTACTATTTTACGATAGTTTATTAACTTAGAATTACCACATGTATGGTAACACTATTGTATAATACATATAAAATTATATGCATTGATACATTGTTATTTCACTATATGCATGCCTCATTGACAATAAACTATCTTACCTCGGCGAAGGCCATTGACACCAACTCCTCGTCTACAGTGCAGCTCAAAGTGGACACCATCTAAGCTCTGGGGCAGATACTTGAAAATTGAATCCGCAAAGACAGCCACCAAGCGAGACATGTTGTGGATCTGCAAGAATAAACGGCAAACCAGCAAAACTGCAACAATACAAAGGTTTTAGAAACACGCAATCCAAGCAGCACTGCAGTTTGTAACTTGTCGAATACAAATTAAGCTAAATGCCACTATTGATTAAACACACAGCACACAACAATATATTGTGTTACAGTGGTAACAATTGGCGCAACAGATGAGCAAATCGTTTAACAGTCAAAAGAGCAGTTGAATTCTTTTCCAGAGAGCAATCTCAAGAAACTTCTATCTCATCCAAAGACCAGGCAGACGTGACTAAGGCTAAGCTGGACAAGTCACCACTAACACGCATTAATGATTGACACCCAGCCAAACATGCCCATAAGCCAGCCTGGATTGTAAAAACAATGCCCAACTTCGTCGTATTGTTACGTAATGCGACTGCAGCTCACTCTGGGTTCATTTCTTTGATTTTGGCCAGAGTGTATTGTTTGTAATCTTACAAGTCAATGTAGCTACACATCTCACTATCGGATCATCTAACTTGGGAGGAGAAGTCCCCTGTGATGTTTGCCACGTTCGCCAGCTGATGTCGTATACTACATAATCATATGCAAATAAGGTGTAGTTTAAACTGGCCAACCCTGCATGGAACTTTATTCAAAAGGATTTGATTGATCTCTCCAAGGCCAAACTGCCTCTACACCAGACAGAATCAACCAAGACAACTTAACATTGTTAGTTGCCTTGAGCATGACATTATTTGAACCGTTACATTAATAGTTATTACTTTTGAGATAGGTTGGTGTGCATAGATATAGCTGATATACAAATTAATTGCTTCTTTGCATTCTTGAGAACATAAATATTTGTGCCCATAGCATTAATTTAATTAACATATATATATTATATTTGATTGTTTTATTATTACTGTAGTTTATCTTGTTATGTTACGTTGTATCATTACAGCATGCACTTACCTAGACACGTAGTCGTGTTGCTCGCTGGGAACGTCAGCAGCAATCATGGTCTTCCATTCCTGTCGCTTTGATGCCATTTTCTTTTTATCTTTCAGGTGTATCCCACCGAGCTGATCCTTTAATTTGTTCTCGTGGATTACAGTTAGCATAACATATTTACTAAAGTGTCATAAATGCAGGGAATTATATCCAGGATTGGTCGCCGTGGGTCTCCAAACGGGTAGATATATAACTGTAAACGTGGATGTTACATGCCGGCCAAAATTCATTGTATAGGCCTACGTTGCAATATGAGCCTATAGTTCGGGATTGTTGGGGCTTTCCAGGCAAAGATAATCCCATGCACATACCACTGTTACGGTATATAGATTTTCAATGTGTAATGATTTATTTTATATTTAGCATAGTAATAATGAGTTTCGCGACATTTCAATATGTCACGGGTTGATGTCGTGATGTATTCAATATATCACACATAATGTGATACTATCAATTTAAAGTATCATTATGACATTTTCACAGTGATCACTCTAGACATACATTCTTTCACCGACTTGAGTGTTGATCAAGTGTTGAATCGATGCCAGATATGTATAATTTACTGTCGTCACAGCGTATGTGCGACAGCGCAACGTGGCTACTATGTAATAACTACGTGTGTGTGTGTGTGTGTGTGTGTGTGTTTGTGTGCGTGCGTGCGTGCGTGCGTGCGTGCGTGTGTGTGTATTATAAGTATAATAGCCGCGTTACTCAACGATGCTGATGCTTGAGGAAACGCAGTCACCCGCGAAAAAAACATAAAACAAATTGCGATTCAATGGGGTACCACGAACGAACGAACGAACGAACGAACGCACACCCGCACTCACACGCGCGCGCACACACCCGTATATACATACACACACTCACTCTCTCACACGCACACACACGCACACACGCGCACACACGCGCACGCACACACACACACACACACACACACACACACACACGGAAACATTGTTCTATAATAATACAATTTGTGTCAGTACGTATTGAACTTTTTCAAAACTACCCAATTACATAGTTCTGGATCTGTTCTAAGTAATTGTTTTCAATGTAATTGCTGAAACGACGATCGATAATTATAAAAGACATAAAATTACATAATAAAATTACATGATAACTGTATGGTATCCGAACATTTTAATATGTACTATTTATCAACTATTGTATTATTATCTATTTATAACTATAATAATATAGTAAATTTTGTCAGTATTAGTATTTTAGTATTATTAAGACTAATATTAATTATTTATATTGCAAACAATTATATTGATTAATTGATTGTACAACTACATCTACTTTTTAACTGTAAGGTAATCTCCACATTCCTATAAAGTGTAACGCGCCTCTGAATGGTTTTATTGCTAGAGATATGGCGTAGACAAGTACTATTATTTATTATAAAATCATTATAATATTATTATGACCAGCTTATATGTGATCGGCGGAATCAGCCCTGTGGCACTTATTGTGAATTTTTATATTAATTTTAACATTGCATATAAATAGTACTCCATATTATATTGTCCACTATTCTACTATTTTCGAGTATTCTTTTAATGGTCAACCCGATACGAAAACATAAACTGCGAGTGTGAATATATCGTAACTTATAGACGTAGGCGTCAAATGGAGAGATGGTAACATGAAGAGAAACCGCAGAAAGCTAATGGAACCGGAAGGTAATTAGCGCCACCCCACACCGCGCGCGCTCACTGCTTATCTATATATAGATAAGAGGAGGTACCAACTGGCAAACTTTAATGCTCTTGCGGTTTACACTGCCAGATGTGGGCGGAAACGGCGCTGATGATAGTGACGTCACTTCCGTTGATAAGGACTCGCCGCCGCGTGTCGCCACCTGTTGGCGACCTGACTTATTCCGGTGACGTAGGCCTAACACCTGGTGGATTAGTCCGGCGGCTAGAACAACGTTAGAGCCCCGGGGGTTGGGAGAACGCATTAGTCGAGTGGTTAGAATCCCGGGGTTACGAGAATGCAATTATTCCGGAGGTGAGAGTACCGGGGGTGGGGGGCCGCATCTGTTCAGTGGTTAGAGTCCCGGGGGTTGAGAAAATGCGTAAATTTGGTGGTTAGGAGACCCGAGCTCAAGTCCACATGCTCAGAGATGCTTCATAACATGTGTGTGCTTGTTTGTTTGTTTGTGTGTGTGTATGTGTGTGTGTGTGTGTGTGTGTGTGTGTGTGTGTGTGTGTGTGTGTGTGTGTGTGTGTGTGTGTGTGTGTGTGTGTGTGTGTGTGTGTGTGCTTGATTGTTTGTTTGTGTGTGTGTGTGTGTGTGTGTGTGTGTGTGTGTGTGTGTGTGTGTGTGTGTGTGTGTGTGTGTGTGTATGCGTGTATATGTATGTGTGTCTGCGTGTGCATGTGTGTAATATGAACTGTAACACGGGTACGAATATACGGTTAACCTGTTGTGCTTGTAGAGGGCGCAACGATCGGGTTAGCATTTTGTGATCGCCGTATGCAGCTTTTAATGCAAAAGGGGCACCTTACTGTCGATTATCAGTGCCAGATCAATTCAGCGGGCGACCAGTAGAGAATACACAACAAAGACGTGGCACTAGATCTCACAACGGGTGGCGCGAGATCAACCTTGCAGCCGAACTGCGCGTTCTCCGAAGACGTGCGATGATATTAACTAAAATGTCACGTAGAGTTGAATTGCTGCAGTCAAGCCTCCATTCAATGTTGACATTGACAACACGACACGCTCCGTTGTCGTTGTCAGGACATGACTTCTCATTTGACTAATGTGGCGGATGTGGAATTCACACACGCTCACGATGATTGACAGTCGATGTGTCTGTTTATGACGACGCCAAGGTTACAGACACGTCGTGAAGCAATAACTGTTGAATCACATACGCGTATTACATGGCCGTCAACATTCGCAATCGCAGTTCCGTCTTATTGTCAGTCATACACTTACAATTTGATGTCATCCACTGTTTGAGTTAGAAACCATCATGGCAGTCAACCGTACATGGTATAGGCATATTATAGTGTGACAACAAAGACTGGCGCGGCGACGTCACAGCGACAATACAACTGCAGATTCTGTGCGTAGTGAGGAGACCAGTGGTCGTACGCTCTGACTATATCGGATGCGAATTAGGCACGTGTCCTACAGCGATCACGGCTGTGGTCTAGGCACAGAACCTTGCGGAAACTCGGTGTCAAACAGTTTGCTCGATCACGCATCTGTTGCGTCCAACCTTGGAAATGGAATTGCAACCAACCAAACATTTTGACAACAATGTCATAATGCAAGGTGGGTCGTTTTCCTTGTGGTTGACTACGTCCACGGACGCACTAACCTAAAGCCTGAACTAAGGCAAGGCAGACTGGACAGAGCCACTCAAAATAGCTTATAGGGGAAGGTGGGGTAAGATGGTCCTAGTGTAAGACGGCAACAGGTGATGTGGCAAATTGCCGATCATATATAACGCTTCCGACTTTGGTCTAGGACACTGCAGTGCTTTGTTTATGACAGGAGGCGATGTTGTCGAAATCTCGATATCACTCCCCAGTGATCTAAAGCCAATGTCACAACTTCGTAAACCATTATGGAATGCATCAATCAATTGTGCAAGTTGTATTTTGGAATACAGTTGATTCTGTTTTTTATAACTTCACGAAGAAAGTTGTGTCAAAAAGTTTTTCACAAAGACCAAGTATTTAACTGGGAACATTATTTGGTTGCCCACATAAACAGTTGTGTCTTTCTCTACGTGAGGTGGCCGTCTTACCCCCCACCTTCCCCTATTGATGTCGACACGTTTACTGCACCAAGACGCTAGTGGCTTCGGGATCGAATAAAGGCAGTTCCCACACTTCTTCTTATCCTCCGCATTGGCAGCCAAAAACTAAATGTATTCCAGTATGTGTGCTAGTCTCACTCAACCGACTGTCGCTTAGTTGCGTACTTTCGCAGAGAAGATAATTCTGGTCTCTTCGCCAGCTTTTGAATATTGCCCGTGTGAGGGGCTAAACAGTTCTACCAACTCACGGAGTCTGGGTAATCAAGGCTAATCCTGTCTTAATTCCTGTAAATTTGTATTTGTTTATTTTGTGTGAATACAAGTTTAATAAATATTTTGTATAAACTATATACCTTTAGTTTTTATTTCATAGTTGGCCTGAGAGCCAATCAGCGTCTCTACTATCATAATTTATTCTGGGATAAGGCCGCGCTGGTGGCAACATCGACTTCCCAGGCAGATGCGAAGCTAAACAGTGGTGCCCCCTCACGGAGTCTATGTAATCGAAGCTGCGCATGCCAGCGGTCACTGCGGCCGATTGCGTCAGTACCAGCTTCCTTACCCGGGGCAGAACCATTTGAAAAACTAAATGTTACTGGATTTCGTCCAAACGTTGCTCGTGTTACTTACATGCTGTTTGGGATACGCATGAGTCATTATATTGAGATTCCCATCAGTCGTATTCGTCTTCAAATTGGGACGGGTATTTACACTGCTCCCACGGCTGACACAGTAACGAGAGACGATCAGCCTGGGTACCTTAGCTCAGCACGACCCATGGTTCATAAGGATGGTGTTAGCCCAACATGAACGCTTTACTACCAACTCTTGACAACTAACCACTGTTGCTAGCTGATAATTATACCAGTTTTCACTGTTGCGTTTAATAGTCTTCCTTCCAATGTTTTTGTTCCATAGCACAATTATCTTTCTATCTATCAGTAGTGATAATACAAGAGGGTACACAACAATTACCAGGCATCAACAGGAGTCCCCTGACATAGACTGATCATTTATAAATTTGTGTTGCTTTGGGCATCTTTGTTTATCGCCGAATATGCACGTTCCAATTTCACGTGTTGTTAAAAAGCTAGGGATGATGGTTGTTTATTAACAATTTATATTCTTGATAACAACACTACTCAGTGTACAACCAGCTGTTGTTTTGAGCAAACAAACAAGAAATTAACCACATCACACATAACTGACCCCTTCATTTAAAATGTTTTCTTTTTTAAATAAACCATCACCATAATTAATTTTGAATGCTGGGTGATTAGAAACTAATTTCAACATGCACTTCCTGTGCAAGTGATTGAAGTGAATGAATACATTCAACATGGGTGATCAGGTGGTGATATCTCGTTTATTCCACGTATGCTGTACACGGTGAAACAAGACAGCCAGTGTGGCCAGGAGCCACTTAGTTCTTGTAGGCGCGGCTCTTCCTGCGGCCTCGGGCTCGCTCGAACTTGCGACCCTTGGAGCGCACGTAGGGCCTGAAACAGACACACCTCTATGACACAGAGCCACAGCAAATCAACATCACATGTATACCTATACTTGGTGTCACATTTACGATACATTGTTCAATCTTCTTTACCTCTGCACCCAGTCACACAACTTTCAATATCCTAAAAAAAATCAATATTTTGTACTAATGTTTTGCAATTTAATCATTGTGTTGGGGTAAACATGATGAAAATAATGAGAAATTTTTGGTTTTAGTGGAATCAGACCTTCATTTTATATCCATCTTGAATTTTTTGTATTTGGCCACTTGTGCACGTGCGCATTAGATAAGTTTGAGTAAATGATTTGATAGACCTGTAAAGTCTTCCAGTTAGCAGTACATTTTATCAAATTAAATATGGTTATATTTATAAAGGTACAGTTCCATAACAACCAGTAAGTCAAGTACTGTGTTCTTACAACTGGTCACTTCCTACAAGTGTCATAGCCAACAAACATGACGTGACTTACTTGGTGGAGCTGTTGGGTACACCAGGAGCACGGCCAAAGTGACGCACAGCCTCACGGTTCTTGCGAGGTCCTGCAACAAACAAACAACAGCACATTAGATGCAGCAGAAGGAGAATCTGTAGAAACCAGACCATTGGAACGTCTACAGTTCTCTGAAACAAGCCCTCACAACGGTACAGATTAGGCCACATTTGATGGTCAAACACCAATATATATGCCAATGTGAGTATTGAAAACAATACTCATCTGACCTTTATCAAACAACTAATGACTTATAAATCAAACAGTACCGTACTAAACCACTACTGTATAGGCATTTATTCTGTGACCAGTAACACAATGATCAATTCTTCATTTGAATATTAGGCTAAATTTACTTTTAAACGCTGAAGGATGTTCATTGTAAATAAAATAGATATAAAAATGCAAATTGAGTGGGTATATTTTCTGAAGGCAAGTAACACAGCTGTGACTACTGACAATTCCAATGACCACTTCACACGGGACAATAACTGGATTATTATTAGCATTAGACACAAGATGAGACTAACTCCCCAATCCTAACTCTGGAGCTGAAGAATTTACAGGACGATTCACGCATATCTTCAGCCTGGGGTGACGAGTAGCCATTGGGACAAGTGATCAACTTCTGCCTAAGATATTTGAATAATTCATGTAACTTGTTGGCGTACCTTGCAGGAGAACAGTGTTCTGTCCCTTGGGCGACCTCAGTGCCAACTGATCAAAGGTGATGATCTCTCCTCCTGCCTTAAGGATGCGGGCACGAGCCCCCTCAGTGACACGCAGTGCACACAGCTACCAACAGAGACGCCAACATTAACACACGCGCCCCCTCAGTGACACACGCAGGGCACACAGCTACCAACAGAGACGCCAACATTAACACACGCAGGGCACACAGCTACCAACAGAGACGCCAACATTAACACACGCGCCCCCTCAGTGACACACAGCTACCAACACAGACACCAATATTAACACACGCGCCCCCTCAGTGACACACAGCTACCAACAGACGCCAACATTAACACACGCGCCCCCTCAGTGACACACAGCTACCAACAGACGCCAACATTAACACACGCGCCCCCTCAGTGACACACAGCTACCAACAGACGCCAACATTAACCATTTCAGTATGACATAGTCACAGCGCACACAGCTACCAACAATATCAGTACGAATGAAACAAAATTGTAAAATTCATACTACTGCCGTGTTAATATGCATGTGATTTCAATGTGACTGGTTTCAGTGGTTTGCCTTTAGAAATGCTCACCTTTAACTTGGGAACCTTGAAGATACGCATATCATCGGTGACAGTTCCGACACACACAGCCATCTTGTCAGCGCGACCGGGCTTGGCCATGAGACGGATCTGAAGAACAAGTCACAACCAGTGACTAAGACGACATAACCAGCACACACAACAGACACACCAGAGAATTATACAAGATTTACATTCAGTCACACCTGTGTCAGGTTTGATCAATCAACGAACAATGCTAATTGTTGATAAATTATAAAAATAATGAGACTTATGCCATACTGTGATACAAAACATGCTTATCATGAGTTGTTTTAATTAGAATTGTAATTTTTCAAACACAAAAAAATTCTTTCATATTTTTATGTTTTTGCATTATAAGTTCTGAATACAAACGGACATGCTCATGAGTACCCCCACGCAGTGTCATTCAAAGTTCATAGGAGTCTAGTATTACATGAAATGAATGTCATAAAGAAAAGCCGGACGTTTGAAATATAACATGGGCACACACAGATGGACAACTACTCACCAGTCTTGCGACAGACAGAGGAGGGCGGTGGATCTTGCTCATAAACAAGCGCTTCAGGATGATCTTGTTGAACTTGGCATTGGTTCTGCGTGCCAGGAACCGGTAGAGCTGTGGACACAACATGCCTCATTACAGACACAAGTATCAGCAAGAAACTATAACGGCAACACACATGGGGGGCCTCCATGCACACTGAATTCATCTTAGCATCTAGTACACTGCATGTAATGCATGAGAAAATTACCTCTTCATGCATAGTTAAATGGAATACAATCGCTTTCCATGGATTGCAATCATGTATACTGCACCACACAGCTATGCCTATTGCTAATGCACTATATTAAAAACAATCATATACCTGAAAATATATGGCACTTGTGTATAATTCGGACCCACATCATGTTACTATTATAACTATATTTGTCTACATTGGTTGGTCCACCCAGGGCTTTATGCAGGATGAAATTATTGCCAGTCAGTCAGTCACACATGTTTTGGTGGACACATGGATGTTAACTGTTAAGCAACTTTTACAAACTTTCAGATGTGCATGATGACCTGAAATGGGCTACAAACACACTTATGACACCATTTACACTCACTTTCAAAGCATAACTAACAATATCTATGGTGTTGGAAGACTTATTTTGCCCTTCATTTTTGTACCCGTCCACCCAGATTTCTGCCCGTTCATATTTGTTTTTACCCGTCCAAATGATGGGTGGATGGATCTCTACATAAAGCTATGGCTCCACCGTAACTCAACCCCGCATAGCTGCCATGTGTTACTGCGCTGAGCACATGGAATGAACAACAAACGGAGTTTGTTTATACCAACACCCCCACATCATGTTTTCTACCTCAAAAGTGTGCTAAAACAGTTTAATGTGTGACCACACACCCTATGCCACTTTTATTACACAATTATACCAGTAAAGGCTAAAGCATGACAATGTGCTTTGTAACAGCTCATAACTCTAAACTAATTCATCATACAGCAAGGGAAACACTGCCATGTAGGAGGAATATAAAAATAAGCTCTGATGTAGAGTATATATACAATACACGCTGCAGAAGTCGAGTATATCAACGAACGGAAACATTTGGGTGTTGGTGGGAGCTATATTTACTAAGTGCCAGATCGACGAATCACTGGTCACGTGGTGTCACCCCTTGTGCTACAGTTAGCCGCATGTATTTATAACAAATAAATATGCATGGGTGTTGAATGATTAAATTAGCAAAATTGAAGTGAGTCTGAATGCACATTTGGGAAGACAGCATATAGCTTTATGCCGAGACCCGTCCATTGGACGAGTAAAAACCGTTGTGGACGGGTAGATAGACATGTGTCACATGTGTGTTTGTAGTCCATATCAGGTCATCAGATACATTTAAAGTTTGTAAACTGACTTAACAGTTAACATCCATGTGTCCACCAAAACATGTGTGACTGGCTAAATTTTTATCCTGCATAAAGCTTCAGCACTATACAAAATTCGGAGCCACCTCAATTTTGCCATTATAACACCTGATTTTGTTAATACAATCATTTAGCATCATCTTGTGCATATTTATGTTTTATAAACAGTGCATCTTACAGAATTTTTAGGTTGAAAAGACAGTGTGGTCGGCATAAACAAACTGTTTATCGGTCATTCCATGTGCATGGCGAAGCAACACATGCACCGCTGTGCTTGCGACTGGCACAAATTGGACCGGTATTTCGGTTTCAAAAAGCAATAGTTGTGTAAAATAGATATATCTGGGAATGCTAACTGATCATGTTTAGGACTACAGTTTGTGTGAGGTATCTAATATAGGCAAACATTCAGTTATACTAATGGCAAAACTGAGGTGAGTCCGAAATCTGCACTAGTAACCCAGGTTCTTTCGATTGACAGTTCGGCGATCACACCACCCAGCACCCATCAATGACAGCGATACATCTCACGTTCTACTCGATACAAATTCAACTGTAGCATTGCGAAAAGCAATTACTCACAAAATTAGTATACATGTAACATGAAGTCGGATGACATGTTATTTACGAACATCTGCTCACCTTAACCAGTAGCCGAAGATAGATATCCTGGCTCTTGGGCTCAGTCCTGGCTACCTTTCTTTTATTCTTGTGGCAGATATCTATCCCCTGGTGGCAAAGAAAAGAAAATACATCAATGGTGTAATAAAAGGTTTATTGTATATTGTAAAATCGGAGATGGATCTACTTAAAACTTAAAGATTAAGGTGTGATTGAACGGATTTGAATTGGTATTATCACGTTTTACAGTACCATCTTGCCAGCGATACCGAAAAGGAAGTAGCATTGCCTTATGGGATAAATATCGCGGACAAATTCATCAGTTTCCGGAACGTTGCCGAACTAATTGTGGCTGCATAGTTTAGATTTCCTATTTATACTATTATTACAGTTTCATGTGGGTTTATCAATAAGTTAGTATATCTTTAGTTTGTTGTCATCGATATTTTGCTACTAATATTTTAATAGGAAAATTTATAATTACATACTACGATAAAACAAATTGTATCAATTTAGCTTTGCATTATGTTCAATAATAACGCTATCGGTAACAAATAATGTTATGTTCTTATGTTAAGCGCTATGAACGCTCTGGATATGGCGCCATACAACATAAATATTATATAAATAAATATATAACATTTTATATACATATACATAAGCTTGAACTGGTGTGAATAATAATTTACGTTATGTGATTTAAATTGGTTCCAAATCTCACTCATGAAAGGTATTTTTTTGCTGTTTTGCACTGCCGACTACATCAATACACCGGCCATAGTATGCGAGAGCATTATAATAGTCTACTGTCATTTTCGGGTCCTCGCCATTTATATTCCAGTGTTAGATTGATTGAGTTTATTTGGTAAAAAAAATGTATACATGGCAATTAAACATAGTTTAGATGCAAAAGCAAATAAAAGAATAAGCATATATATATATATATATATATATATATATATATATATATATATATATATATATATATATATATGGACGTTGTTGCGTAGCCGAGCATCGGAACCGTGTTCGCTGGTGATAAAGGTCCGAGCACTCAACGCGCATGCGCCTACTTTGACTTTCCCCGGTGCTCGGACGCGGTGCACCAGGCCGAGCATCGGAACCGTGTTTGTTTGTGATAAAGGTCCGAGCATTCAACGCACAGGCGATTTCTTGGTCGTACTTTCACGTTACCCTTCGCATCAATATCAGTACGGGTGCGTCATCGTACTACTGCTACTAGCGATTCATAAGGATATTCGATTAATATTTATAAGTCCATCATAACAAGTCATAGGCATAGCCTATGGAAAAAATGAAATAAATACTTAAAATTTATACGCCCAATTGCATGATTATAAATATTTGTTGCGTTAATTGTATGAATCTAAGTGCGTAATATGTACCCATACCGACATTATAATTAATAAATATGAGCATTATTAATAATTACATGAGCACCGAAAGAAACAACAGGGGCATCATACAGCATATGGCTGGTTGATGAATTTATTTTATTCATAGGGCATAACAGGCCAAAGTAATTGCGTTTTGAGAACTGCAGATTGTAATTGCTGTAGTATAGCAGAATGATTTATGGACTTCATGTTTTTAGATAGTAAATTTAATATTATCATTTTAATAGAGCCAGTTCCATTAGAAAAAGATTATAAGTAATATGTGTACTTTGGAAGATATTTATTTGCAGCTTATATAATAGTTGCTGTGGCACAAATAATACGAATATAGTTGCTGTTTCCTGAAATTATATATCTGCTGTATTACTTTATGCAGAATTATTAAATACACACATGTGTAATGTAGCAATATTGTATGTAGCAGTTTATTACTGGAAGATGACAAAAGAACATCTCTACAATGATGATTACCTGGGTAACACTATTATTATTTAAGTGACGTATGTACGCGTCATGCGCGAAGACAAATCGACTTGCAATCTGACACAGTAATGTAAAGCATACTCGTGTATTGCACTAAGTAAAAAACTTCCCACATGATCTCTATTATCTAGAATGCATTACTAATTTATGGTAACTGATTGCATACCGACATTATTAACAGGGTATATAACTACATGTCATGCACTTGAAATCTGACAGAGTAATGTAAAACATGCATATGTAGTGCACTAATATAAGCATAAAAGTAAGAAAGAAGAAATGTAAAACATATATACATTTCACAAATGGCATAATACTAGTTATATAGTTATACAAAAGAGTTACCATGACACATGCTAGATTAGTGGGTAATGTAGCGAAATTGGAAAATAGCTCATGTAGTCAACACTGCCAGTTTTGAGTTTCCCTATGGTTGCAGTATTTTGATTACAGTGTTTATGTAAGAGGAGAAATGTAAAATATATACATGACATGACGGTGAATTTATTTTCGATGCTCAATACAAATACATAGATAAATAAATTTTAAAAACATTGCACAAAAGGGTCATCATGACACGTGAGATTTGCGGATAGTCTAGTATTTAACAGCAGGAACTGCGTAATATCTAAGGTAGAAGGGGTTATATTTGTAAAACATAATTATGCCTGGGATAATTATTAATTTAATGCACTGAAATAATGAAATGTAGGCAAACAATATCAATCATAAACAATTTAGTCAACATAACATACATCTTATAACAAACTAAAAAAAAAAATTATGGTCATTATGCTTGCGACATTTTAATTGCAGTTTTAATACATTTTATTATAATTTTATATAAATATTGTCTTTAAAAAGTAATAATGCACATAACTATTTCACTAATATAAAATTAATCAAGCAAAACAACTAGTATAAACATTAAGCATGAATTATATTATTATTATTGTTATATAAAACTGACACTTATTCTGCGTTAAAAATGTCATATTGCAATTCGATAAAGATAGTGATAAGAGCAAAATTGAGGTGGTGCAAAATTTAAACAAATGTCCCCAGTTGTCTCATATGGACGCCGAGTCGTCTATTATCGGCGACGAGTTATCTTGAGCCGGCTCGGCCCGGGCCGAGTTGTCTGTGAGCCGAATCGACTGGCAATTGACTTTGTCTTCGAAGTAATTGTGCTTGGGCTTCATCTTGCCAGCGCAGCCAGGATATAGAGCCACCGACGTAGCCGATGTCTTACAGTCCCGCCTGTGGTCAATGTTGTTGCACTGCTGTTTTATTTCCTTTATTTGCGTCAAAACCACCGCCTACGTTCATCCCAACCCATGCTCCGAGTGGGAAAGGCTAAAAGCCCTAGTTTTCGAGAACATGACGTCACCCATTTATGTGTAATTCTATATTTACATGCCGCTGTAGCGCTTACGTTTTTCCGGCGTTAAATCCTTTCCGATTGACGTTTCTGCGCATGCGCGAGTCAGATACGACCTTGGTTGCTATGCGGGATGTTTACTTTTCCCACCCCGCGGCACCCACCGTTAAAACCGTTCCGATTGACGTTTCTGCGCATGCGCGTGTCAACTATTTTGTTAACCGGCGAAAGTTTGAAGTTTCTGAGATGTTTTACAGTTATCTGAGACATTATATGAGCAGTGGCGTGCACCACCCGGCAGTAGCCAAGCATGACAATGTCCAGTGAAGGGTACGCTCAGCAGCGCTGAAGCATACTTTAAAAAGTGTGTTCAAACAGGCTAAATTCGAGTCGACCCAGTCAGTGGCAGTGCTGACTCAGCCTCTCAGGAGCAGAGTCCAGTTATCAGTAATAAGATTATCGACAGCGTCAAACGTTCATCACAAATAATAATTATTATTATATTAAGTAACGTTGTCATTGGCATCGGAATATAAGTATAGGGTTGCATTAATTAAGTCGTTTATATAGAGTAGAAATGATACAGTAACGATAGGAGTGAGCCCTGCATCAGTGCATGATCGTGTGTGTTTTCAATATCTTTAACTTTATTTCAGATTGTCATAGACATAGTACATACAGATGTCCACATAAACATTAAAAAAATACAAGTGACTAGAAAAATATAAAAGTATTGCACATGGTAAATAGAGAAAAAAAACATTGCACAATGGTACATTCAAACAAAAACTATTATGTATATACAACATTTTGATCCAATGTCGTCTTATCCTGGATTGCCATTTTATTTATATCACTGCATGTTGATAATTGCAGTTACCAACTTATTATTACTTATCAAGTCTCTGCATGAATTTATATACAAGGTTTCTAATTACAGCTTTACTATCTGGTACATGGTATTCTACAAACATGGTGGAGGCACTGCAATATTTAGGCTGATTTAGCAATAAGCGAAACACATTATTGTAAGCCACATGGAGATTATGTATACTTGCTACTGTGTAATTCCACCACAGCTGAGCAGTATATATGGGAGAGCAGAAAGTTCTAAGCAAAGTCAGCTTCACTTCAGTGGAACACATGTAAAATTTCCGCAATAGCATATTACCCCTAGCATATAGTTGTTGGCATTGCCGCATTGGCGTAAGATATCTTTGTCATCACGTAATGTATTAGAAATAAAGTGACCCAAATATTTCACATTATCCACTTCCTGGATTGTTTTACCATTAATCTTAAATGATGGAACTTCAATATTTTTCTTATATTTACTTTTAAAATATTAACACAGCATTGTTCTTGGAGTTGTACTTGATATCATGATTTAACCCATAGAGTCCACATACCTGCATCAGTTCAGACAGTCTTGATACAGATGGGGACAGAATTACCAAGTCATCAGCATACATAAGATGGTTGATAGTTGTACTACATATTACACACCTTGTGTTACATTTGTTTAAAGCTATGGTTAAATCATCCATATATATATATATATATTAAAAAGGTGTGGTGAGAGTATACCACCTTGCCTGACACCATTTGCAACATAAAAATGTTCCAACAATTTGCCTGACCATCTTATACACATAGTCTGATTTGAATACCAATATATAAGCAGTCTAACAATATATCCAGACACTCCCCTGTCAATCAACTTTTGAAATAAGATAGAATGTTTCACTCTGTCAAAGGATTTAGAAGCATCTAAAAACATGTAAACATAGACCCATCTAGACTCCTATGCCTGTCAATAACTTCCTTTAAGACATAAATACACAAGTCTGTCCCGTGTTTTTTCTTAAATCCAAACTGATTGGACATTGTTGACCGCGTAACTGACATTCTGTCTAACAATATGTTTTCAATTTTTTTTTACACAATACTAGCTAATGCAATAGGTATATAATTGTCTTTGCTGTTAATCTTGCTGCTACATTTATCTTTGATAATAGGAACCAGCACAACAGATAACAAAGAACTAGGTAAAAATCCATGTACAAAAAAACCAGTTATACACATAGCAAGTAAAGGCACAATGCGCTTATCACAATATTTAAGGTGTTCAGCATATACACAAACCATACCATCAGTCTTATTTATATCTAGGCATTTAATAGCATTTTCAACTTCGCTAATTTCCACAACTATGTCATTTGTATATTTGGAATCACATTTGATCTGTTGAATGTCTATATCCCTAATACAATTAAAAAGCTGTTTAAAATGAGACCGCCATTTACCTGTACACCTTTACCTAATAGTGTTGAGGATGTTAGTGGTATTTTTGAAATAACTGAATTATGGCGGCCTCATTTTAAACAGCTTTTTAATTGTATTAGGGATATAGACATTCAACAGATCAAATGTGATTCCAAATATACAAATGACATACCCCGGTAGTTGTGGAAATTAGCAAAGTTGAAAATGCCATTAAATGCCTAGATATAAATAAGACTGATGGTATGGATGGTGTATATGCTGAACACCTTAAACATTGTGATAAGCGCATTGTGCCTTTACTTGCTACGTGTATAACTGGGTTTTTTGTACATGGATTTTTACCTAGTTCTTTGTTATCTGTTGTATCTGTTGTGCTGGTTCCTATTATCAAAGATAAATGTAGCAAGATTAACAGCAAAGACAATTATAGACCTATTGCATTAGCTAGTATTGTGTCAAAAAAAAATTGAAAACATATTGTTAGACAGAATGTCAGTTACGCGGTCAACAATGTCCAATCAGTTTGGATTTGAGAAAAAAACACAGGACAGACTTGTGTATTTATGTCTTAAAGGAAGTTATTGACAGGCATAGGAGTCTCTATGTTTACATGTTTTTAGATGTGTCTAAAGCCTTTGACAGAGTGAAACATTCTATCTTATTTCAAAAGTTGATTGACAGGGGAGTGCCTGGATATATTGTTAGACTGCTTATATATTGGTATTCGAATCAGACTATGTGTATAAGATGGTCAGGCAAATTGTCAGAACATTTTGGTGTTAGAAATGGTGTCAGGCAAGGTGGTATACTCTCACCACACCTTTTTAATATATATATATATATGGATGATTTAACCATAGCTTTAAACAAATGTAACACAAGGTGTGTAATATGTAGTACAACTATCAACCATCTTATGTATGCTGATGACTTGGTAATTCTGTCCCCATCTGTATCAAGACTGTCTGAACTGATGCAGGTATGTGGACTCTATGGGTTAAATCATGATATCAAGTACAACTCCAAGAAAAGTGCTGTGTTAATATTTAAAAGTAACTAATAAAATTATATGAACAATGTTGATGTTCCATCATTTAAGATTAATGGTGAAACAATCCAGGAAGTGGATAATGTGAAATATTTGGGTCACTTTATTTCTAAGACATTACATGATGACAAAGATATCTTACGCCAATGCCGACAACTATATGCTAGGGGTAATATACTATTGCGGAAATTTTACATGTGTTCCACTGAAGTGAAGCTGACTTTGCTTAGAACTTTCTGCTCTCCCATGTATACTGCTCAGCTGTGGTGGAATTACACAGTAGCAAGTATACATAATCTTCGTGTGGCTTACAATAATGTGTTTCGCTTATTGCTGAATCAGCCTAAATATTGCAGTGCCTCCACCATGTTTGTAGAATACCATGTACCAGATAGTAAAGCTGTAATTAGAAACCGTGTATATAAATTCATGCGGAGACTTCATGCTCTTATAATAAGTTAGTAATTGCAATTATCAACAGTGATATAAAATGGCAATCCAGGATAAGACGACATTGGATCAAAATGTTGTATATACATAATAGTTTTTGATTTAATGTACCAGTCTGGAATGTACCATTGTGCAATGTTTTTTTCTCTATTTATCATGTGCAATACTTTTATATTTTTCTATAGTCACTTGTTTTTTAGTGTTTATGTGGACATCTGTATGTACTATGACAATCTGAAATAAAGATATTGAAAACACACACGACCATGCACTGGTGCAGGGCTCACTCCTATCATTGCTGTATCATTTCTACTCTACATAAACGACTTAGTGAATGCAACCCAATAGTTATATTCCGATGGAAATGACGTTACTTAATATAATAATTAGTATTATTTGTGATGAACGTTTGACGATGTCGAGTCAGCACTGCCACTGACTGAGTCGACTCGAATTTAGCCTGTTTGAACACACTTTTTAAAGTATGCTTCAGCGCTGCTGAGTGTACCCTTCTCTGGACATTGTCATGCTTGGCTACAGCTGGATGGTGCACGCCACTGCTCATATAATGTCTCAGATTATAAAATGTTCAAGATCACATCACATAATGACTAAAAATAAACCTATATGCAACCAATCATGCATGCGTATTTTTCAAAAAGTAAATAAACAGTTTCAATTTTAGCAGTAAATAAATAACATAAGACACTTTAAAACAAATTGGCAATAAATTTTTGTGGAATCGTGAAATCTAACCACTTTAATGCATATTGGAGTTTTAAAAATATGCGTGCATGATTGGTTGCATATGTTTATTTTTAGTCATGTGATGTGATCTTGAACATTTTATACAGACGATCTATGTACAATTATTTTGCTTTAAGAGGAATGTTTTAATTTTTTATCCCAAGAATTCATTGATTTTTATATACAGCATGTATTTCAATTTAGCCACAGCCACGCAAGATAGATTGGATTTTGGATTATTTTTATTTTTACAATAAATTGTTATTGAATGAGGATTAATTGTGTGTCTACTGTGCTTCAACAATGAACTAGGCAACAGTGTTTGCTTAATCAATCCAGTTCAGAGGTAATGGCGGCCACATGAGTTATACCACAAAGAATTGTACTGGGTCCAGTTATGTTCATATTATACTTAAAGGCCAGTATTAAAACAATAAAATTATGTGCTATTTATAGAGTACATCAATATGTTTCACTTACACACAACTGCTACAGGCTTATTCAAGAAGTAAATTCAGAATACAATAAAATATCAGTATGGATTCATTTCAACAAAACATCACTGAACATAACTAACATTATCTTTTCACATTTACTCCTGAAGGTAAGACGATGATCATGATGTTATTTTAATAAATGTAACAAATATATATCATGTTACTTCAGTAAAGTCTGTAATTATTTAAACGTAGACTAGAGGAAACTGGTCAGTATAATATAAAGATTGTTAATGTATAAGTCATTATTTTCCTCCTGTGTACGCGTTAAATGCATATTTAAGCCGCTTATCACACAACAAATTACAAAACTTTGTTATGCCAAACTTGGTGCAACTATTTATTTATCCATCCAATTACTATTAATATTAAGGATAAATAAACAATACAGCTTTGTATACGAAGCAATAACTACTATATTTTTATTTACTAAAGATGTAGCAGTAAATCCTAGCACAATCAATCGTAACCAGTGACAGCGCTTTGTTATCCGCTGTCACTGGTCCAATTAGTCCGTGCTATAACGCTCAAACTCCCAAATACACGTGAGCAACAACCAGCGTAGCTAGCTAGCGCTGTCGCGCGCGCCTCTAGATGCGCGCATGCGCAGAAACGTCAATCGGAACGTTTTTAACGACCGGAAAAATGTAAGCGCGACCATCGTAGGTAGCGCTTACGTTTATCCCCTAGATACGCGCATGCGCAGAAACGTCAATCGGAAAGGTTTTAACGATCGGGAAAATGTAAGCGCGACACCGCGCATGAATATAATCTGATAAGCGCGCCGTTAACGGGTTATGGAACGGAAACAAAGAGAAGGGAGCAATTTCTTGCCAGAAATGTGTTAGTAAATGACTAAATAATCGTAATGGCACTTTCGATAGTGAGTATGGGCTATTGTGGACGATGGTAATGCCGGCCTATTGACGTTGACTTTATCATGGGCAAATATCTAGTATTCTCCAGTCCCGTCCAGCCTCCAGTGGCTACACGGTGATCTCGGCCATTCGCGATCTCGGCCCGAGTGATATCGGCCTGAGTAATCTCGGCCTGTTTCGGTGAACTCGGCCAGTGATCTCGGCATATGCGACAGTGATCTCGGCCTATAATTTTATAGCCAGTGATCTTGGCCCGTACAGGGGTGATGCTCACCAATATAATGAAGTGATATGATGGTACAGCATATGTACGTATATCATGTTACAAAAATATGCAATACAATAAAGAAGCTCTGACGATCAGTCTTGATTTTGTTCTTATTTCTTGCCTATTGATAAATCCCCAAGTGTTATCATTGAATGTATTGAACCTGCAATGTAATACAAATGTTGCGATGATCCGCCGCGATCTCATTTTTATATCTTGCTTATTCATGATTCCCACGTTTTGAGCATTGAACCTGTTTGTATGGATTATGCTTTTATAGTATTCTTCTAGGATTCCAGTTTTACGTTGTTTTATTTTTGGAATTATAACTACGAAACCGAGTTATTAATGCAATACATACTAATAAAAAGGGTAGAATTCATGGTAATGTAATTGTTTCGCAATAGTCCTTTTTTATTATTTATATTAATTTTTATTTGTGTCCGTTGGGAAGGTGCGAACGTAATCGACTTCCAATTGTTGCTTAGCTATATTAAGCACATCTGATCGTTTGTCTTTGATTTATGGGCTGTGTGAAGGTGTTTTGAGGCACGCCATAGTAATCGGCTGTCTACTCGTGCATTACTTTATTGAGCATATTCCTCCTTAATTCATGCTTTTTCTTTGATTTGTTAAGACCCATGGAAACAACGTGGAAAGAAATATTTGATTTGGGAATGCAATGAGATCGCACACGCATGAACACACACACACACCACATACACAAACACCACACACCATATGCACACACCACACATATACACCACATGCATACATAATCGCACACCACATACACACACAACAAACGAAATACGTTTTTCTCGAATTTTGGGACTATTAGGGTACGTACGTACACACATGTATGTATGTATACATGTATGTAATCCACCCACCCTCCTTCCCCAACTACCCACATGAATTTCGCTTAGATAGTTAATTATTGGCATTCCCCATCGACAGCTATGTAAGATTAATCTTTACTTATAACGGGAATTGCCTTTTGCTATCTAGGTTGACGACAATGCCCATTGTCTTGTCTTTACTATATTTACATTATAACTACTACATATGTTATTAAACGGCATTGCTAATTTTCACATACATTCAGTGACTCTCTTTCGCTACATAAACATAGCAATGCGCAGCAGATTCCAATACACATCATATCCTATACAGCTCTATTGATTACGCAAGGAGCTGGTGGGTAAAATATTTTTTTCTCCAAAGGAAGGCTAACATTTAAGCACGAGTGTTTCTACATGCATACATGCTAACATGTATACACGCATAAATGCATACATGCATGCATGCATGCATGCATGCATGCATACATACATACATACAATCTTGCCTTTTCCTGAAATGTTAGCTTAACTTAATAATTGTATAAATATATTTAATTAAAAAACTACTAATTAAAATTATATTTTTAGAAGATAATATATATATATATATTAAACAATTTTATAGGACATTTTATATTTATTTATTTATTAACTAGTTTACACCACCATTATTGTTAAATAGAAAACCTATTATTTTAATTTAGTCTTTATTTATTTATTATATTAAAATATTTTTTTCATTTAAAAAAACAAATTATATACAATGTATATCTTATATCTATATCTTATATATATTTGCCATATTTCATTTTATTGTATATATATATATATATATATATATATATATATATATATATATATATATATATATATATATATATATAGGCACTATATGAGTCAACGCCAGACTACATTCCAATTCATCATGTAATTCACTTTGAATATGGCAATAAAGCTTTATTATACATACATACATGCATGCATGCATGCATGCATGCATGCATGCATGCATACATACATACATACATACATACATACATACATGTGTGTGTGCGCGTGTATATATATATATATATATATATATATATATATATATATATATATATATATATATATATATATATATATACATACACATATCCATGCATAAGCCTACATAAATACAATTATAGTAAACATTAATATAAAACATTCGATTTATATACACGCTCTACAGATATGGTCACCAATGACCGGGCTTTTAGCGTTTTCTTCTCGTAGGAAAGGTTAAAAGCCAGAGTTTACATGACCAATAACATGCGGTAGTGAAGATTACAGTGGGCATATATATATATATACACACACACACGCGCGCACGCGCGCGTGTGTGTGTACATGCGAGCGTGCCCGCGCATGTATGTATGTGCGTGCGTGATATATAATACATTTATAGTAAATATCATGCATTTCTCCCATAAAAAAATGCATGCTCTAGCCTCTAGATAAACGGTCACGAATGCTTGGGCTTTTAGCGTTTTCTCTTACGACACTAACAGCTTGATATATATATATATATATATATATATATATATATATATATATATATATATATATATATATATATAAATGTTGTATATACATAATAGTTTTTGATTGAAAGTACCATTGTGCAATGTTTTTTTCTATTTACCATGTGCAATACTTTTATATTTTTCTAGTCACTTATATTTTTTTTCATGTTTATGTGGACATCTGTATGACAGTCTGAAATAAAGATATTGAATTGAATATATATATATATATATATATAATTATATGTAATGTGTGTATGTATGCGTGCGTGCGTGCGTGCGTGTGCATATACGTATATATAATTGGGTCTGAATGTTCGGGCCCGGATTTTACCGTTTTCGCCTATGAATATTTCCGTGATTATTAAGCTGATATTTCCACCGATTATAATTAAATTGTTGTTCCTAGTACACACTGTGAAGACATTTCTTTTACCGCATGCAATCTATTTCACTTGTGAACTGGTCACGAAAACTCGGGCTTTTAGTGTTTCCTACTAGAAAATGATAAAAGCCCGAGTTTTCGTGACCAGTGACACACGGGAAACGGCCGCACAGTATAATGTGACTTATGTTTATCGTGTATAATGCAGACATCTTAAAACTACTTCAATAAGCTTGTGACACACACACACTTTCTTTAATTACATGTTCACTTGGGAACTATATCCCACCGTGGTGCTACACAGCGCCACGGGAGTGCTAAATATAGCATGACGCGGTACACATGTTTGCGGTTGACGTCATGTTCTTGAAAACTAGGGCTTTTAGACACACCCATGCTCGGCTGGCGTGAGAAAGAGCGGAAGCAAGATGCAACACGTGACAATTAGCGCATGCGCGTTGAGTGCTCGGACCTATAACGCCGAGGTACAGGGTTCCGATGCTCGGCTACGTAACCACTTCGTATATATATATATATATATATATATATATATATATATATATATATATATATATATATATATATATATATATATATATATATATATATATATATATATATATATAATATTACCATTAACTAGCACACAAACGTACACTTATTTCCAATGTGGTTCTCATAACGGTTGGTTGTAGCAGAAATTATTGCTACCCGCTTGTGTATTTTTAGGTTGAGAACATTAGTCTTTCGGTGTTATAATTCGGAAACGCAACCATAGACACGGTGTGGTGTTGAATCTCCGGCGTAGCGCATACAATGTCAATTCCGTTACGGTGTACATGCAGTGTCCGTAATTTCGACAGTGTTTGCTCTCTCAGTAAATGTTGTGCAGTTTTTTAAGTTTTTTTACATAACAACCGATAAATGTAAACGACGATCTATCGAAATACAAGTTATTAGGATTATGAAATAAACACTGATAAATCAACCAATCAGTCAGTCAGTCAGCCAGCCAGCCAGCCAGCCAGCCAGCCAGCCAGCCAGCCAGCCAGCCAGCCAGCCAGCCAGCCAGCCAGCCAGCCAGCCAGCCAGCCAGCCAGCCAGCCAGCCAGCCAGCCAGCCAGCCAGCCAGCCAGCCAGCCAGCCAGCCAGCCAGCCAGCCAGCCAGCCAGCCAGCCAGCCAGCCAGCCAGCCAGCCAGCCAGCCAGCCAGCCAGCCAGTCAGTCAATCAATCAAAATGTTTTTTTCCTAAACCGAACATAATTTAACAAGATTTAACCAGATTTAACAAGATTGCCACCTAGAGAATCAACTCAAGATGGCAGGTGGACAAGGAAGCCCTTTGGCTTATCGAGAGTCCAACCTATCTATCTAAATGTACCCCGCCCTTCTTAGGTACATGTCAATTTTATTTTTGAACATATTAACACTACTAGCACTTACACAATCTGCCGATAATCTGTTCCATTCATTTACTGTTCTTTGTGAAAATGAAAATTTTCTAATATCTAATCTACATTGCTTCTTTGCTAATGTAACTCCATGTCCTCTAGTCCTTCTCTCTTCCTTGACTGAGAAAAAAATATTTCTGTCAATATTTTCATACCCATTCAATATTTTAAAAACTTCTATCTGATCTCCTCGCAGTCTCCTGGTTTCTAGTGTTGTTAATCCACATTCTTTTAGACGCATTTCATAACTAATATTCCTGAGTTTTTGTATCATTTTGGTTGCTCTTCTTTGTACTCTTTCTAGTATATCAATATCCTTCTTGCGATATGGCCTCCATGCCTGTATGCAATATTCTAAATGAGGCCTAACTATTGTTTTGTACAGTGGTATTATTAGTTCTTTTTCCTTGTACACTATATTTCGCCTAATTAATCCAATAATTTGGTTTCCCTTCGCTGCTGCAATTGCACACTGTTCCGATACCTTCATATCAGCACTAATAGTTAACCCTAAGTCCTTTTCCTTTACGGTAGTATTTAGTACAGTATCACCCATTGTATATTGTGCATCTTCATTCCCATGTCCTGTGTGGAGGCACTTACACTTCCCATAATTAAACAGCATTTGCCACTTCTCAGACCATTCGGTCAACTTATTTAGATCATCTTGTAATTGCTGTCTATCTGTATCACTTTTTATTTTTCTGAACACTTTTGTATCATCCGCAAACTTCAACACCTTGCTTGTTATATCATCATCCAAATCATTGATATATATTAAGAACAAAATAGGTCCCAATACTGATCCCTGCGGTACTCCACTCAAAACCGATTTCCAGTTTGAAACCTCCCCATCAACTACTACTCTTTGTCTTCTATCAATAAGCCATTTTTCTATCCAGTTAATCATAACATTGCCTATGCCATGGGCCTTCAGTTTAAGTAGTAATCTTTGATGTGGCACTTTGTCAAAAGCTTTTTTAAAATCTAAGTATATTATATCTACTGGTGATCCCTCATCTACCTACTTTGTGACATCTTCCAAAAAACATAAGATATTTGTTAAGCATGACCTCGCTTTTAGAAACCCATGTTGAGATGGGTTAATCAAGTTATTTTTAACAAGAAAATCAACCAAGTGCTCTTTAATTAGTCTTTCTAATAGTTTACAAATCACCGATGTTAAACTCACTGGTCTATAGTTCTCTGACTTGCTTCTTGATCCTTTTTTAAATAATGGTATGATGTTTGCTTCTTTCCATTCTAACGGAACTACTCCTTCCTCTAATGCAAAATTGAACACTGTTGCAAGTGGTGTGCTAATTTGTTCTACAATTTCCAGTAGTAATTTGGGAGGAATCCCATCCACTCCAGGTGACTTATTATCCTTCATGTCCCTTATTTTCTTAGCTACCATTTTTGGTGTTACAATTAGTTGTCCTAAATAGTCTGACTCTCTCCCTTCGAATTTAGTCTCTGGTACTGGTAATGCACTAATATCTTCCCTGGTAAATACCGAACTAAAGTATTCATTTAGGTTTTCTGCCATTAAGAATCCCTCTGTTATTATTTCCCCATCACTATCTTCTAGAGGTCCGACCTTATCCTGAACTTTCTGTTTACTTCGAACATACGCATAAAAACTCTTGCTGTCATGTTTTATATTAAAAGCTAATTTTTGTTCATAGCTTCTCTTTGAATTTCTAATTTCAGCTGTAGCTTGGTTAAGTGCTTCTTTATAAATGGCATAGTCTTCTTCACTTCCATTATGTCTATATGTCTTCCACATCATTTGCTTGTATTTGATTTTTCTAATGGCTTCTTTTGATAAGTGTTTCTTTTTTGACCGTTTCCCTTGTTTTTTCAAGGGGACAAATTTTTCGACGATGCAGTCAATTTCACTCTTTAAGATATTCCAACATTCTTTTGCTGTCTTATTCTCCAGTGTGTTATTCCAGTCTATCTTTGCTAAATATTTCCTCATGTCCTTATATCTTCCTTTGTGAAAATTTTTCCTGTACCGTATTTTTCGATTCTGTTCTCCTTGTACTTTGATGATAAAATATATCTGGTTGTGATCACTACATCCCAGTGGCTCACATATCCTTATATTATAAATATTCACACAAAATCTGTCATTTCCGCACAATATGGTGAACTCTGGACGAAGTCAATCAAACAATAGTATTTACTTTACGAAGACTGGCGATGCGAAGCGTCCGTAATGGACCGTTCAGAAACATTCGACTGAGTCCGGCGACTATCCGTATGCTCAAACCTCGCTCAAAATATGTCTATTTTTAGCGACGTTGCCTGTTTTTGTTTATCGTTTATAAAACACTGTAACTTTCAGTGTAACGGCAATGCGCATGGTGTATTCCCGTAGCGATCGTGTTGAATTCTGTACAAATAAGCAATCGTACACTGTTTATAAAACTAAGAGTGGTTCGTAGTTGTAAACAAGTGCGCGGAGAACGCAAGTGCCAAGTGGGCGTAACACCCGAGCGATAAAAGAGGCATCACCATTCAACATAATGGTTTCGAACGGTACTGACGCCGTACTCGTCGAAGATACATTCCCTTTTAATCCGAAGAGTGACCAGATTGAAGTCAAAGTTACTGTCACGTGCCTCGGCATAGGTTGCATTCCGGTAGAGCTGGATGGGAGAAGCTCTAAAATATTGGGCCGTAAGTCGCTCAAACCTGTTACCTTGTCCATGGATGACGTAGTTGGCTGTAGGATAAAAGACAAGGATAAAGTAGACGTCAACAGTGCGCGTTTGGATATAGTTGCTTATCCACACCACAAAGTATTTGCAAGCAAAAGAACCCAGAGACGAAAAGAAGTCGTAACGCTGACATTTAAGAAACATGACAGTTACGAAGAGAATGTCAGAATGGCAAAAGACTGGAGTACACTGATACATTCTCTCGCAAAAGGGCATGGATTCCAGCAGGCACAAGGTATGTAAGATAAAATCAACCCATTAAAGGTGTGAGCTTATAATACACATTTGAGATGTTCTGTAATGTATCAATGTGTCTCTTCCTTCTGTACATCTATGACCTGCCCATAGACATTGAATTGACAGTCTATCTGTTTGCTGATGACACCCTGTGCAGTATCACCATTAAATAAAAAGAGGACCAGAAAAAGCTGCAAAAATATCTTGATTAGAGAAATGCTACACGTTCAACGGTTGAGTGCCACCCGATATAAAAACAAAATTGTACTGTCATACCACCTACACGGTCACAACCTACAAAACATCAGCAGAGCAAAGTACCTAGGCATAAACATACAGGACAACCTGAATTGGGGACTCCACACAGACACCATCGCAAACAAGACACTTGGTTTCCTCAGAAGAATCCTAAAAATCTGAAACAAGAAAACCAAAGAAACAGTATATAAAGCCTTCGTCCACCCAATCCTGGAGTACTCAGCCACTGTCTGGGACCCACACACTGCAAACGACATAAAAACAATAGAAAAAGTTCAACACCGAGCAGCAAGATGGGTTACAATTAGAAACCACCAGAATTTCTACTTCAACTCCATCGTCGACTCTCTTGCTCGACACTCCAACAATGCCGTAAAAAACCTCAACTCGAAATAGTCTACAAGTTTCACCATTGCCATCACAATTGATTCTGCATACCTAATTACCTACCACAGCCAGCAGAAAACAGTTCGAGCCACAGAAAGAACAACACACACAGCTACAACATTCCCTCCTGTAGGACACAGTACAGACAAATGCCATTCTTCCCCCGGACCATACCCGAATGGAATAGCCTGCCCCAGGAAATAGTGGCAGCCAAGTCCCTGGGCTGTTTCAAGTCCAGGCTTGCTGCCTACCTGTAACCACGACAGACCACCCATAATCTTAGTTAGTTAACTCCTGTTAGTTAGAATGCCATTATATTGTTGCAGTATTAATTTTATATCATTTATGTTGCAGATAGTACAAACTCTGAAGGGACGCCATCCTCCAGCAAGGTGTTGGTTCTTGTGAATCCATTCGGTGGTACTGGAAAAGCATTGAAGATGTTTCTAGAGAAAGTGGTGCCTGTCTTCACGGATGCCAACATCGAGTATGAAATGATTTGCACTGGTCAGTGGCACCTCCTCTTGTTTTTCTTTACTACAGCCAGCTTAAAGTGTGTTTTGTTGGATATTTGTAATAACAATAACAAGTTATTGCTCTTACATATCTGACTTATCCGTCTAATGAACAACACATAATTGGAGCTAGTAATAGGGTAGCTGATATATCTTGTTGTTCTCTGGCCACCTGCAGAGTTTTAAGTGGTTATTTTGTTGTAAAAACGTTGAGCCATTGGTTGAACAGTCAGAAGTTATTGTTGGTTAAACTCTTGTTAGAAATAAGTAATAGGGATGTATTATGTTTCCATAATGTATTTTATGCATGTATATATATATATGTGTGTATATATATTTATGTCTCATCTCCATGTTGCTTTTCTCCCTCAGAGCGCCAGGGACATGCCAAGGAAATGATGATGACATTGACTCTGACCGACTACTATGGCATCATCATTGTGTCAGGAGATGGACTGGTGTATGAGGTGAGAACTGTTTATAGACTGTGTGTATAAATGTGCTTGGTCAAGAGTTCACATGTTTGTTTGTGTGTGAATTTTTATAGGTGCAGTTTGAGAGAGAGGGTTGTCTATAGGAGGGGTATATAAGTATATAAAATCGACTTGCACCCCTTGAGGATTGCCAAAATTATATACATATATATATATATATATATATGTGTGTGTGTGTGTATTTATATATATTCAGTGGCCAAAATGAGAGCTTTAGTACAACTACAACTCCACTGTCGGATCAAGATATCACCTGTCTTTAACTGATGCTAACAGAAGATGGACAGAGCTGTATGAAAATGCTTTTCCACTTTTCTAAATAACCTACACAGGAACCCATTTAAAAAAAAATGGGAAGCACATTACAAGGCACATTTAAACGGTCGGGAGAGTTCATATTCTGAAAGTCTGTGCCCCTCAGATTTCCGTATGGTGTGTACATGTGTTAAATGGAACACAATACAGACCTTGTATATATGATTCCTGGCCTAAGACCACATTTGTGTTTTCCATAGGTGGCCATTATAATGTTTCCTTCATTTCTTATCAAATTTAAATAGACCTGTTATCAAAAATTTCACAGCACATTTATTGTCCACTGATATACATGCCATGGAAAATTTGTTAAATTCTACTACCTCAGAGTCCCACAAACCACATTTAAACCTGACACCCCTTCATTCCTGCTAGACCTATCGTTTTTCTAACATCAATCTAAATGACACATTTATATGACAGCATGCAGACAAACACTGACTGTTATCTGCCATAATTCTACAGCTCTGATGCCATGCTGCACAAAAACCTAATTTCTTGTCACTCAGCACTACATTATCTCCTCACAGAAATTCAGACAACCTGCATAATGCTATTTCTTTAGGCTACTGTTTGGTTGGGTAATGGTGGACGAGCACCGTATTCTGGTCTTGCCACTCTTTTTTTTTTTTTTCTTCTTTAAACAGTTTATTCGGTGCATCATATATATATACAAAGTAAGAGCCATAATGCCCGAATAAACAACGGGTGTATACATACACAAAAATGGCGCAAAAGCGGATCAACCTTCGACGTATATATATGTACATGTACTAAACCATGTTCTAACAAACTAAGGAGTAATAATAATAATAATAATGGTAATAATAATAATAATTATAATAATAATACTAATATTAATAATAAATAATAATAATAATAATGATAGTAATGGTAATAGTAATAATAATAATAATAGTAGTAGTATTAATAATAATAATAATAATACTAATATTAATATTAATCGTACCAGTAATAACACTAGTAATAGCAATATTAGTTATAATAACAACAACAATTACCAGTAATAGTAATAGTGATAGTAACATTAATTGTATTAATAATAATAATAGTAGTAATAATAATAGTAATGATAATAGTAGTAATAATAATAAATAATAATAGTAGTAGTAATACTAATACTAATAATACCAATATTAATCGCACCAATAATAGCACTAGTAATAGCAATATTAATCATAATAACAATAGTAACACTAATAGTACCAGTAACAGTAATATTAATATAAATTAAAACAATAATAATAATACTGATGATAATAATACTGATGATAATAATAATAGTGAATACCATGGATTAATAAATAATAATAATAATGTTCCCGTCATGGGGCTCGTACCGGCGTCTCCGGCACTAGAGTCTGGCACTTTACCACGGGGCTACCGTCTCTATGTGATATCAACGTTAAGTTCCCATGGTTAAAGCGCTGGTCGTTTAAACTACCTACACAGTGAACAATATAAATAATGTCAAAATGTTAATTTAAAGTCTCACAACTTGTGATAACCTAACTAGTAACCCTGCATCTAAAACAGCAGTCTCAGTGCCCACCGTCTTGCATCTCCTGCTGTGGTATTACATTTGATAAACTTCTGCTCTAGAAAAATTAAGGCAGCAGTGAACATATAAACATCCCAACAGAAGCCGAGTGCCATGTTCCAACAGAAGCTGATCCTGCAGCATGGATCAGTGGCAGTAAACATGTACACGACTGAACAGTCTCATATAATAGTATTACCACTGCAGGGACTTCATGTGGTTTTGTTCCTGTAGGTGGTCAATGGCTTGATGGCAAGAGACGATTGGAAGACAGCAATAACGATGCCGCTAGGAGTGATCCCGGGGGGCTCGGGCAATGCCCTGTGCTCAGCCATTTCTCACAGTGCGGGGTAAGTCTGGGGTAACACAACTACTGGTAACTTTTTATTTTAACTTTTGATCTTAACGGAAATGATTGTTTCTAATCATACATCCAGTGCGTAAAGCAATATTCAAAGCAGACAACCCACACAGACATTATTCAGCATTGATCATCTAGTTCTGATTTACTTTTTGTTCCTTAATTCAATACTAATACAGGGACTAGGATATTTGCTGTGGGTGCACCTACTCTTTGGAATATGCTTCCTTCTAGTGTGAAATCAGTTGAAATTATTCCTAAATTTCCCCGTCATTTAAAGATGGCGTATCAATCAATCTGATGACAACTGAATTTGTTTATCGACTCTGAGATTGATCAACCATTTTTCATGATGCACCTCTGAGCTTGGTTTCTAGGCATTTAGGTGCAATAGAAGTTACCAAATTATTGTTACTATTTTTCAACCAATTCAACGTCACTGTGAAGCCGTGACAAACTGTCATCCAACCTCTGTTACTGTACTTTTTATTCACATCCACAATCGCCTTTAAACAGTTATACACACATCCTCACAAACACGTGTATGTGTGTGTGTGTGTCTCTCTCTCTCTGTTGTGTGTGTGTTGTGTGTGTGGGTAGGTGGGTGGATGGGTGTGCGTGCATGCGTGTACATCATATGTATGAAGTTACTGCTGCATCCTACTGTGACTTAAGAACCTGACTGTATCCACTGAGCTCCTCCACATGTGAATACTGCGACTTGAGAACCTGACTCTATCCACTGAGCTCCTCCACATGTGAATACTGTGACTTGAGAACCTGACTCTATCCACTGAGCTCCTCCACATGTGAATACTGTGACTTGAGAACCTGACTCTATCCACTGAGCTCCTCCACATGTGAATACTGTGACTTGAGAACCTGACTCTAACCACTGAGCTCCTTCACATGTGAACAGTAGACACATCAATAAGACATAAAAAAAGACATTCAGTACATAGCAGAATATTTCTATTCTAGTATTGCAACCAATGTGTGTACTTTGGTGTGAGTCTTAAAACCATGAAACCAGAATTAATTTTATGATAATGATCAGTTAAAAAGTAGTTTTAAATAGTTTCCCATCTTCCCCCTCCTTGTCTCCCCCAGCGAGCCGTTCCTCTCCGAGCCTGTCCTTCCCGCATCCTTCATCATTGCCAAGCACCAGCCGCTGCCAATGGACCTTGTCGCCGTGGACACCGCCGAGGGTCGCCTCTACTCGTTCCTCAATGTCTGTTGGGGCATCATCGCGGACATCGACATAGAGAGTGAGAAGTTCCGCAGCCTTGGAATGGCCCGCTTCACTCTCGGCACAATCTCACGTCTCCTGGGTCAGTAGCAGCTGTTTGTTTATCTGCCATTTCATTCGCTCATATATGCGTTCGTTCGTTCGTTCGTTCGTTCGTTCGTTCGTTCGTTCGTTCGTTCGTTCGTTCGTTCGTTCGTTCGTTCGTTCGTTCGTTCGTTCGTTCGTTCGTTCGTTCGTTCGTTCGTTCGTTCGTTCGTTCGTTCGTTCGTTCGTTCGTTCGTTCGTTCGTTCGTTCGTTCGTTCGTTCGTTCGTTCGTTCGTTCGTTCGTTCGTTCGTTCGTTCTTTCGTTCTTTCGTTCATTCGTTCATTCGTTCATTCATTCATTCATTCATTCATTCATTTAACCTTTACATAACATTCCCCCTCTGCCTCCAGGGTTGCGACGCTACAGAGGTCGTATTTCTTTCCTCCCTGTTGGAGAGTACCGTCCTAAGGAGGTGACGGGAGGCATGAAACGATCCAAGAGTGAGGTGGCTCCCCCTGGTAAGTCAACCAGGAACATGAAAAAGTCGCAGTCACTCGACATGACAGCGGATGCTCAACTTCCAGTTGACACGTCAGGTGAACCCGACCTTGACAAAGTTGACACGGATAATGCGGCAAGAGAGAATTCAGGTCATGTTGTCACCGAAGCTGGTGACACTGTCAACGGTTCCGAAACCACAGCAGATGACGCGTCACCTCATGTCAACGGGTGTGCCGATGACAGCGTGACATCAGAACTTCCAGGACTGACAGAACCGGTTCCGTCCAGTTGGGTGACGATTGAGGACGACTTTGTGCTTGTGTTGGCGATGTACCAGACCCACCTGAACAGTGAGCTGATCCCCGCGCCCGCGTGTACGTTTGACGACGGTCTCATGCACCTGATCATCGTGCGTGCGTCCATCACACGTACTCGCATCCTGCGTGTTCTTCTCGCCTTCCAAGATGGTAAGGAGGTCAACGACGACGCTGCGGAGGTCATCTGTGTCAAGGCCTTCCGACTCGAGCCGCTTACTGACCGGGGCATTCTGACAGTGGACGGAGAGACCATCAAGTATGGCCCCATCCAGGCCCATGTCCTTCCTGGTGTGGCCCGCATCATGGCCCTCGACAAGTCACATGTCTAGGTTCAATATATACACTGTCTTGGTTCATATTTGATGAGCAACAATCTATTCTTTACACGACAATGAAAATTGGCAATGATTTTCATTGCACGCTTTATTGGACTTTTGATACATGCAGAAAAGTGGTTGCTATATGATATAAAATGATTGGTTATTTTTCAAATAGTAAAACATATTTTTGACAATATTAATACATAAAAAATACTATTTTACTGAAACGACTGATAATTTTTTAGCCGTTACAACTGATGAGAGATGGCAATTAGGAAGGCTGCTTATTTGGGGGTATTTTTAGATCTTGTTTTTTTCTAGCAACAGTAAATATTTAAACAAAACTGAAACAATGGAAGATAAATTAATGCACTAATGCCAAACCACAGCTAGCACACACCAGTTAACCGAGGTATGTTTACTCCACTTTGCAAACTGTTCCAAAGATTATCTTATCTTCCAGAAACACTGGGAGGTTTCTGGGGTGGGATGGCAGTGTTGTCCTGTTTTTACAAATGTGATATAATTTACAAGTGTCCTTAAGCTATGATGGAATGTAACTTCCTAAATTAATTAAAGTTAACAACATTAAAGCTACATTTTATAGTTTAAAATATATTTTCTACATTGGCAACTGACAAAAAGCAGATTATGTCAATGCACTCAACACCTTTGATTGTTTGAAAAATGAAAATTTAACCACTTAGACGACTTCTTTCTGCCGTACTTCTAAATTAACATCCTTGTTCTATGAATCTCATTTGGTCCATCTTAGCATTCTCCCATTTCTGTCAGAGAATTCTCAACACAACCTGTCTGTTAACTTTTGCAGTTGCCTTCATTTTAATAAACAACTTGAAACTGCACGTAGTATGTGAATAACCTGCACAAACTCTGGTAAACTCTCGGATGCACATATAATTAGACACATAATCTCAGGTGATTTGCTATACTGTAGCATGTGCTCCTTTAGTTGTACTTAAACAGTTACTGAGTATTTGAGCACTTTTAATAATCCTTCAGGATATTACTGAGCAGTCATTATATTTATTTTATTGCATGAACAGAAGACAGTTTAGAAAAAACAAGTTGTTACAATTCCCCGTTGTTCTGTGGGAAAGGTAACCTAAACTTACCTATCCTTTTCACTGTCATTGAGCATGGCTTTCAACAATAGGTGTATTCATTCAACAATGTTTTGTAGTAGCATTTTAATTTGACATGACAAAATAATCTTTTTTCTCACAATCAAAAATCAGATTAGTGGACTTGTAAACATACGGTATCCACACCAGAATATTGACCAAATTGTGCATGGAACATTTGTGATGACATTTATGTTTATGTAAATTAATTCTAAGCTTCGATTGTATTAGTTTCAAACCATGCAACTTTAGCCAAATAAAAAGTATTTTCATATGTGTGAGTAAAAACTGACAAATGATATTTGATTTTATTAAACATTCCTTTTACATGTAGTAAGAAATTGGGAACACTGGTGGTTTATGTTTTATAGTGTACGGTTGTTTTGTTGCACAAAACACAAATGTAGAGATGTCAAACAAACGTGACCTTTTTGCACATATGATATTGTAGAAGATGCACTGGTGCATTTGATAAAATCACACAAAGTAAAAACTGGGGCATCAGCACAGCTTAAGATACAATCGTTATAGGTTTATATAATCATAAAATCATGTTATGAGAAACGACTGAAATGATAAGTCTTTGTACCTTATCAAATATGCTCTCAGTCAATTTTACATTTTCAAGATGATTACGGCTTTGTAAGTTTTGGTGGAAAATGTTTTACTGATTATTTAATGGTTAATCAAATTGATTAGGGCATGTTTGACATTTGTCGTACCAGGGTAATTAATGACAATGTGACCTCATTAATGTGTGTCAAGGTCATCCTTGACACCTGGTGGGCAAAAGTGACTTGAATTAGATTACGGCTAGATTAAATTCCTTTATTTACTGTTACAGATGTATAGACCTCATTTTGGCCTTAAATGCCAGATGGTTGCAGTATAGAGGGGACTGTAAATTAAGGTTTGACTGTACAGAGAGATCACTCTTACGTTATAACTATTTTGTTACTGCAACATCATACTACTATTGTTATTTTTACTTTCCTTGCATGTTTCGCAAGTGTCGTTATTTTACATTTCACTTTGCACTGTAACAATTTAGTGGCATTAGTCATTACTGCATGTCTATGTGAATGTGTAATCTCATATTTACTCCATATCATGATTGTAAATTATAATTTGTGAACATATATATATATATATTCGTAGTCGCGTTCCTATTTGCTACTGTAAAATCGATAACTGTTATGTGATGCTTGTGTATGTTGACATATTAACGCCAGTAGGTTATATATATCTTTGTGGATGATCATTTTCCAAAGCTGTCTGTTTTGTATTTCTGCAGTATTCGCCAGGTGGCAGCACCAGTTTACGAACTGCCGCCACTTCTGTAAATTGGCGCGAACGTTGAGCGTTTGCACGAATCTTGTGCTGTGATAGGGACTTGTTTATTGAAAATTCCGCGTATTCTTTTTAATGATACTGATATTATAATTGCGCTCTATTGTATATTGCCATGTATACTTGCCACTGTAACCTCGCTTATTTGGGATGATTAATGTTGATAGTTATATAGCGGATTGACGCATGCTCCGACTTTATCGATCCTGACATAAAGGTGTTGTCAGGTTGCGCATGTAGGCCATAAATATTATGTAGGTAATTGAGTAGGTTTGTTGAACAAGGGCACCGGATCATTTGAATTTTTGGTAAAAAAAATGTATCGTTTAGTCTTGCTGCGAAATATTGTGACTGTGCATAACGCACAGAACATAATAATTTATGGTTCTTGGACGGAATATTATTATCCAAAGTACTTAGATATCAGTTCGTGTAATTTTAATGTTCGTGTGTGACGCATTCTGGACAGAGGTGACGTGGGACCCACCATATGATGTTCGTCAACTATATTATACACTCATACTTAGTGTCAGCGTGTTTTAAATATAAATAGTCATCGTCTGCGCGGCTCGCTTGCTGTCTGGGCAGCGTGCAATCGTTTGGTAGAGTAAGGTCGTCAACTTTCGAAGTTTCCGTCAATGGAAGTGCCTTAAACACATCTCATTGTGTAGCGTAATTAATTAGTAAATTAATCGCCAGTAATACATGAAACCTAGCAATGTGTGCTGCATGTAGTCGGCAATCTTCAAAAGTCCTCATATACCGTCCTACAACGAAACCGTGCGTCCACCTGTCGACCGTAACAGTATCATTATTACTATTCTGTCTTGATGTTTGGCTAAATTCTAACCGTGACGGTATACGTGTAGTTAAGCTGCGCTAGCACGAGTCGCCAATGGATTGTCGCGATGACGTAATTGAATACGTAGTTAGACAATGATATCACGTGATGTTTGCTTACGTAAAAAATACGTCATTTGCGGAGTGGCAATCAACGTATATCATTGTCTTGTGTTATCGTGGCTTACGAGATATTTAACTTGTGCCGGTGTTAACTAGATCATAATGCACATGATTTTTGCACCCACATTTAACCGACAACGGGCGTTTTCCTGAAGTAGATAGACTACGCCGATCGTAGATTGCTCGTGCTAACTGGTGTATTTGAAGGTGAACGGGTTTTATTTATGACTTGTGTTTATGCACATGTGAATATTAATGGTTGTTGTTATGATGCGTGTTATCAGCGGCATTAATAAAGAGGGCTTTTAGAGGTACGATTCCGTTGCGTCCATATCAAGTGTGCGCCGCAAACATTTCGCGTGACAGCGGCGCGTTCTCTCCACTCAGCCGACACTTGACGGTGTCGTCTGCTCACGTCGCGTGCTTGTTATTCCCACGCCTGTGCAGTGTGCACTATCCATGCTGTAACGTGTGGCGTCAATACTACGAAGTAGCACGTTGTTGAACACTCTTCGCACGCAATTGCAGTAACCATTAACTTAATGTTGTATGAAATGTCAGATAGGATATGCGCAGTGGCTAGGCTAGGGCCTGTAACTGTGTCATGTAGTGTTACTGTATGCGTTCACGACCGTATGGCTTGGAAAGTGTAATGCTTGAAGTGTATAGAGCTTTTTACATCGCTTGATCTGACTCTGGTACCATGTATCTTTTTCTAATGTGACAAGCCTCACGGCTTACCGCCTACGTGACGAGTACTTTAGCTAGCCGGTGTATCACAATCACAGTTGAAACAAATAATTTCCCATCACATTTTGAATCCAAGTATAGACCTGCTGCCTATCTAACATGTTACATTGTTGTACATAAAAGTAAAAAAGTACCCTGGCCTAAATTAATTTACCTATCAGTTAACAATGGGGTATGCCTAACGTTGGAGGGGGAAGGGTCTGAGTAAAAAAAAAACTGAATGTTTTTTTCCAACGAATTTTTCGCATGTTCGTTAGTGATTGTTTATTATGTAAAATTAATTATAATCTTTCAAGTGTTGTTCGATGTAACTGTTTACTCGTACGCAGTGCAGGCGGTCTACCTGCGTTGTTAGTAGAAGCCGTTGCAATAAATCAGATTAAACCCACGTAAACTGTACTTAAAGAGATATCACTACATTTTTCATAATTACTGAACCGCAAACCTAACCAAGAAGCCTTATCACACACAATAATATATACCATCTTCATACGATAGACATTTCTAATTGTGATCAGAATAGTTGAACCAGAATATATGTAGTTCACGGGCATTATAATCTGGAGACGTGCGTAGGGAATTATATAAACCCGTTTTAGGACAGATATGAGCAAGTCTTGTCTTCGGCCAAACGTTGCTGCCTGTTGCTGTTTCACAGTGGCCTTTTTCTGACCCCGCTTGTAGTCGACGTTCCCTGGTTTACAAGGCGTGTGTCAACTGCCGCCCACAAGTGTCACAACTCTAGTCTCTTCGCTCCCACAGTTGTCGAGGTGTCAACTGTGACGAATCCTTTACGACGTCACAGTGTTCCGAGGTGCCAATTTGTCCCGCGAAACGACACGGTGACAGCCGGGAACAGCAGCGGGGTCTTGCGACCTTGCTACGATGACTCTTTCACACTTGTTACGTCAACTTAGCCGTAAAGTTGGATAAACTGGTTGAAATCGACATTAAACCATCCAGCTAAAGCAGATCCCGCTGAAACGGGGTGATACATTCATAGACGTCATTCGCGCGCAAGCGCAGTGATCATCATAGGTTGCTTCCGGTTAAGTTTAAGTTTTCTTTAATAAACGAGATGTGTGTGAAGATTCGGCTAACAGAAAAACAATTATTTAGCGCGCGAGATGGATTGTTGTTAGAGTTATTGGTGCAGGCAATTTATTAGGTTATTCCTGATTTACGTGGTCATATTTAGCGTCGTATTTTTATGCTAAATCACTGTGTCCATTAACGTAGACTATTATTTCTATTTAGTTCAATTTAATATTTTTATGCGTTTTTTTATTGCGAACGAGTTTTACGAATTTTATTGTATGCATGACGAACATTTGTGATTGGTGAAAATGCATTAACTTAAGCAGATAGTTCCCGTCCCTAATCTAGCTGTGATAGAGCTGGCATGCGTGTTACACGTGTTTTTTTGCTACCTATTTAGTTCGCCATGATGTGTTTTACGAGACTTGCGAATCCAAAAACTACTGTCATAATGTATGGCCTACACGTGTCAAAACAAACGTCATGCATTAATATTTTGGGAATGTTTGTGTATACCTGCCGCTGTTGGGACGGGTATTTCTGCTACAGTGTAGAACGACAGATGCTCGTCGGTGAACAGTACAAAGGTCATAACGTCTTGGAGGAAGGAGAGCGGAGTGACAAGGAAACAAGGAAGACCAAGTATCAAATGTATGACCGAGTATTCGAGTAAGCCCCAAATACCAGTCACACACGTAGTAGTGTTGTAGCGGTCCTTGCGCAGTGTCCAGTTTTAGCGAAACGGATTAAGAATGTAATGTAGCACAATAACGCGTGGAATTGCCGCACAAGTTACGGCCGAAATGACCGGACACCAATAAAGACGCGGACATAACAAGTTTACTGCGGGACAGGTGGCGATGTTGGACGACTTAATCTACGGATAAGACAAATCGCAACGAATTGCGATATATTTCACGGAATGGCTTCTGTAGATCGAGTGTTGAGGGGGACACTTTCTGTGACTGTTGAGTCGGTGGTAACTCACTAGTGGAGCCACGACCACGCACACGGGGTTGTCTTTTACGTAAGGGAGTAGGGTGGGGTGGGGTAGGCTGGGAGAGGGTAACATCTATGGGCCCGTAATGTTGTATTGATGATGCAGTTGCGCAGCGTCCGCGAAAGTTTGGTAGCCGTGGATTACGGACTCCCGAGTTAGCGTGGAGTAGGAAGTTAGCACGGTGCCGGGTG
>OZ024858.1:48367029-48372029 GCA_964017155.1 Oasisia sp. SBJ-2009 | reverse complement strand
GGTATTATTGCCACTTTACAGATCTTTAAAACAACTGTCAAATATCTGCTTCTGAAAAATCAGTAGGCGTAATATGTTGTTTCTGTTCTGAATGTACTGTTATAGTACGTTGCTCTTCTATAGTTATATTTAACATTTATTTAAATACAATTTTACTTGTTACACACGTGCATCGATGTATTTAATTTTGTGGTACACTTGTAATTCACTTTCACTGTTTTAATTAACTAGTTGCACTATTATGATGTTGCTGTATAGGTTTTTGTTTTAATGTTCACGAATTATAATTGTTTTGTAATTGTTAACATACAAGAATAAGGCAAATAAGCATTGTTGCTTAATTCTAATTGTTACATTGTATAATGTACTTAGACATGTAATTATTACTTTACTGTTGCTGATTATTATATGTACATGACATTATGTAACAATCAAGCTACTATTATTGTTGTAAAGGTGTGAATTTCGGGCCTCATTTCATAGCATGTAGTAATATTATGGTGTCCTGAATACTGGAATAAACATGCTAAATGAAGATACACCACCGATCAATTTAGTTTTAGTAATCCCAATTCAGTTTCTTTGCGGTTAGAAAGCCGCTCTTGCGAGATGTACAAGTTGTCAACAAAACGTTTAGTTTATAAACAACAGTTGCTTTTAGACCGCTAGATTGATAATATATATTTATAAATCATTCTGTTTTCGCTCGGCGACATTCTTAGTATAGACTATTTTCGATATCCGAGCCATTTATGCATCATTTACATATATCATACAACACATGTACAAAGAATACAGAGTTTAATAATAATAGTAGTAGTAATAGTAATAAAAAGTTATAAAAATAACAATTAAAATATTTCAAAATCATCAATAAATAAATGTATAAGCAAAAGTGATAATTGTTACTTATTGCTTTTGAAGTTTATTCGTTCCCCACTTCATACGCTCCTCGCCGATTTGTGATTGAGTTACAACTATTTCGGCGAACATCCTGCTCATAATCACCCGAAGCGACAGAGAGACTCCTTCAAGTAGCCTCTGTTTTGACAGTGTTATGATACGGCGTGCCACAACTCGACAAGGTCAACACCCTCCGTGACGGTCACAGGCCCCTCTCTGTGACGGTCACGGTTAAACAGAGAGAGACAAGCAGACCCTGGATAAACATATGTGATTGGGTCAGAACTGTATGCCTGGCGAAACACACGTAGACCTTGCATAGATCGGTAGTGTCTTCTTGCTAACCACTCACTAACCTCTATCAAATGCATGCAAAATACCTAATGTCAATCCTGTCAAAAGTACCTTCAACCTAACTCTAACCTAAACCCTAAACCTTATTCCACATAAGAGCAACAAAAATGGGCACTTGTACGTGAGTGGTTAGCAAGAAGCCATTATCGCATAGGTCGGTGCCATCGCGATCAGATTCGTTGATGTCCACATGCGTTTGTAGCGTAGGATCCAGCCAAAGTCACAACGGCAGGCTGCATCGTAAATGAGTGCGAGTAATTGTTAAAATAATCGCCGGAAAACATTTTCAAAATCATGCTAAAAAAGTTATCTGAGCCATAACGCAAAGATTAAACAGCTAATCTGGCGGTATTTATAAGTTTATTGGTACGATACAGTCTAAACCGTATAGCTAAATCACTTTGAAAAGAGTCTTGGTGTTTGTTTTCTCGACGTCTACTGCACGCACGTGGGTGAGTTGGTTCCAAACGCATCAACCTAGACAAGTTGGCAGAAGTGTTCGTATATGTCAGGCCATGATCCCCGCAGGCGAAGACGGAGCCGTGTTGACGAGTTCGATGACAGGCGGGCGGACGACTGTCGACCGAAGACGTCGACACTAGCCAACTGTCCGCCATTGAACTGTCGGCCGCGTAGTGTGTAGACGATGAATCACGGATCGTGTACACCTTGATCTGCCGACCATTTACACGTGTCGTTTTCGCAAACGTGCACCCTCTCGCCTAGTTGTTCCGTAATAGCCATAGTCTCTTAGTATAGACCACGGAAGTCCTTTGATTTCATACATTAGCACAGCATCTTTCCACTGAGCTTACGCAGTGTGTCCCGTCACACCCGCTCATTTACAACTACAATTTTGCCCCGCTCATATTCTCCTCCAAATGTCTGAATTTCGCTTTTAGGACGTGTGTGGAAATCCTATAGTCGTAAGTCCGTATGGCAGATGATGGCACAAGCCATGCATATGTCGAAACTCCATGCTCACGTCATCGCCCATCTACGAGACACTAAGGCTACACAATGATGATGATGATGATGATGATGATGATGATGATGATGATGATGATGATGATGATGATGATGATGATGATGATGATGATGATGATGATGATGATGAAAACGTACTTACACGTTTCATAGTGATGGTTTTCAGGAATGTTATCGCCCATCTTGCTTGTACGCCCACCTTGACAGAAAACCGAACTGAAATGCTTTCTCCCAGTAGACATACATACATACATACATACATACATACATACATACATGCATACATACATACATACATACATACATACATACACACCTATATATACATATATATATATATATATATATATATATATATATATATATATATATATATATATATGTATAATATATACACATATATAAATTAATATATAATAATTATTATGTATATATGTATGTATGTATGTATGTATGTATGTATGTATGTATGTATGTATGTATGTATGTATGTATGTATGTATGTATGTATGTATGTATGTATGTATGTATGTATGTATGTATGTATGTATGCATGCATGCATGCATGCATGATTGTATGTATATGTACAGTGTATATTATGTGAATCATAAAATTGTCTTAACATGCCACTGCTAACCAGGTCGCACGCTTTGCAGTGTTACTAACCCTCTCCAATTACCAAGTAGTAAAAATGTTGATAAGTTGTTCCAAGCGAACGCTGACAGCCAAACCCTGGGGCAGGAAGTTATCACGGCTCCGACACCCGGCCACTGCCTGAAGTGGAACTTTTCGTATGTCAAACTTATGTGGAAGCACCCACGTACACGTGTGCGTACGACCAGGGCCAGCTACGCCCCCGGCCGTGTACAGTGTACACGTTGCCCCGGCTGGAACTCAAGCGGACCTCAGACTTGACGGCGCCCGCTACCAGCAGCACCAGCGCCCGGCCCCGTCACAGGCAGCGAGCGCCAACTTGGAATCGCCTGCCTCGCTCAGCCGTTGAACCGAGCACCGCGGCAGTAGAGGCTGAGACGGCCGCGCGGGAGGATGCGATAGCGAACAGCCAGCGTGAGATGCGGCCACCGTGGATTTGTATTTGTATCTGCACCAATACGCAGCGTCGGTGATTTCACTATTCACTAGCGACGTTCTCCCTCCCGTGTCTTGAGTTGAGTGAGTTCGCTCGGTCGGACGCTCGCGATGACCGCGATCACGGGCGACATGCGGGCCGCCGAGAAGGGCCACTCCGACGGCCAGTCGGGCCTACCGACGACCGGACTAGCGCCCCGTGTGTGGAGGACGCTCTTTAGTCTCTTCGTCGGTGTAGCGCTCGTCACCTTCCTCACTTGGACGGTCGTCGTGTACAGTTACAAACTGACGTCACTGCAGGAGCGACTCGACTCACTGGAGCGCCGGTGTGACGCGTCGGAGCAGCGCGTGCATCGCTACGTAGAGGAGCATTTAGATAAGTTATTAGAAAAGGTAGGTCTGTGGTCTGTGGTCGGGTCGAGTGACACCACTAGGTGGCAGCAGCGTCTGTAGTGAAGCCATCGTGTCAGTGTGTGGCGTAATGATAACTAATAACACGTTTAATAGCAACCCTTACGATTTATCCACGAGAAAAAGTTTGTTCCGGTATATCCAAACTTGTGCTATGTCAAAGAATTGTATATTAAAGATATGTGTGAGTCAACAAATAGGATGGCTCTAGTTTAGTGTCGAAGTAGATAATTATCATAGTTACGATAGTATTCCTTATAGGTTACATCTAGTTATGTTACCCCAGAATTCAGCTGTGTCTCAATTATTAACATAAAGTTCGCTGATGATTTGGGTGCCTTGCGAACGCGAAGCAAGAATACTGTTTAAAAAGAATACTGTCTTAAATGTTCTGGATACAACATGATTATCAGTGTAGGTGTATTTTTTTTACAATTAAGACTATACGTTGTGCCCTCAAAACGCATACGTTTTGTTGGACATGCAACGTCCCAAAAGGGCCTGGTCCACAAGTGAAAGAAGAAACATCAAACTGTCGTGCTGCTAACCCTGCTGGCTTCGCCAATAAACTTAAAACCTGAATGTCTCGTTTACAGTACGAATTTTTGCAAGTAATGTCTTTTAAACGCTATTTAAACAGAACAAACACGGCCTACGTTAAACATGTTTTATCACGAAAGGCCTGTTATAGTATTAGTATATACACGAAGAATTCGGGACAAAAAACGGCAATACGCATGCCTAGAGAGGGATTACGTTGCTGAAGTAACTTATTTCTAATCTCATGCGTTGCGCCTGGGCGCCATAATCATGGTGTAACGCCGATATACGCAGCGCAACCGATTTTAGCACTAAAGATACATATTGCATCTAAATTAATGTGTCACTGTCTCACACTGTCAGGCGTCGAACAAAGCGTGACTATGCGCGATTACGCCCCAACATTAATTGGTTTATCTGCCGACCTCTGCTTGAGACCAGTTCGTCTTTCCAGTGACAAGGCGCTCGCGAGAAACGTAGACGACATCGATCGCGACTCCGATAACGAGACTGGTGTTGATAAGTGCCAGGTTACATTTGATATCGGCGGGGTCGCTAGAGATGATACAGTTGACGGAGTGGGTCGCTAGAGATGTTACAGTTGACGGAGTGGGTCGCTGGAGATGTTACAGTTGACGGAGTGGGTCGCTAGAGATGTTACACTTGACGTAGTGGGTCGCTAGAGATGATACAGTTGACGGAGTGGGTCGCTAGA
>OZ024858.1:48329529-48362029 GCA_964017155.1 Oasisia sp. SBJ-2009 | reverse complement strand
GTGACATAATGTGTAAACAGCTAATTGCTCTTGTATAAACATAGCAAGATTAGTGGTTTCACTTTCAAGTCTTAACTTACTAACTTACCGCTGACGCAGATCACGCAATTCAGTGTATTTCAAGGAGGTTAACTTGTCACATAAATAAAGTATTAGCCAGATAATTAGGTATATGTGCGCACGCGCCACCCCCCGGCTCGCGCCAACGCGCGATGGCGGTTTGCTTAGGCTGACCACATAAAAGTCGCAAAAACACGATTTTCGAATTAAGATAGCCACACAGCATCATGCAAGATTGGTAGAAATCATATCGTTAGCAGTTGAGGCTGCTAATTGCGTCGTTAGCTGATGAAAGCGTCACGGGCAGACGTGACTGTGGCAGCGTCCCGTCGTTTACCGAAAAGTACGTTTTTCTGCGCTCGGCGTTTTATTGAATGATACAAACAGACAGTTTCTGGTCTGCTCTTGTATAAATAGAGAGCTATCCGGTTCGTGGGATTGCCCCAGAGCGTCTCCTCTGACACTTCCCTGAGTCTAACAACGGTACACCTGTTCATTCAGGCACCACCCGAATGTCTCCAGGGAGTGTTCAGCCACACTATAATTACTACATGAAAGTATTTAATCTATTTATAGCTTTATACTTATAGCTCGTACCCATTGCACTGTCACTAGGTCTAGGCAGATGTGTATTACGATGTTCATTTATACTTTGATTGAACTGTAACAATACTATTTCTTGCAACAGAAGGATTGTGAAATGATTTATAGAACATTATAGTACTTACAGGTAATAGTATTCATATAATTATAAATATGTATGATCACAGAATACTCATTTATAGACAAGATCGTTGTTGCTTCAAACAGAGTTTCAATTAGGCAATTCGGAATATGTTAATAAAAGACATGCACTATGATGTAATATAAAGTTGTCAATTGCAAGAAAATATCATGTGTATGAATGAAATTGTGGGCATGGAAATAAAAAATGGTCTCAGTTTATTTGTGCCTATCTTCATTTCTTAATACAATATTGCAGTAAAACAATATGTAGGCCTACATGTAAAATTATTTCCTAGAAAGCTAACTGGATCAGCCCAAGTGTCCCTGTGTTTGTGACCACCTGATTCTGGTTTTGCTACGTGTGAACTAGTCATAAAAGCAACATAAAAACGATGTCTGACACTCACATGTGTTGGCGATAAGACCACATATAACATGACCAGATAACCCCCGCCTCTCATATCCATGCCCCTTGTAGCTGAGCAAGGCGCCTTATCAAATCTGAGCTCTCCTAATCAACAGCTAATGTTCCCTTTACATCATCAGGCGAGATAATGACGTAGGTGATGAGAGAACCTTTCATGCCCTCTCCTCCATTCCCACCAGAGAGTTTATGACCACTGCTCACATATAGCAGCCTCTTTCTGTTGCTGATGTTTGAAATTCCTATCAGGAACCCCAGGGTTTTAACTTATACCCCCTGCTTGTGTAATGGGTGTTTAAGTTAGCCACCCCTTATGTGGAGAGCTGTTGTGTGGTTTTGGTATCAGTGTGGAGTACTTTGATCCCTAAGGCCTGTATTTACCCTGATCTGTCAGATTGTTCCTCTCTGTGACACCTGTTCTAAAGATAGACTCTGTAGTTGAGAGTTCTTATGAAATGTCTTTAATTGTTATTCTACTGTGAATAGTTATGCCAATTGTTTAAGTTATGTGATATTTTGTATGTTACAATAACAGATCATAGTTGTTATGTTATTGTTGAAACACCTTGTCCATTGTTGAAGTTATGTGATATTTTCTGTGAAACAATAACAGATCATAGTTGTTATGTTATTGTTAAAACACTGTGTTCGTTGTTTAAATTATGTGATTTTTTATGAAAAAATTACAGATAGGTGTTATGTCATTGTTTAAACTTTTGATAGTAACAGTATTATAGTCCAGCCCAGGCTTGGATTAGATAATCAGTGAAACAAACGGGGGTGCCTCTAAAATGTTTGGAGTAGTGTTTTATTTATCCGGCTGTCATTGTTTTACGCCCCTGTAAACAAATGGTTACATTTTACGCTATTTAATGTGTCTAAAAATGTACTGCTTTCTGCATTTTGATTTATTTTTCACACACACATGTATACAGGTATAACACTGAGTATTTCATATAATTAAATATTAATTTATTTAAAGATAATATGTTGTATGGGCTTGATGTCGAATGAATAAATGACAAATCACATCACAACCATAAATAGTTCTCAACAAACAAATAAAATAGACTTGTAACAAGACAAGAATAAACAGTAATATTGTTATTAAATCAAATAGACTGAAGATTTACCATAATATATCAGAAACTATTTTAGCTTGCTTCATCATTCGTTATATCTTTGTGTTTTCAGAAACTTGAATCATACGTACAGACAAAATCACGCCAAGCGCGTGACGTCCAGGGATGCGTGTGTCCGGCAGGTAAGCAGCGTTGTCTTACCTTTCCTTGTCATCTTTCACGTTTACTCTTTGCAGCAATGGCGTTACAAATGACACTGACAGAAGTCCTCGAAAAGGTGTCCACAAAACTGATATTCTCTTGTTGATATTGAGTCAGTACAGTGAATCTAGATAGATCTATTTACGATGGATGAACTATGGGTCATGCACGAGATCGTCTGTTTACCGTGAGATGGATGGTTCATATTCATGAGATGGTCTATGCACCGTGAGATGGTCTGTACATGTGATGGTCCATGCCCTGTCTCAATCCCTGCCACAGGTGGGATAGAAATAGCCAGGTCGACTGATAAATCGCACTCATCTTCTGATGCAGACTTACTGACATATCGCAGGTCTCGTCTCCCGAATGGCATCCCAGGAATGGCCTTCCTCCCGCTCCTCTCTACTCCTTCCCATCCCACCGTTCCCTGATCTGGGAAGACGGGAAATTGTTTGATGTTTCCTAGTGACTGTAGCCATGTTTGTTGTGACGTGAAATCTCCCAGGCTGCGGCCTGCACACTGTGTTCATGATGTCTCGTGTCATATTTAAGTTTCTTATATATTAGTATTAGTATAAATAAGTAGGGCAGGATTTATTTCTAGGGGAATATTTGCCATATTTGAAGTTTCTGCATTTTTTTACTGAAGTTCTGTTCCTCTAGAATGGTAGTGGCTGTTTCACTATTGGGCATCTAAATGTGCCCCGATGACTCCAAAAATCCAGAGGCATCATATTATAAAAATTATGTTTCTGTATATCTAAAAACATGGTTTAAGGTGGACAGCTCTGTTTGGCTTTATATAATGCAATATTTCTGTTTGGTACCTTGGCTGTGAAACAGCTCATATTATATAAAATTAGAAAGAGAAAACAATACTGGCCAATATTTTGAGTGGTAAAACTTGAGTGGGTGGCAAACATTTTGGTGGATTTTCGTTCCTGGGTTTGTGCAGATATAGAAATATTTCAGGTTGTGTAAAAAACAAATATGATAAGCAAAAAGAGATGCATCTTAAGGTTTAGCACTTAGAGATTGAGTTGTCAACATGACCGCGAGAAACTACACTGCATCCACAGCAGTGGTACATCTACTTTAGGTTGTGTCTACGAGATGTTAATGCAAGAGTGTGCAACGTTTTTATCGCTGACGGAGATGTTAGCTGCACTTCTATAGAGTCTCTCTGTTTGAAGGATCATTTAGCCAGGATGGTGCCTAATGGCTTCGTCTTCGTTGAGATGTGTTCTCACATAGATGTCTGTGACAGCTGGCTGATCAGAGTGGAGTCATTGATTGCGGCAGCATTGACTGATAGAGTGGGAGAAATCTCTGGCCAACTCTCTCGAATCAATCCTTGTGGTGAATACACCTTTTTGTTGGCGTCGATTCTCTCAGCTGTTCTCAAGCATTGGGCTGTGTCGAATGAACAGAAGAGCCACGGGAAACATAGTTGACTAAATAGAGAAAAACTAGAAGGAATTGGTGTAAACAGATGATGGGAGGGAAACAGGGAGAGAGCCAGAAAGTGAAAGGAGGGTAAAAAGGAAGAATGACCTTCAAACAAGGAAGGGAGGTGATTGTGAATTGCAATTATGGCACAGCAATTCAGTAGGTCATATTTAGTGAATAGAAATACATTGGATATTTCATATTGGGACAGATGCATGTTGTCAACCAAATATGTGTAAATAAATTGAATTGGATGCGACCCTTCTTCTTTTGGACATGACCCACCTTTCTAAAAAAAATATTTTTCAAGACAAAATGACACTTCCAGCGTTTACACAGGTGCCCTAAGAATGGCATATATAATTAATTATTAGCTAATTTTAATTGAAAAAAAAAAAAAATTTACTCGTAACAACTTTCTTTCTGTGTGAGAGCCCCAGACAGGGAACACTACCTCACCCAGCTTCTTAGCACCCTGGGGGTTTACAAAGACAGAAAGAACATCCCGTTCTTCAGCAGCTGCCTTGTGTTTGGTCAAGTGGACACAGGTGTGCCCTGCCCCCTGGCTGTGGCTGCTCACACTACCAGCTGGCTGGCGGCAGACAAAAAGTGTTTACCAGTTTCCCGGGCAGAGGGGGGGGGGGGGCAGGTAGGCGGGGTACACAGGTGAGATGGAGGTGTGGAACTTTCCTCGTGCGGGAACCACGCAATGGTTTATGTGCGTGCATACCGACTGGCATGTAGTACCGACAACCCAACCCAGTCCCCCATCCCAGAAGCGAGGAACACAGTGCGTTGCCATGACGACTGTATTTGGCGGGAGGCGGGTGTCGTCCGTAGCGATGCGGCTGCAAGTGAATAGTTGCTGTCTCAGGAATGTTATATAACATACTCCCGTAAACATTCCATTTGTTGCAACATGCACAGTTTCGTATTTGAAGTTCAGGTAGATGTGGTTCTGGATTGATTGGATTTAGTAAATTATGATTTTTTTATGTTCACCTATTTTTCACATTCTTCCCACTGAATGAGTTGTTAATGCCAGTAGAATGTATTATTAATTTAAAATTTAGTCACCAGTGCCGACAGTAAAATGTTCTCTTAAATAAATGAAATTGTAATCATTGTAAAACTGTCAGATATAATCATATTCAAAATATTTCAGAATTATAACCAATTTAGGGTACTTCATAATCAAATACATTGACTGCTAAAATACATTGACAAAAAACTATTACTGTCATGTTTTTTTATTATAAAAGCTTACAAAATAAACTTTGCACTTTGTTCTTTCGTAGCTGAAAATTGTCTTATCCGCCCTTGTGACCCTGTCTGGCTCCCCCCTCTGTTCTGATCCCTACCCTTGTTCTCGGCCTACAAAGACCAGTACTGTAATCTAATGTGACACACAGAACTGCAATTAAAACACCCATAAAAAGTGTTGGTCAAAGGTACTTGTCGACTTCCCTGGGGCAATATGAGGTTGAAACGAACATGTTTACCCGGGGTGAACTGGCAGGGTACTTTGATCGAGCCCAAGGACCAGATTCTACTATTTGCGGCACTTACCTTTGGTGCTGGAAACCCATAAAAAATAGGGGTCTTATGGGTACATTCTGTGTGTCACATTCCAGACATTCCTGGTGTTTTACTGGATGTAACTTGTACTGTTTGGACCTGGTGGAGATGGCAGGTTACATCGTCAACTTTAACAACTTTTATTTGTTATTACAACTTACCCGGTACTCTAGTAAAATTAATGTAACGTGATATCTGTGTGTAGTGTCTCTGTAGTGTAGAGAGAGAGACATGGCCAGATGATAGATCAGATACCAATGGTCTAAGTAACTGTATGGGCATAGGAAGGATATAGGTGTTCTAAAGGATGTTACATGTATTATATATAAATCTACTGTACAGTTGGGCTGCTCCTGAAGTTAGTGTGTAGATTATTAACATGACATTGATCTGTGAAGAGTGTTAGCTCAGGTAAATCACACTAACACTGCAGATTGGTGACATCTAATACACCACCTAACAACACAGGACAGACATATTGTGTGTCCCATTAAGTACTGAGGCCAATACACTTTTGAGACATCTCTGGTAGATCTATGCGAAGTAGCAATTACAGTCTTCTACTTTCGCAGTTTGCAGCAGAATTACATAGTAACTTGGAGCTGGACTTTGTAGGAATGTCTCTTGTGAAACATTTGAGGGATGTCTCAAACTCTGCTGCAAGGGTTGTGTGTCTGTAGTTGGTCTTGTAAAGATCTCATTGACTCTGTAGAGGAAAGAGAAACATCTTGGGTAAGAGCAAGAACATGTAGGGGGCAGCTATAAGAACATGTAGGGGGCAGCTGTAAGAACATGTAGGGGCCCTAGGGGGCAGCTGTAAGAACATGTAGGGGGCAGCTGTAAGAACATGTAGGGGGCAGCTGTAAGAACATGTAGGGGGCAGCTGTAAGAACATGTAGGGGGCAGCTGACAGCTCAGCAACCAGCTTGACTGCTTGCAAATAGATTGTCATTAAAAGAAATGATCAGATTAAAAATTGATGTCGCAGGTGGAAGAACTATTGACCGTGGATAAAGATAAATGTGTTGGTTGTTGGGCAGTTAGTTCTTTTCGGATGGCTCAGTGACACTGCCAAGATGTTAAACTAGACAATTGATGCTCAGCTTCACATTAGTTGGCTTCACAATTTCATTGTCTTACAAATTCCAATAAACCGATACTATTATCTGATAGATGGGATGATCTGATGTAACTGAGCCGTTCCATTGTGTAAACTTTCAGTCTCTGTCATATTGATACTGTCTGCTGTCATAATGAGAACTAAATCAAGCCTGAGTTGACGGGTTTCACCCAAATCATGGAAATATGTCCAAGCAACCTGACGGCCTGTCACTGTCACTGTCAGGTGATTACACTGAATGTCTCTTCTGTGTCCTTGTGGATTGGATGATCTAATTTCACATACGTTGATACACCAAGCAGTTGGGTTACATTGTCAATTGCTGTATTATTTGGCAGACAACTGATACCAAATATTTAGCAAATATACGTATGTTTGATATGATTTATTAATACTTTTTAATACAGTTAAAAATTAAACTGTCTATTTAAATATTCACTCATTTTATAATTGTAATAAAACTTTCAATTTTTTGTATAAATGTATAACATATGTCATCAATTCTTCTCAGCTTTGGCATGATCATCATAAATTAATTGGAATTGCAACAGTGAGGTTTAGTGGATATTTATTCATCCTAGAGCTGGCCAAACAGTGAGAATCTATGTGTCTATTGAACATGGCCTTGCATTTAAAAAGTAGAACTGTTTTACTCTGTACCACTCAGCCAGCAAGTAATATAATATTCTTCAAGTCACTTGCGCAGGTAAACCAGTGAGTCCGAGGTTTGTAACGTTTGAACACTGACAAATAATAACTGCCAGGTAGTGTTTTAGTTGGCCATAAGGATGTGGTTGGTTCCGGCTGGTTCAATTGCTCCCCGCACCAAGACAACTCTGACCTTTGTGACCTTTGGGAGAGCTACCAGTAGTTCCCTACGTGAATTAATGCAAAACTTTCCCTATGCGCTTACACTCACTGTGAGTAGTTTTTTCAGTGCTTATCTTTGTAGAAGTATAAAGATAATAGCCACATTGCCCCAAGCATACAAACCTACACAGGATCCGTTACTTAAAGCTAATGTGATTGATATAAAATGGGATTACACATGTTGCTAAGTTTGACGGGAACAGACGGGGATGAAAGACCAGCCTCCGTACCGACTGACAGACTAGTGGGAGTGAGAAACAGCTGGAGTCTCAGCCGCCATTAGACTGGACCTCAAGTGGCAGTGGTCACTACAAATGCTTGACCACTGGTCAGAATGTCCATTAGAGATTTCCTCTCCCAGTCTCGCCTCCTGTTCCCATTGTGATGAGTCCTTCACACTTCCCTCTTCCCCGTTTATGTTCCCTCACTCTCCACTTCCCCCACCATCCTCAGTGCTGAACCAGGCCTGGGTGGTGATGTGGAATCGAGAAATTTAATGGAGGACTATGGTGAGGAAATGTTGTGTTTGTGGTTCCCTAGGGAACGGTTGAGTGCACTTGTGTCGGTTGAGTGCACTCCCAGTGGTTCAGTGCACTCCAGGGTGAGTGCACTCCTGGTGACACTGCCACAGTTGCTTTTATGGTGTGTTTGATCAGCGTGGGACTAGGACCACATGAAAGTAATGTACAGGGCATGTCTACTGTGGTTTTTCATAACTAACTCCCAGTGTATTGTGTGTAATCGTTACCAAGGAAGTTATCTGTTTTTGTGTGTAACCTAAGGTATTACTTGTATTTACATATTTTTAATATGCCACCAGTTATAATATCCAGATATATTTTGGAAGAACAATTCTGCATATTATATAACTGATTAATGTAAGAACAAATTGAGGCAACCTCTAGTAAAATAGTCCATAATTGTTTTGTTTTTGGCATGTTTTTATAAATGTTATATGTTGAACAGTATTGATTCGTGCAATGCTGCTAAATTTGTAACAATTTGCCCAGTAAGAAACTATCATTGTACATATTTTCTCACAGTAATTACCATGTTATAGTTAAGTAGAATAAGTTAATTATTTATTACCTTTTCACGCACCTATTCACCCTCCCATCAATTGAACCGTCCTTGTCACCGGAAGCCATTAGTAATACACCTCAGAAAGGCTGGGAGGAGAGCTGCTCCTAGAATCAATTTACTCTTCCTTGGGCTGGGAGGGAACTGCTGTGGCTGTCTGTCAGGTGGGGAGGGGGAGGGGGAGGGGGAGAGTGATCAGGACTACTGCCTGTTGCTGTACCCTACCCCTTCCCTGCAGCCACTTCTGATGGGTTTGTTTCTTGCAATTCATCAAAATCATAGCTTGGTCTTTCCACACTTTATAAAGCTGTATTCTTCTCTTCTCCTAGTTAATCTTTGTAACCGAATAACTTTAATTCATTTGCTCATTGACTTGTTTATTCATCAGTTTCATTCATTTGTTTGTTTGTTGTTTATTTATTCACTGCCATCGCTATGATGAAGACTGCATTGGTGGAATTAGTGTGTCTGTGCCAAATTACACATTTCTCCCTCGTGTGTGATTCTTTACTTCATTTACATAAACACCAGGTAAAATGGTGAAAAACACAGGAAGGTAGTATGAAAATAATTTACCAAGTTTCTAAGAAGCATTAATTAATGATAGAAAAATGGGGTGCCCTAAGAAAGCAAAGTAAACTAGCACCCAATTAGTAAGGTGAATGTGATTGTTTCCAAGGAATGTGGGTCATTCATGTTTACTAATTTCACTGAGAGTCACAATATATTTAATCTGACGAGTGATGAGTTAGTTGTCAATATCTGCAGTCAACACAACAACGGAGTCGATAGCAGCCACAAACACAATTTTCAACCAGCGTTTCTACGATGGACCCCTGAGCCAGTGGAAACACGTCTTGTTTCGCCTGCAAAAAATTCTGGCTGTCAGAAGTGAAACGGAAGTAGAGCGCTACATTCCAGGGCGCATTGCCGTAAACAGATTGGTCTGTGATGTAGACGGATCAACATCTGTATTCACTGAGTGCTGCGATCTCTCGCGGCAGTTGTCACATTTCTTCCCCTCGGCGCCATTCCGCCTTCGAATCGCATCCACACACAGCCTCCTCCCCCCTCCCCCTCCCCCCCCCCGGATATCAGTTGTCACAGGTGAAGATTCCAGGAAAAAATGTTGAATGCATCTATAGTTATAAATAAACACATTACATAAATAAAGTACATTTTATTTCAGTTTTCATTTATGTGAGTGAAGGTATACAATGGTAGGTAAAATCACAAATTGCACATTGTTGTAGACCTGGTTCAGTTTGGTTTATATCTGTCATCACTTCACAGCGCTTAGAATGAAGAATGAAGGCAGCTTTCAAATATATTTATGCAAAATGGTTGGACTTTCGATTTGCCAACATTTCTGGCTTCCTTTATGAATTATGTATCCTTTTCATCACATACTTTTTAATAGTCTGTAACAGCAATCCGACTGTATCTGTTTTAAAATGGCACGCACAGGTGCACAGGAATTGGTCTGACCTATTGGTTTCGAAGAATGCAACTTGTGCATTTAAATAACTATCGTTAGATAGAGTTTAATGTGACATCGGCATCACTTGACTGCTTGTAGAACTCACAATGGGAATGCCAGTAAAGGTTGTATGAATAAATAATCCATTTGAAAGCAGATAGTGGCACATTGGCAGAAGATCAGAACATGGTTGGCAGTGGCAGTAAGTTGCACGGATTCACTGGCCCTGATCCCGTAAGTAAAAAAGGCAGTTCTTATATAGCGCAGTATCCAGTCTTTTTAGGACCGCTCAAAGCGCTTTACACTTTACTTCCCTGACAGACCTGTTCACTTAGACACCATCTCGGCTTCTCTGGGAAGCATCCAGCCATACGCTACAATTAATGCGCGAAGGCTGCTCGTAAACATATCCACCACTGTCTATAGCCAGGTTCTCATTTATTTTATTATTCAGCTGAATGAACTGGAGCAATGTAGAGTGAAAAAACTTTCCCAAGGTTTTAACACCGCAGCCAGGATTCGAACCCGGGTTCTCGTAGTCGAGAGTCCGAAGCTCTACCCCTGAGCCACTGCGCTCTACGTGGATGTATCACTTAGACTCTCATAGTGTCGTTATTTCTGGTGCACTACAGGCCACAGGCCACAGGCAGGATGACATGGTTGCTGCTACCTGTAGTTTGTAAACATGAAACGTGTAAAATAGTTGTGTGTGTATGTTTCTGTGTACATGTGACGTATGTGATGTACACAGCCAAATGATTTTACTTACTTACTTTTCCTCTTCGTTCCCCGTGAGACATAAGGCCATCAGCCAAAAGATAGATGTACATAAATCCTGTCATTGTTGCTCTGGTAGGACAGTAGTTCTAAGTAATCATAGGTTGAGAGATCATTAAATTTTGGCTTGGTGATCTTCTTATTCTTTTTATTGATAATCCAGTCATGCAGAATTCACATCAGACCTGAAGCGTATATACAAAAGAAAACAAATTAGTAATGCATGGTTATATAAAAAATAAGTAAAATATGAACAATATGCATACATAAATTATAAGAAAATTATTGTATGACTTAAATTAATTCACACCTAACATGGATGGAGCTGACATGTGCTGTATATGTCATGTATATTTAGAAAGTAGAACACAGTGCCACATCTGGGTAAGATTAAACTATTTTAAGAACATATTTTTTAGAGAACTGAGGATATTACACCTACCATGCTGCACCTGTCCCATGTAGTTCCCTCCTCCTCCCTCTCTCCCTCTCCTGCAGTCTTCCTTTCCTTCCTCCTTTGGTTCCCTACTACTCCCCCATCCAGCAGGGAAGTTTCCCAGCTGATTTGTGTGAGGTCACACCTCCATAATGAGGACTGACAGACACAAATGTGGCCATCACTGGCACTGGCAAGTGTGAGGCCTGCCTTCCTGCCTGGTGCCTGCCTAGTGCCCGTCTAGTGCCTGCCTAGTGCTCATCTAGTGCCCGCCTAGTGCCCATCTAGTGCCCATCTAGTGCCTGCCTAGTGTCCATCTAGTGCCTGCCTAGTGCCCATCTAGTGCCCGCCTAGTGCCCATCTAGTGCCCATCTAGTGCCTGCCTAGTGCCCATCTAGTGCCTGCCTAGTGCCCATCTAGTGCCTGCCTAGTGCCCATCTAGTGCCTGCCTAGTGCTCATCTAGTGCCCGCCTAGTGCCCATCTAGTGCCCGCCTAGTGCCCATCTAGTGCCCGCCTAGTGCCCATCTAGTGCCTGCCTAGTGCCCATCCAGTGCCTGCCTAGTGCCCATCTAGTGCCTGCCTAGTGCCCATCTAGTGCCTGTCTAGTTCCCATTTAGTGCCTGCCTAGTGCCCATCTAGTGCCTGCCTAGTGCCCATCTAGTGCCCGCATAGTGCCCATCTAGTGCCCGCCTAGTGCCCATCTAGTACCATCTTTTTATCTAGTGCCTATCTTGTCTCCATCTAATGCCTGTGTAATGCCAATCTAGTACTCATCTAATGCCTATCTAGTTTATATCGAATGTCCACCTAATGCCCTTCTAGTGCCTCTCTAGAGCCCATCTACATCCTCTCTAGAGCCCATCTACATCCTCTCTAGAGCCCATCTACATCCTCTCTAGAGCCCATCTACATCCTCTCTAGAGCCCATCCAGTGCCTGTCCATTACTCGCCATGTACCTGGTCCAGCTCTGTGCTTCAAAACCTTTCAGTAAAATCACAAAATGTGTGACATAACTTAATCTGCCAGGGAAATCAAAATCACATTAATAGCTATAGCCCTAAGTGACGGCATAAATATTGCATATATCGCCGCCAGTGGCAGCAGTTACAATGGCTTTATTGACAATGACATTAATTACATTTTTTACTGGAAATGAATAACACTGAACATGCATTAATTACAGTGACCTGTGTTAAATATGGGTGCAGCTTTAAAAAGGGAAACAAAAGGCTGTTTTGATGTTATGCACTTAAAGGAATATTTACAAATTAATAACTGTAATCGTGACTACAACCAACATGTTCATGTCAGTAATCAAGTGTCAAAGGGGAACATTCTAATAAAATGTCTGCTATCACAGAGAGTGTAGTGCACGGCAGTGTTTGCTTGTGTGTGTGTGTGTGTGTGTGTGTGTGTGTGTGTGTGTGTGTGTGTGTGTGTGGTGTGTGTGTGTGTGTGTGATGTGTGTGTGTGTGTGTGTGTGTGTGTGTGTGTGTGTGATGTGTGTGTGTGTGTGTGTGTGTGTGTGTGTGTGTGTGTGTGTGTGTGTGATGTGTGTGTGTGTGTGTGTGTGTGTGTGTGTGTGTGTGTGTGTGTGTGCCTGCATGTGTGTGTGTGTGTGTGTGTGTGTGTGTGTGTGTGTGTGTGTGTGTGTGTGTGTGTGTGTGTGTGCACAAGGAATGCATTTCCTGGTCGTGAATCAAGCGTGAAGCCTCAGCCTACACCCTGTAATGCATCTGTACAAATATTACATACATCAGTGGAATACCATCTGGTGCTCGCCCTGATGCTGGACAGACGGGGCACAACTGTACCACGCACCTAAATCACCCTGCTTAGACTTCTGTTACATTCACAGTGACAGTGATTGACAGTTAGTGAGTGTGACAACATAATTTTCTCAAGACAGCCTCTCAACCTCTCACAGCAGATGCACAAACTCTGACAATGTAGTAAAGTTCCTCACAAACTGTCCACGCTCTTGTGGAGGCCTAAAAACAACTGGCAGCAATTTAATGAGGTTGCTTTGGTTGTACTTCCAGCAATTATAGCAAGGTTTATTGTTCGTGTCAGCGAGGGTGGATGCGATTTGCCCCATCCAGCCTGCCACCCCACCACCCCCTGGGTGGGCAAATAAACATCTCTTCATCTGAGACTGGCTAGCAGCATCTTTGCATTCTGTCCTGTATAATAAGGTTTTCATTCTTAATTGGTAACTAGTCATACCTCCATGTGCAGTACAGAGTACAGACTACAGACACATTTCCCCCATTTGTGTACATTGTTTTCATCATTTCATGTTTTGTTATATCCATAAAAATAAAGTTTGTGTGACATTATGTAATAAATTGTCACATATAGGGGAAGTAGGGGCATATCCGCATACTGAGGCATGTCCGCACACCCTATTATTTGCGCATCGCGTAATATCTGGTTAGTGGAATCATGCTTAGAGGCATCGTCTAACCCCCAAATCATCCACTTGCACATACTTTTTGATAGAAGTGAATAATCAAAAAGTTATGATATAAAATGTTATTTTCGTAAACACTGATGTAATTTTACTCATATGCTGTTATGTGTATTACTTTACTGTAAGACGTGCATATATGCATTTTCTTTCATAATTCCAAATTGCATTTTAATGTTTTATGATGTGTGAAATAAAGGATACTTTCATAAGTAGCATTTTCGCGCAATTCAGAATTATTCACGTGTTGGATGCTTGGGGCATGTTCGCATAGGCCTGTGCGGTCATGCCCCAGCCACTGTGCAGATGTATTTCGTGCATCGGTGCTTATAATATTATGTAGTCTACTTAGATACATATTTAGATATTTCAGCTGCTTACCACAAATATTATAGGAAACTTTGTTGTGAGATAGTATATGATGTGAGATAGTATATGATGATTATTATATAATTATTTTATATTAACAAACATCGTTTCGTCAATGTGTAATAGACTATATCGTGCTGACGTCACATTTTCCATGTTAGGTTCGTTAAAGAAATAAAGCTTAATTGATCATTGCTAATAAACAAAAATAACCAAGACGACAAATGATGTATAATTTATAATATAGAACTTTGCCCGTATACATTAGTCCATACAAAGCCATGCCCGCACAGCCGACAAACTGAGTTTTTAGTTTGACTTTGAGCTTTGCGAGACTATGCCATTTTAGCTAAAAGGCTTCAGACAAGATGGGTTGCAAACTTTGACTTTCCCCGTTACAAAATCATGCTGTTGTTTGCTTTGACTCTCAAGGAGGAATAAACGTGGACTATGATTCAAGGCCACTGTATTTTCTAAACTTTACACGTATATATGAAAACTTGACACCGTTAATTTGTGTTCTCTGGTGTTTTTTTTTTATAGTAATGCACGTGTCAGTAGTGTCTGCATACCAATACATATTATTACTGTAGTTAATCATCAGCTCTGAGAGACCAGCTGTTGCTTCGCCATTCCTGGGGCATAACCGCACACAGTGTGCGGCTATGCCCCGTACCTTGGGGCATGTCCACAAAAAGGTATGCCTCTACATTTGACCAAATATTTAAATATCTGATGGGATATGCGATTTCTTAACTAACTAACAACAAAGTAATATGATTGCTGATTCTGAATGCTAAATATCACCCTCTTAGCACACACAGTTCATTATCTATAGCGTGTTTCACCTTAAGTGTGCGGACATGCCCCTACTTCCCCTACCTAAAATAATAAATATTGTTTCCAAATACAAGTAATTTTGACTGGAAATACCTTTACTGGTGTTTTGGTGCACCTTTTACATTGGGCTGTTTTGAGTGAAAGGTCAGTCAATGTGGACCCAGTTTTGTAGTGGTATTTTGATATAATCCAAGAGTGGATCTGTTATAAGATATATTTGATGATGCTGACAGAAGTAAAGACGAAGTTGACGTCTGGAATAATCTGGTTAGTTTATATTGCCACGTGTATATACGAGTGAACTTTGCTGGGCCAGGGAACATCAAGATGTCATGGTGGAGGGCTGAGTAGTCTTGTTGCTGTCTGTCCTCCCTTCCTCTCTTACGGGTGAGATACGGGACAGAGGGGTTAGTTGTTCCCGCGATCACATAAAGTGGAAGTTGCCGTAGCGACCAGCTGTTGCTATACAGCAGGCGTCTGCCAGGAAGAGACATAGCTGAGTCTCTATGTTACAGTCTCTAGGAGTCTGGCAGCTCATAAAGATACCTCATATGTTGGCCATTAGTCACCTATGAGCAGAGGTTCACAGCAACAAAAGTGTGCTGTTTTTCATTTAGGCAGCCATTCCAGGGCCTTCCAACAAGTTACTATGTGTTTATATCGATGTACACTATTCGCACTGGCCGAGTGGTGAACTACGCAGCAGTTTACAGAGAATTTATTATTGTGAATGCTTTATTTTATTATGTGTAACATCTTCTTAGGTAACCATGAATATTTGTACCATGTTTATCCATTTTAAGCATCATAGAAATGTTATAACATTTTGTATCACAACACTTCTGAATTGCCAAGATAATTTAGGTATATTTAGCATTATGTAATTATCTGAATCAGACTTTTTCTCTAGACTGGGCTAAAATATTCGTCCTATTGAAAGTTGTTCCCAGATTAGGTAGTTTTCAGTTGAGGATGTAAACGTTGACTCTTTGTGCCAGTGGTTACAGATAAAAAGTAAAATTTAAGGGAGCAGATTATAAATCTTATTGTGCTGACTGTATATGCAGAAACAAACCTGTATGTGGTCGAGAATTGGGGTAAAGCATCACAGGGGGGCATGTTGCCTGTCCTCAGTACCCTCATCCAATTATTAGCTCTGCTGTGATAGAAAGAAGAACATAATAACCCCCACCGGAGGGTTGTCACGGCAACGCATCTGGCCGTATTTCTATGTTCCGCTATCAAATTCTACTTACACACAAATCAGTTCTCCATGTTTTTCCACTGGTGATGATGATATATCACCATGTTTCCAACTCGGTGGCTTTATTGAAACCACCTTACAGTGGTGAAAAGATCAGATAAACGTGTCATACCCATTGGTAAATTGGGGTTAACTTGTATACTTGGGTGTGGTCTGAGAGGTGACCATCTGAGATGGGTGCTTCTGGAGATGAAGGGAGGCTACAGGAGACTGGGGCTGCATATCGAGGATTGAGTTTTCCTGTATCTCTGTACACGGCCCATTCCAGCCATTCTTCATGTTGCTACCTACAATGACTCTGTCACATCGCATTATGTAGCTGGTCATGATACAAGAAACAGTTTTTGTTTCTGCCCAAAATAGAAGCAAAGGGGAAAGGGAGAATTCCATGACCCTGTAGGTCTGTACCAGGGTGCAGCTAGACTGTAAACATTGGCCTCTGAACAAATCACATTCACAACTTTTAGTGAACAACTCCCACCTTTACTCTGATCTACTGGTCGTACACAACTTGCAGAATATTTCTTTTATATCCTTCTTTGTTTACCATTATATAAAAATAAGTTAAACTAACCTTGCATCTTTACAATAGCCATAGCATCACATTTTGGGATAGTTTTTTCTCTTTGTTCACATCTTTAAATATTTCAGTGAGGGGGAGATTATATATATATATATATATATATATATATATATATATATATATATATATATATATATATAGAGAGAGAGAGAGAGAGAGAGAGAGAGACAGACAGACAGACAGACAGACAGACAGACAGACAGACAGACAGACACACAGAAGAGAGAGAAGAGAGGGAGAGAATTGAGAATCTTGATCAGTTAAAACTGAGATTGTCTGCCACATTTATGGGTCACTTTGATTACATTATGCATTTTAATATTAAGCACCTACATGTGATAACACCCCTGGTCCAGATAAGATGAGCTCTTCCAGCTCATTAGAGTAGTGTGATGGAAGGGTGCATTGTCTCCCAGTTAGGGGTGTTTGTTGAAGAGTGGAATGGCTGAAGCAGCTAATGATGGATGGGAAGTGGAGGGTAAAAACTAAACCCGAGGTTGGACAAGAGCCAGACAGACAGACAGACAGACAGACAGATGGACAGGTGCCCCCCTGTCCTCATGTGTGGTCTAGGGCATGGCTCATATGCCACATACAAGTGTGTCTTTAATTATTATTGATGCCCGGTTTGATGAGCCTGAGATGGGAGATCTCCATGGCCCCAGAGGTGGTGACAAGAAGCTGATACTGGCCTGGCAGGCGGTGACAATTGCCTGTCACCTCTTGCTCTGGTGACAAACACTAACATCATGTCACTGTCTGGTGGTAACAGAATACAACAGATAAGGGAATATGACTGACAAATGAGGTATGCAGGGGGATTGATTGAAGGAATAATGCTGGGGGAATCGGACGGGATGGAGGAGGGGGAGTGGGATGGATTAGGGAAAGAATTATACAAATCTGAAGGAAATGTTCTGGGAAGCCACTTAGAGAGGATTGGATTGATGAGTTCGAATTAATTAGGATAAAAGTCAGATAGATAAGAGTAAAGTAAGTAGAAAAAACTGATGTGAAGATGAGGTTTATTGCGGGAATATGAGGGTGAGGGAGATCCCGGTGTGACTGTAGGGAGGGTCCTGTACAAAGACAGGGTAGGGTGGGGGAAACATAATCCTAGCAGGGTAATTACCGTCTGCATAACCAGCTAGTTTTAGTGCTGCTTTAATGTAGGAGCCAGGTCAGTTAATGGTCTGGTGAAACCCTCCTTGTGTGGGATAAAGTGCTTGCCTGAGCTCCCCTGGGAGGGGGTGGAGGGGGCCGTGGTCAATGTGATATGTGGTCTGTGATATATGACACAGGCCCCAGTCGTTTCTGTGTTAGTCTCACCCTGGGGATTCTGGGTAATGCACATGGCAACTGGTGGGTCAGTAATCAAAGGTGATGTTATTTCATACCCAGTTAGCGTTATATAACTCCATTTACAGGCACTGGAGGAACTTGTTTTAAACTTTATTATGGTAATAAGGGTAATTGTGAAGCAACAAGATAGGTGTGTGTGTGTAAAATAGTTTTGTTTTTATGCATATGTGTTATATTTGCTCAGATCAACGAGTGGATTCCCTGCCTCACAATGCTGGGTAGACAGACAGGGTGGTGGGGAACACATTGCAATATATCATTATTTACTACACAAAAGACATGTAATTGTATCTCCTCACATAAGAGTTCTACCCAGTATTGGATTTCAATGACAAGCAGGCCATCTTTCTATGCATTGAATATAGCAATTCCAGTAGCGATTATGAGAAATCGAATATGTCCAGTCTTGTGTGTGACAGGGGGGCTTGAATAGAGCAGTGAGGACAGTGTCATCCCCCACCCCTGCTGTCGTCACAGCCAGTGACAGGGTCAGACTGGACTGCTCATGTGTGCAGTGATTTAATGAGACACTTGTATTACAACTGGCCAGGACCATTACTACTGTGGCATGCAGGACAACCTGGCTGACAGAGTCTACAACTGCTGTCTGACGGCCCTGGCAGCTTGTCCATCATAGTTAGTGACACGGCTCATTGGTCAGAGCTCATCAACTGTCATGTTCTGTTCTAGTCTGTGTCTTCATGGTCAGTGGAGTTAGTAATGGTAGACCATGATCAGATGCAAGAATACTGGTGACAGAGGGAGGCTGAACACTGCCAACACCTGTCAACAAGGGTCACCTCTCATCATTCTGTAGTCCCAGTCAGCTTCTTCCATCTTGGTTAAACTAGTGGACTGTCTATTGTTCCAGTCTCCTTCTGGTCATCTGCCGGCTGGTCAGCTTTATGCAGAGACCCATCCACCCATCATTTGGATGGGTAAAAACCGTTGTGGATGGGTAAAAATATGGGTTGATGAACATTGTTTACTTCACTGCACAGACAGTGGCACCTGCAGAATGCATTGAGTCAACTGTGACTTGGTACTCTGAAGACAGGGATGTCCTTGGGCAGGGATGAGACATCCCCGTTTGAAGATAGAATTGACACTCGTGGAAAATGTAGCAACATGAACCCTGGAGCCAGAGCGGAGCCAGAGTGGAGCTGGCTCCTTCAGCTAACAACCCTTGTGGAGTAATGAGTGCGCCACCCTGCCACCCACCCTGTACAGGGAGCAGGGAAGATGACACAAGGGATGGACTAGAGTCACATCTTCATTTGAGGTCAGGTCACCTTGAGCCATCCAGTGTCTGCTACAGGTGTATGTTCATTCTCAAATATTTTGCTGTGTGCAGCAGAAAAATGATACATGTTCAACCCACAGCATTTCAACAGGTAACTTCATTTGAATGTTTTATTCAACAACGACAACAACAACGACAACAACAACGACAACAACAACAACAACAACAACAACAACACATTATACATGTGCAGTTGACTGAGTCATTTCAATTGCTAAACATTTTGTGTTTTTGTTAGAGCAAACATAATTGTGATCATGATATATTTGTTCATTTTTCTTCACATCTTACCCAGACTGTGTCGATGAGTTCCAATTGTTGTGTATGTAAAGTTGTATGAATGAAAAGCACTTAACCCCCACACCAGGTCTACAGGACTTCCAAGCTTTCACCTTGAGAAGTAGTACACCTGTAATTAGAAAATGTGAAATTTTTGTCAAACTGAAAAAGAAATGGTACAGGCTGTATACTATGTCATTGGCTCTATAAAAAGGAACCGTCAGTATTCGTAATTACCAATTTTTAGTCATACTATTTTTTTAGTTTGATCCTATGTGTGTTTATTTGATGTAGACGTATTTCCTCACAATCTCTCATGTACCCTAGGGGGTGTGTGTGTGCACTGTGCACTATCGCACAATATCCTGTACTTTGCAGTTTGTTTGTCCCGCTATATTCACACACCCAGTAAGTAAGACTGCCTGAAAAACCTTTGATTACTTAACCAACTGACCCTGGCTGGGTCATATAGCCAGGCTTCCCACACATAGGACAAATGTATTAGTCTGTTGAAGGGGTAATAGTTTTACCTGACACAGTCTGTCCATCTGTTGGGACCTATGCCCCCTGAACCTTGACCCCTAACTCAGGGAGCTGTCTTTATGTGATGTTTCTTTTTTGTTCGTATATTTCCCTTTGTGTTGTCTCCAGTATTTTCTCATCATGTTGATTAGGGTGGAATGTGTTCCTGGTGTGGGGGGGGGGGTCGTGTTAGTGGGGCGTGTTAGTGGAGTAGTAGGGTAGTACGGTTTAATGAGAATAAAAAACCAGGGGTGAAACACTCATTAGACATGCCAGTTTTCTCTAAGCAGTCAACCAAGGTGACCCTGACAGGAAGTGTCACAAGTTTAAATGTTAGGCCTGATTAAAGCTTGGTATAGTTGTTCTGCAACTGGTGTAGGTAAACAACTTGGGCCAATGTCACTTACACAGATGTATTATAATTTGAATGTGATTTTACAGATACATTTTTACGTTTTCCTGTGAGTTTTTTTTTAAACTGAGGGAGGGAGTAAGGAGAGAGAGAGAGAGAGAGAGAGAGAGAGAGAGAGAGAGAGAGAGAGAGAGAGCGATTAGAGAGAAAGGCAGGGAGGAAAGAGAGAGAGAAAGAGACAGAGAGAGAGAGACAGAGGGATGAGAGAGAGAGAGAGAGAGACAGGGAGTAGTGAGACAGAGAGAGAGAGAGAGAGAGAGAGAGAGAGAGAGAGAGAGAGAGAGAGAGAGAGAGAGAGAGAGAGAGAGGGATGAGAGAGGGAGAGGGATGAGAGAGAGAGAGGGATGAGAGAGAGAGGGATGAGAGAGAGAGAGAGGGATGAGAGAGAGAGAGAGAGGGATGAGGGAGAGAGAGAGAGGGATGAGAGAGAGAGGGATGAGAGAGAGAGAGAGAGAGGGATGAGAGAGAGAGAGAGGGATGAGAGAGAGAGAGAGGGATGAGGGAGAGAGAGAGAGGGGTGAGAGAGAGAGGGATGAGAGAGAGAGAGAGAGAGGGATGAGAGAGAGAGAGAGAGAGGGATGAGGGAGAGAGAGAGAGGGATGAGAGAGAGAGGGATGAGAGAGAGAGAGAGAGGGATGAGAGAGAGAGAGAGAGAGAGAGAGGGATGAGAGAGAGAGAGAGAGATGAGAGAGAGAGAGAGGGATGAGGGAGAGAGAGAGAGGGGTGAGAGAGAGAGAGAGAGAGAGAGGGATGAGAGAGAGAGAGAGAGAGAGAGAGAGAGGAATGAGAGGGAGAGAGCCAGAGTGAGAGCGAGAGCGGGAGCTGGAGCGACAGCGACAGCGACAGCGACAGCGACAGCGAGAGAGAGAGAGGGAGTCATATGACCACATGTTACTCACCACTAAGACCCAGCCTCCCCATCACCTGGCCTCACTTATCCCGTCTCCTAGTGTCTCACTCCTCATCCTCCTCTCAGGCTTCACTTTTATTAGAATGTCAGAGAAATATTTCCACCTGATGTCTGCGGGACAACAACCTCCTTAGTACGACCAGGAGATGTTGTTTTAAGCACCCAATACAAGCACCTAGACATAGTGATGTCTAGACACATTATTTGAGCCAGTGTCATATGTTTTGCCACACCTTCCTGCCTGATTGCCTTCGATCACCAGAAGGAGTTGCCTTCCGTTTCCCGAGAAAAAACTCTGTTATGCCAATATGCATTGCTGAGGCGGATAATTGGGTGTGTTGACTTTGTAACTGTGTCAAGGTACCAGAGGGCACACATGTGGTCTGATTGGTCGTCTGTATACCAGTACAGAATTGTTTTCCAATTCTTAACAGCGTGAAACAGAAGGCGATTCTAATGAGCAAAATTCTGTTGAAGTCTGTTGTTTGATAAACCTTGTAAAAAGTTTGGAACTGCACGCAAGCTGAATAAGAAAGAGGACAGGTAATTTAAGTCAAGGCCCGAAGACATCTTCCCAGTAGTTGATCAAAGATGAAAGAACTAGAGCGACTTTGTTCCCCGCAAGTCAAGTCTTGTTAGGTGATGTGACGGTTTATCCCAGACACACTGCCAGGTGTTTCTGTCATCAGAATAAAGCTCACACCCCTAGAACAAAAAGTATTCTCGAACAGAATTCTTCACTGAAAAAACCCTTCCTCTTCACTGGTTAATTACTGTTATTTGGTTGATGTAAAAGCTGATTTAAGTGATGGCCTGCTATCACTACATTTCATGTGAAATATATAACTTTGTGGTTTGGTAAGCAATAATAGACCATTAATTATGTAATGGTCTCTCTTAAGATTCTAAATGATTATTGGCAGACCGTTTTTCACAGATATTGACTGATCAACCACTGGTCATCGTGTGGTCAGCCATCCTGGAATGGACTCTCTATTCAAGCGACTGTATAACTTTACCTTTCTCCCACATTGCTATGCTGAGATCCCTTCCTAAGGAGTGGTTGGAGGGATGTGATCCTTCACAGAAAGGCACATCCCAGATGAGATCACCCCAAGGGTTGCTAAGTGGCTGTCAGTTCCCACAGCAAATCACACCCCCTCAATGAGGGAAGTCTGCTGAGTGACTGTCTCTTGGGCTGGGGACAGTCAGGGACACAACAGTGACAGTCCTGTCCTGTCTGCAACTTCAAACCAAAGACCAGATTCAACTGGGCACTTCATTATATCTAGCTGCATGGTTGTAATCACGGTAAATTACTAAACATCCGAAGCACTTAAATCCTGGGAAACTGTGGCTCATAGTTTTAACAAGATTTAACAAGATTGCCACCTAGAGAATCAACTCTAGATGGCAGGTGGACAAGGAAGCCGTTTGGCTTATCGAGAGTCCAACCTATCTATCTAAATCTACCCCGCCCTTCTTAGGTACATGTCAATTTTATTTTTAAACATATTAACACTACTAGCACCTACACAATCAGCCGATAATCTGTTCCATTCATTTACTGTTCTTTGTGAAAATAATATCTAATATCTAGTCTACACTGCCTCTTTGCTAATGTAATTCCATGTCCTCTAGTCCTTCTCTCTTCCTTAACAGAGAAAAAATATTTCTGTCAATATTTTCATACCCATTCAATATTTTTAAAACTTCTATCTGATCTCCTCTCAATCTCCTGGTTTCTAGTGTTGTTAATCCACATTCTTTTAGACGCATTTCATAGCTAATATTCCTGAGTTTTTGTATCATTTTGGTTGCTCTTCTTTGTACTCTTTCTAGTATATCAATATCCTACTTGTGATACGGCCTCCATGCCTGTATGCAATATTCTAAATGAGGCCTAACTATTGTTTTGTACAGCGGTATTATTAGTTCTTTTTCCTTGTACACTATATTTCGCCTAATTAATCCAAGAATTTGGTTTCCCTTCGCTGCTGCAATTGCACACTGTTCTGATACCTTCATATCAGCACTAATAGTTAACCCTAAGTCATTTTCCTTTACGGTAGTATTTAGTACAGTATCACCCATTGTATATTGTGCATCTACATTTCCCATAATTAAACAGCATTTGCCACTTATCAGACCATTCGTTCAACTTATTTAGATCATCTTGTAATTGCTGTCTATCTGCATCACTTTCAATTTTTTCTAAACACTTTTGTATCGTCTGCAAACTTCAACACCTTGCTTGTTATATCATCATCCAAATAATTGATATATATTAAGAACAAAATAGGTCCCAATACTGATCCCTGCGGTACTCCACTCAAAACCGATTTCCAGTTTGAAACCTCCCCATCAACTACCACTCTTTGTCTTCTATCAATGAGCCATTTTTCTATCCAGTTATTCATGCCATTGCCTATGCCATGGGCCTTTAGTTTAAGTAGTAATCTTTGATGTGGCACTTTATCAAAGGCTTTTTTTAAATCTAAGTATATTATATCTACTGGTGATCCCTCATCTACCCACTTTGTGACATCTTCCAAAAAACATAAGATATTTGTTAAGCATAACCTCGTTTTTAGAAACCCATGTTGAGATGGGTTAATCAAGTTATTTTTAACAAGAAAATCAACCAAGTGATCTTTAATTAGTCTTTCTAATAGTTTGCAAACCACCGATGTTAAACTAACTGGTCTATAGTTCTCTGATTTGCTTCTTGATCCTTTTTTAAATAATGGTATGATGTTTGCTTCTTTCCATTCTAATGGAACTACTCCTTCCTCTATTGATAAATTGAACACTGTTGCAAGTGGTATGCTGATTTGTTCTACAATTTCCAGTAGTAATTTGGGAGGAATCCCATCCACTCCAGGTGACTTATTTTCCTTCATATCCCTTATTTTCTTAGCTACCATTTTTGGTGTTACAATTAGTTGTCCTAAATAGTCTGACTCTCTCCCTTCAAATGTAGTCTCTGGTACTGGTAATGCACTAGTATATATGCTAGCCCTGAATGGCTAGCATATCAACCCATGTTAGTTGAATGTTACATAGATAAACTGATTAATTTTAAATAAGCAATCATCATAGGATTACTGCAAACATTAAACATTGGCCAGACATTGAATGGATGAAACATTTCTATAAAACTCCTTGGTACTATGCCATGTCCCCTCACATCCAATTTGTCAGCTACATTAACTGATGACTTATAATTCTTATGCAAACATTGCTGAATGACATCACATGTACTGCAAGCCCCTGCAAGTCAAACCAGTCTAAACCCTGGAGTCAATTTGGCAAAACTAACATTGGTAAACGGTAACACCCAGAAGGAATCTGAGAGCAACTCCAGTGACTGGAGCTAGAACTAATTACTGACTCGGGGCACATTTGTAATTAGAATATCACCCACAAGTTCTTGTTGCAGTTTCAAAGTCCTGTTTCCTTCTTTTTCTGGCAGATCTGGGTGCCTCAGGGAGGAATGTGTTCATTCCCAAGACTTATATGGAGGTTGTTGTGGGCCATTAAAAAAAATTGTACATGTTTTCGTTTTGATAAATGTCCTACAGCGTGCTGATATATCTCGACGTTTTCGAAGCTCTGAGGCCAAGACCAGTGAAACTACACTTGTAATTTATTGTCATTGTTTACTGTTACTGTTTATGTTTATTCCTATCAGAAATTCTTGACAAACGTGTATTTGATTTATAAAATAAAAAACCCAAGTTTAAAAGTAACATAATAAAATGTCACACATTGACTATTTAGGAATGGTTTGTAGGCGTTTAGTAATGTTAATTTCATCTAATGTTTCACTTCTGAAAACAAACATGGAGCCTGCTTGATTAGTGGCAGTAAAGTCACACACATAATCTGTTTATTTACCTTTACAAATTTAACAAATAAGTTGGTTTATATGTTGAATTACACAATCTTAACCCTTCTGCCTGATTTACCCCTTCTGTGTTGTCACTTTGACCCCTGAAGTCTACCTTGAGACTGCTGGGCAGGAAGGAGGGTGAGATTGTGTTACAATGTAGCGACTTACGTAAGTAGTTTATGTAGAAGTAGGTTAGGTTTTGTCCTATGTACACCTTGTCTGTGTCTGTGTTCTCTCAGTCCCCCAGTCCCCCCCCAGCCCCCTTGTACACATGACTGGACACCTGTTGGTCTGACCACTTTCTCCTGGCTCCTTCTGGTTCAAGCAGGTCAACTCTGTGCTACAAGAACTTGTGGACAAAGCCCAAGGCGCTAATTATCCAGTTATAATTAGCTGTTTACACATGTCCAGCTAAGCTTACACTGGTTAGGTTACAGTGGCCAGCCAGGTCAGGGAGAGAGGGCAAGGTCTCTTCAGAGGTGTGGACAACTGGACATGAGAACACCACCTCAGTGCCAAGTGGGGCTGGGCTCGAGTTGTACTCTTGAGTTGTGGTTCTCTGCAAGTGTCATGTCTGCCATGTTCAGTGAAGCGTGTCACTGGGTGTGGCAGGACTGGGGAATGTGACACTGTCAGGACGCAGGAGGCAGTGTCAGTGGAAACCACAGGAAGATGATGTTTTCATCTCAGATTTCATTAATATTTTTTCTGCTCTTTTCTTCCTCTTCTTATTTCTCTTTCCCTCAGTATATCTGCTTCCTCACTCATTTGCTCTTCTCCTTTCTTCTCTCTCTCTCCTATCTCTCCCTGTCTCTCCTTCTCTCCTCTGTCTCTGTCTACTCTGCTCCCTATCTCTTTCTCTAATTTCTCTCTCCTGTTTCTCTCCTCTCTCTCCTTTCTATTACTCTGTTTATCTTTGTCCTCTTTCCCTCTATCTACCTCACCTTTCTCTTCTCTCTCTCTCTCCTCTCTCTCTCTCTCTCTCTCTCTCTCTCTCTCTCTCTCTCTCTCTCTCTCTCTCTCATACAAACAGGAACTGCTTCAGCCAGTATGTATTTCTTGAGCCACTCAGAGGGGGTGGATTGTGTCAGTGGGACAGAGCGTATTTATAACACTCTCCCCGGGAACATTTATCTAAGTCTGGAGCTTATTCATATTTTATTTAAATGTCCTTCATCTGACTGAACTCATGGAGACAGATTTGAGGAGCCAGCACAGCAAGATGTCCTTGCTTCAATCAGTGTTCCTACGAACAGACTCAGCTGCATCATTCTGTGTTTGTACTATATTGGCAAGTCGCTCCATCAGTGTTTTTCGACATGTGTGGGAGCTGGTTCTTGGAATATACCAGAACAAGGTCAGCCAGTCAGGAGCTGTTAGTTGGATGAAGGCCACCCTGGGTTATACCGTGTAGAAATAGTAGGACTTGTGCTTATTAAACATCATTGTACTAGACTGAAGTAGGCTAGGTGCTGTTGGCAGTCGGCCAAGGAACCCTGTGTATCGTGTTTCTCACCACTGTAGGTGGTGACAACGACACAAACGAGAGATGTGTTAAACCTTGTCCCAAGGTATTGATTTCTTTGATATTTGTGTTTTCGCTGTTTGTGTATAATTGCCTGTGATCAGGCGGGTGTAATTGAATACGTGCTCAATCAGACTTTGAACTATTGAGGTATAGGGTGGTTGTGTTCTGGTATGGGGTGGTTGTGTTCTGGTATGGGGTGGTTGTGTTCTGGTATGGCGTGGTTGTGTTCTGGTATGGGGTGGTTGTGTTCTGGTATGGGGTGGTTGTGTTCTGGTATGGGGTGGTTGTGTTCTGGTATGGGGTGGTTGTGTTCTGGTATGGGGTGGTTGTGTTCTGGTATGGGGTGGTTGTGTTCTGGTATGGGGTGGTTGTGTTCTGGAATGGGGTGGTTGTGTTCTGGTATGGCACACAGTGTTCACACACTGAGTGGCAATTACAGGACATTCGGGCCAGAAACAATTGTGATAAATACGCAGATGTGATAGATATTGAAGCCACATTCCTCCTGTTTTGTTGCACAACTCAGAGTTGGCGCCACATATACAGTTATTTCTGCAGTTGTGTGTGGGCAATTTTGCACTCAGGTAAACCAACATGTCAATTTTTGAAATTGCTTCAATTGGGGGCAAGAAGGGTGTTATATGAAAGCTATTATTCCCAAGTTTCAGATATCACATAAATTTTTTTAATATACATTATGTAATAACTAACGATAGGAAAACAATAACAAATATATTTCACGAATGTTTCAACCAATCAGTTTATCACTATATCTACTATAACACTACTACCGGTAGTCAGATTATTCCTCCTCATAGAATATGATACCATACATGTGCTTTGTTCACGTGTAATTGAGTAAACTAATAATTATACAGAGCCACAACAAAGTTGAACACATTACATAAGTGGATTTTACCATTTTGTCAAATCAACTAAATGTCACGTATATGTGTGTATACATATGCAACATTATATATTATGCAGTGGTAAGTTCATCAATATTTTTTTTAATTGGAAAAAATTAGGTGTATCACATTGTATCCACGTTGGTAAGATGATACCTTACCAAGAACTAGAAAGAATCCTCAGCCAAAGTGACATTAGTTGGTGGTGCTCTGGGACAAAGTTCATGTCTGTATTTGTCTAGTGTGATAATGAGGGCCAGTAATCAGTGGTTTATGATGGAACAGAAAGATTAGACACCCCAGGGCCAGGGGTAGAGCAACAGGGTGATAAAATGCACCCCATGGGTGTAGACATTGTACAAAGCCCCTGTGGGTGAGAATTATGGCAGGACACCCAGCTAGATATCTGGATATATAAAATTGTCATGTTGAAGGTGTTCCTCTATCAAATCTTGCCAGCCAATGAATCAAATGCTGATGTTTGGTTAATGAGACATGCTATATTTATATGCTGCTCTAACTGTTTATCCCAATTAAGTGACTAACATAAACATGAACTAATGCAGTATTCCTCATTTCTGTATCTGTGCAAATTATGAGATTGAAACCCATAGCTAACTAACTAGTGGTTGCAGATGTTCATTAACTTTGCCAACTCCCTTTCCTGGGGTACTGAGTAACTACTGACCAACAGTAGCCTATCTACCCTGCCCCACTGTCTGGCCACCTTCTATTGACACCAGTTATTTGCCTTGTGCTGGACTTTGTAGATCACAAGTATGGTCCATATGAAAGAGAACCCTAGCTCTGGAGACAGACATAAACATGAACTAATGCAGTATTCCTCATTTCTGTATCTGTGCAAATTATGAGATTGAAACCCATAGCTAACTAACTAGTGGTTGCAGATGTTCATTAACTTTGCCAACTCCCTTTCCTGGGGTACTGAGTAACTACTGACCAACAGTAGCCTATCTACCCTGCCCCACTGTCTGGCCACCTTCTATTGACACCAGTTATTTGCCTTGTGCTGGACTTTGTAGACCACAAGTATGGTCCATATGAAAGAGAACCCTAGCTCTGGAGACAGACACTGATGTCTTCTGTCTGTTCCCTGGTCCATGCCCATGGGCAGGGAAACAGGGATATGGGCTACTGCCTCCCATGTCAGTCCATCTCTTAGTTGTTGCCCCATCACCCTGTTAGTGCCACCCCATTGGGTGTAGTTAACCCCTCCCCAGGGCCAGGGTAGGGAGTCTGAGTATCTGGGACGTGGGTTCATTTGGGTCATCTTGTCTCATTCATTTGACCTGGTAACTTGTCTCTCTTCATTCATACTTTCTGAGTCTCGTTCACAGAGCTAGATCATTAATCTTTCCCTTATATATATATATATATAGTTCTACTGGGGTGTTCTATTTATATCTATGGTCTCGTTTTATATATAGTTTCTCTTTCACTTTTTTGTACTTTTTTAATCTTGTAGTTTTTTGGTCTTGTAGTTAACTAATCACTCATGTTTTAAATTCATTCTTGTGACATTTTGTTACTGTTCAAATTGTTCCCATGTTAATATTGGTGGCAATTTTCTTGTTAAACCTATCTTGTGTTGAGTTTTTAATAATTATACACGTTTTATGACAATATAATTTAACCTGAGATTCTCAGTAGTCTCTGCTCAGATGATTACTTTTGTTTTCATTATTAATTAGTTTGAATTAGCTGCTCAGTCTTTGGTGCATTTCCATTAAAAATCTAGATTCAAAAATGCTCCAGTTTGAAGTGTACTGCAGTCTGCTGTGTGCGATTGTGTGCGTTCTGTTTACTTTGGTTTATACAAAGTGTGTTGTTAGTTTACAGAGGGCAACTGAGACATCCTTTTACAGGTTAAATGTCACTGGGATTAAGAGGGCGATGACAAGTCGGATGATCACTAAACAATGTGATTAATTGGTTCCATTAGTGATCAAATCCTGGATACTGTGCTGTGGGGATGGATGGGAAAGATGGGGGGTTGGGTGGGGTGGGGGTGGTAGATGACCAGTGTATTAGGATTGACCAGGGAACAGGGCTAAAACTGGCTATCTGTGTAATCAGACCCCCATGGAGGCTCTGTGTACTGGTTATGCAACTGTGGAGTCCTGTCAGGTTTCCTAGCTCCATTCCCCTGAGTCTCACTAATTAGATATTGGGGAGACTTTGATGCAGAACTCTGTTGGATGTCCTGATAACTGTGTCTCTGTGGGGGGTCTCTGGAGGTGGCTGAGGGTGGGGCTTCTGTTGGGGGAGTATGTCTGGGTGAGGTGTCTAAGGCTGGGTTTCTGTCTGGGGTAGGGGAGGGGAGGTGTCTGGGGAGGGGTGGCTAAGGGTATGTCAGGATGAATTGAGATTGTCACTGTTCATATAGATCCCCCAGGGACTGTTACATACAGCACCTGGTGTAAGAGGAGGAAGCTCCCTATCTCATGTCCCTGTTCACTTCACTCAACCAAGGGGAAGGGCCACCCCTTGGGGAGAGGGAGGACCGAGGAGGGGAAGATCTCTCCTCTCATGTGTCTGTGTCAATTCTACTTTATACTTTTACATGGATGACATTGATAAATACATGTACAAAAACGATATAATATTTGAATTGTCTGTGTTATGTCCTAAAACAAACTGAATCGTATACAATGTGTGGTCAGTAATCACTGCTCTGGAGAAGTAGCCAGGCTCTTATAGTTCAAAAATAAAAGTATATCAAATGAGAGAACATGGGTGAGTGGATGGGTGGGTGGGTGGGTGGGTGGATGGATGGGTGGGTGGGTGGGTGGGTGGGTGGGTGGGTGGATGGGTGGGTGGATGGGTGGATGGGTGGGTGGATGGATGGGTGGGTGGATGGATGGATGGGTGGGTGGATGGGTGGATGGGTGGGTGGGTGGGTGGATGGGTGGGTGGGTGGATGAGTGGGTGGGTGGGTGGGTGGGTGGGTGGATGAGTGGGTGGGTGGGTGGGTGGATGGGTGGGTGGGTGGGTGGGTGGGTGGGTGGATGGATGGATGGATGGATGGGTGGGTGGGTGGATGGGTGGGTGGGTGGGTGGGTGGGTGGGTGGATGGATGGATGGATGGATGGATGGATGGATGGATGGGTGGGTGGGTGGGTGGGTGGGTGGGTGGGTGGGTGGGTGGGTGGATGGATGGATGGATGGGTGGATGGGTGGATGTTTATTCAAAACATTGGAAACATATACATACAATACGTGACAATGTTCATCAGGTTGGAAGTATATTATTCAAACAAATTTCATAATTTCACAACTAGCAATGTTCTACTCACTTCAACGTTTCAATCACCGTCGGCGGCCTTCTTCAGGAAATTATGAAATTTGTTTGAATAGTATATATACAAGATAAATAAGAACAAATATAATACAATCCATCCCACTTGCGGACCCGGTGGAGAAGAAGAAAGACATCTTGCAGGGTGCAGTGTTGTCTCCTGCTCTGCCAACCCTGCCATCTCCTCCATCTCCATCACCTCCAGCCTGAGTCAGACTCTGGACCAGACTGCCAGAGGAGGCGGCCATGCGGAACATATCATCAGCATGTTGTCATAGAGTAGCCTGGTGCTGTAATAACTGAATCAGCTGCTCTGAAGCCTGGGTGAGGAGAGTCAGTCAAGCGCGAAACAGCATCAGTGATATCCTAGTGAAGCAGCCTGTGTCAGTCTCCATCAATACTTGATGTTAACATTTACACAGCTTTTGTGGTCACGGTGGTGATTGCATTAATTCAGCTCTCGCAGCCAGAATACAGGATTCCATTGCTGCAGTATTAATATTGAAAGATTAGAGAATATGACATCCCAAAATATATAGAGTTCATAAAGAAGATTATGACACCAAGCACTTTTTATAGACACAGAGCAAACTTTTTATTAGTATATGTGGTCCACTGTATGTGTGATTTTGTTAAATTTACATAAATAAATTTTACTATTGTTCCTTAAAATGTGACATTAAAAATATTGTTTTTTATGTAATAGAGCGCAGTGGCTCAGGGGTAGAGCTTCGGACTCTCGACTACGAGAACCCAGGTTTGAATCCTGGCTGCGGCGTTAAAACCTTGGGCAAGTTTTTTCACTCTACATTGCTCCAGTTCACTCAGCTGAATAAATGAGTACCTGGCTATAGACAGTGGTGGATATGTGTACGAGCAGCCTTCGTGCATTAATTGTAGCATATGGCTGGATGCTTCCCAGAGAAGCCGAGATGGTGTCTGAGTGAACAGGTCCGTCAGGGAAGTAAAGTGTAAAGCGCTTTGAGCGGTCCTGAGGACTGGATACTGCTATATATAAGAACTGCCTTTACTTTTTTTTTAATATATGTATTTTTCTATTTGATTTTGAAGCATACAACCCGTTTTGAAGTCACGATGTGTTTTGAATGGCAGACTCTATTTCACCCGCCTGTCGTCATTGACACTCACCAGAGACAGTCCTGCTGCTACCTGCCTAAATAGATCTCTACCTCCCAGAAACATCATCCTTCTAATAGTCTCTGATGCACCTATCTAAACAGTGGCCCA
>OZ024858.1:48229529-48324529 GCA_964017155.1 Oasisia sp. SBJ-2009 | reverse complement strand
GAAGCAGCTTCTCTTTCAGACTTATTTTATTGGAAATACTTAAATTGTTCATGTTTTAGAAGCTAGTAATTATTTTATTGAATGCATTACAAAGGTGTCCTACATAACTATAACTGTTTGCGGAATGAACTAGTTGAATGGGTTGAGCAGCAAACTCTTGATTTAGACATTCTGGACTCAAATCCTGGGCTGCTATGTGTAAACTTGAGCAATTTTATTAACTCTACATTGCTTCAGTTCATGCAGCTGTATAAATGGGAACCTGGCTATAGGCAGTGGTAGATATTTCTGCATGAATATTCCTTGCACATTAATGGCAGTGGCTGCAATCTTCCCATATTAGTGGGGCTGAACCTGTATACTGATCTAGATGAAGCAGTCTGGTTGAAGCTGTCAGGACTTACTTTCTCAAGCCTGCACAGTGCCCCCAAACTAACACACAATGTCACCAATTGCAGGATGTCTCAGCCCAGATGGGACAATCCTTACACACAGATCCGTGACAGTCGGTGACAGCCGTGGTCATTGTGTCCACGCCTCTCTGTCTGCTGCTGCATTCACAGAAGGCAGACAGTAATGGTGGTGAAGTGCCAGCTTATTATGTTCGCTCCAGGATGTCTTGTCAACGCTGAATGCTCACCTGAGTGGCTGTCCTTTGCTTCAGACCACAGGCACAGCTCCGCTGGCAGACTTAGTGGTATGACCCTGAACACATCTCCTTGGGTCACCAAATCTCCTGTGTGCTCAGCAAAGCAGTTTAAGCAGCACCTTGTAAAAGTTATTTTAAGTGGAGATTAAATTTAAGTGGACATTGCACCTTCTTGGTTTAGGATGTGTGCCATCTTTGATCTTCTTAAGACAAGGTATATAATATCTTTTAAGTATATTTTATATAGCTTCTTAGAACCATTTTTCGCTAACTTATGTTTCTTATTAACACAATATCTTGTGTTGACATCAGATAATTATGCATTAATTGGCTTGTGTGAGAGGTTGAGGTAAAGCAAGACCTTGGAATCTGCTCCCTCCAGCCACTCCCGGGTGTAGGGAATGCTGCTCCCATGTACTTCCTCTAGTGGGGATGTCTACACCTCCTCTCCCCGTCCCAGTTGACCCTGTGTCTTCCCTGAGGCTCCGGCCTCTACATTCCTGGTGGGAACATTGTGGTGTCAGTGGTTGACTCCACATTCCCTGACTTACCCTGGCTGCCTGCTTCTCCCTTGTGTCGTGGATGAGGCTAGAACCTTGGTGTTGTCTCCCTCTGATAACTGCCCTTTCGTCACTGCCTGTCCTGCCCTTCTCCATCCCTCCTCATATTCCCCACTCCCAATCTCGGTCCATTCCCTCCAAATCCAGCCATGAAAAGGTTGTTTTTAATCAGGAAATTATATATATATAAATAAATAAATGTTACAAATGATTACATTACATTATATATATATATATATATATATATATATATATATATATATATATATATATATTTCTATCATTTGTCAAATATATATAATATATGTACATAAATCAATTTTACAAATTACATGTATATATATAATTTGTCAATATATATATATATATATATATATGTATATAAATAAATTTGACAAATTACATATATATATCATTTGTCATATATATATATATATATATATATATATATATATATATATATATATATATATATATGTATGTATATATGTATGTATATATGTATGTATATATGTATGTATATACGTATGTATATATGTATGTATATATGTATGTATATACGTATGTATATACGTATGTATATATGTATGTATATATGTATGTATATATGTATGTATATATGTATGTATATATGTATGTATATATGTATGTATATATGTATGTATATATGTATGTATATACGTATGTATATATGTATGTATATATGTATGTATATATGTATGTATATATATATATATATATATATATAACTATTTTATTTGGAGTGGACAGAGGGTAGATATAGATGTATCTATGATAGTAGACTTTCACACACAAGTAGGTAGAAAATTGGTTGTAATTTGTCAAATATTTTTGAGTCATGATAATGATCTATTTAGGACTCTTCATAGTGTTTTAAGAAAATCCTTAAATCGAACTTTGTACACATGAACGCTGGTTAATAGTGTTGTTTATTTAATGGAATGTTACATCCTGTAGTACAAATTGAATACATCGGTTACGCATTGAAGAAGGTGGGTTGTTTTGGCAGGAACATTTAAATTAGTTACATGAGTTTGTGTGTCATTTGGTGCACATTTTATTTAATTTTTTACTTTCAGTTGGTTAAATTATATCAGTGTGTCAAATCAACATTAACTTACTGCGGGTTATGGACTGTCTGGCCCAGTTATTGCCCTGTTAGCAGCTGGACACAGGTCAACTACCCTGTGTCCAGTACAAGTCTGACCTCTTGGGTCATCCTTGGTAACTGGTCTGTGAGATATTGACTGGACATCCTGGCCTGGCAGGTAGAGGCTGGCGTGTGCCATGTGTCTGGTAATGCACTCAGCAGGGGGCTGGTAAACAGTTGGTCTGACATATAACTACTGGCATAATACTAATAGTGGAGGCTGGGCCACTACTGGTGGAGGTGGCCGGGCCACTAGCAGCTTTTATGAAAGTAATTGGGCTCCAACTCTGGAGAGAGTTGGGCTCCTTCTCTGGAGAGAGTTGGGCTCCTTCTCTGGAGAGAGTTGGGCTCCAACTCTGGAGATAGTTGGGCTCCAACTCTGGAGATACTTGGGCTCCAACTCTGGAGATACTTGGGCTCCAACTCTGGAGATAGTTGGGCTCCTTCTCTGGAGATAGTTGGGCTCCAACTCTGGAGATAGTTGGGCTCCTTCTCTGGAGATAGTTGGGCTCCTCCTCTGGAGATAGTTGGGCTCCTCCTCTGGAGATAGTTGGGCTCCTCCTCTGGAGATAGTTGGGCTCCTCCTCTGGAGATAGTTGGGCTCCTCCTCTGGAGCTAGTTGGGCTCCTCCTCTGGAGATAGTTGGGCTCCTCCTCTGGAGCTAGTTGGGCTCCTCCTCTGGAGATAGTTGGGCTCCTCCTCTGGAGATAGTTGGGCTCCGCCTCTGGAGATAGTTGGGCTCCTCCTCTGGAGATAGTTGGGCTCCTCCTCTGGAGATAGTTGGGCTCCTCCTCTGGAGATAGTTGGGCTCCTCCTCTGAAGGTGGACAGCCACTGCTCTGGAGGTAAGGACACATCTACTATTGCAGTAGAACTGTTTGAGGTATTACGTTGGTCATTCCATGTCTGTATAGATCACAGTCGGTCAGTCCAGGGGAACATCTTCACAGCTTCCGGGCTGTCATTTTGGGTTCAATTGGGAGGTGGTTTATGCAGCTGGCCGTAGGAACTACACAGACATTAACTGTGGTCACTCACCCAAGACATGGCCTGCACTGGAAGTAGGAACACATAAAACTGTCTTTTTAGTACCATCACAATTTCTCCCTGTCGTCAAATACAAAATGTAGACCTACACTAAGCTGGGTAGTAATGGCCCAGAGGTGTCAACTTGTACGGTTTTCCCGTAAGCCTTACGGATTTTTGCGATCTGCACGGGCTTACGGGCGTACGACACAATCCTTACGTATATTTATGATTTTGCTGAAACAAATATTTTTGCGATCTCCATGAAATATTTCAAAATAGCGCTGAATTTTACCGCGAAATATTTTATTTACAAAATGGCGGCGGACAGAGCAGCAAATCACCCCGTTTCCAATTAACCAAACGCAAACAAATTCTACCTAATTTACCCAACTGGGAGTGGATAATTAGTTTTATTTCTGGCTGGCTATTGTCTTGCGTGTTTTTCTGTGTCACCGGACAATGGGAATGCCTGTTAACTAATTGCAATCGACTCGTCGAATCGAGTCTGAGGCTGAGCTCATCCTAGCTCAGACACTGGCTGCACGGACAACAAACTGAACAATACCCTGAATTGCAGTTATTTAAATCACTTCTTACTTAGATGATTGAGCATTGAAAGCAGTCTAATAAATACCTAGGTGCAATGCATACCCCTTGCCTGTCGTTGAAATTGTTTATAAGCTTTATTGGAGCTCCTGCGAACAGCTGCGGTACCCTATTATCGCCCACCGCATACGTTCCAATCTTGTAGAATGAAGTGCAATCCATTCACATCTATACAAATAATGTCCATCCACGCATCTACACTACATGTGTATGTTTTTAAATGTATGTACTTTTTGGCTAAGCATTATTATTTGAGTATATTAGACATGTACATTAAAAACATTCTTGTTACAATCAACAGACGAAAGCATGGTGATTTAAATATCTCCCATCATGCCTCTGTTATCATGGCTTAGTTTGGCTCACACACAAAATAAATACCATGTTCAAGATTGACATGTAGAGATTATGTTAGTTGTGTAATAAAATATCATATAGATGCTGCTGCTTTTCATGCAAGGTATTCTTTGCAACGTATGATACATATCAGAAGTTGAAAAAATTACTATGCTAATATACCTAGAACACAAGTAAATTACTGAACAGTATTTATTGATCTATAACCATGTCTTCTTTCTAAAACAACAATTTTTTTTATATGAGATTAACATGGAAATGTTTGTATTTGGGATATTAAGACTGGTAAATAAAACATTTTTGTTAATGTCTTCTTCCTTTTTTGTAACATTATTCACATTTACGGTTAAGAACTTCTCTGTCATAAATGGCACATTTAGCGTCTAGAGCCAAAAACAGTCACTCAAAAATTCTGTCCCGATGAGGGGACACCTGCAATGTAGGGACACTTGCTTGGATACAGGAGTGTCCGCTGAAGAGAGGGACTACTGTATTTACAAACAGCTCGGGTACTGTTATTAATTTAAAATAATTCAGTGCAATTGATGAATTTATTTGTCACTAGGTATTTTATTGCAGTTGTCTTTATTGTTTTAATATTACAGTTAGCTTTTAGTTTTACCGCTGCTTACAACAGAGAGCACGAGAATAAATGATCTATGCCAAAACAAGTTGTGTTTTGTTTGTTATTCCATATCATATGGGGGTGTATTATAGCGGGATCCTATGCCAAGATTGTGTTTGTAATGGGTGTTGACAATTTGTAAGGATTTTTTGCAGATCGTAAGGATTTTTTGTCATGATCTTACAGATATGAGTTGTCCCAAGTTGACAGGTCTGTAATGGCCCATTTATGTATCAGAATATTGAGAATGTATATTATGTAGAAGTAAGGTTCTTGTTCTTGTAGGAAAGAGTACATAGATTGAGGGCTTCCCTGTAGGCCTTGTGGCAGTGTACAATTAGGCTTGTGTTTCAGTTGCTTCTATTCCCAATGAACCCAGTCCGACTGTTTAGGAACACTTGTTTAAAGGTTACCCCCTCCAGCAGAATTTTTTCAACCTTCAGCCTGTGATGATTTCAATTTGGTGTTTGTGTACCGCAATAAAAACAGTCCATTTTCGACCTTGGAGCCAAAACAGGCAACGCCTGGGAGGGCAATGAACGTTTGAAAAAAGATCTTTGGTGCGTATTGCATGCCGTTTGTCATCAAAGTACCCTTTTTAGCCCCCTATTTTGGGGCTATGCCATGCCTAATGTTCTTATTTTTATCAAAAGGTTAGCGTAATTTTATTAACTGAGGGATTGCTTTTGAAAATGCCAATCAATCGTGAAATTGTATTTTATAAATATAATTATATCAATCCCTACTTCTCCACAGATGTAAGAATTATTTGTTTTAGAGTATGGTGAAATATTCTGATGACACTAATATGTAAAATAATTTATACACTGTATATGACCTACCTTAATGGTGTATACAATTATTCATATTTGTCTGTATTTATGTATTATTATTCTAAAAACTACCAAGGTAATATTACGTTCTTCCACATTGTTGTGTAATCATGATATATTAAATCCATTGAGTTCATAATTGAAGTATCCACAAATTACATTTTGGTATTGCATTGTTTATTCTAGTTATGTTGAATACATAAAACATAATTATGTTTGAGATCAATTCTTTCCTGTCCTAAACAAGACTCTTTAAACACCACATCCACTCCTCATGATGTTTGTTGAGACAATGAACAGAAACTGTACGTTTTGTTCCACCTTATCCTGCCACCACATTAACACTGTGATGTGAGACTGAAACAGAGCAGGAACTGCTGCTACTGGTGACAACGTGCCCTAGCGTGACACAAACACTCCAACAATACACACATCAGACCACAGACAAAAACCAGACACTGTTTAAGGGCTGTTTGCCTAACAGGCTGCCCTAACATAACATTAGCTCCTTCCCCTTCTGGGGTCATACTCCCGTCCCTCTGGGGTCATACTTGGGACAATGAACAGATGTGATGTGATGCCTTGTTATACAAGTTCTTCCCATTGAAGTGGAGGAGAGGGCAGCTGTAAATGGTCAGGTTAAGTCTGGTTTATTGTAGAAGTCTTCACCACACTTCAAGTTATGCTAAATGTCCCAGTACACCTAGACAACTTGGTTCTTTTTACTTACATGAATACAAGTACATTTGAATCATGCCAAAACCCATATCAGGCCAAAACCCATATCAGGCCAAAACCCATATCAGGCCAAAACCCATATCAGGCCAAAACCCATATCAGGCCAAAACCCATATCAGGCACATACATATGCTTTGTCATTAATGAAGCACATTGTAAAAGTGTAAACAATATAAAAACATGAATAAGTTAAAGTAACTAAACGATAGATAAATCATAAAAGATTAAAATATTTTTTTTATTAATTGTGTGTTACAAAAAGGATTACACAAATCAGGGTTATGTTACATAATATTTTTGCTCATCAAGTTCTAGATCACTTGGGTCAGTTAACAATAATTGTACATTTCATACTCATGAAATTTTAAAAAGTAGCATATACACATTTGGCAGAACTGTAAATATTCATTCATAATAATTGTAATTGCACACATCAACATAATTATATTTACCAAATAATTGTAATGGCATATCCACGTTTGGTAAAGTTCCTGGTAAAACAGTAAATATTATGCAATAACTGCTATCGCATCAGACATATCTGCAGTGTTACTTAATATTCTTTATGTAGTTGGTATCCTGCTGGACAGAACTGCCTTTGGAAAGATATTGCGTTATATCTAACAACTGTATACCCTGACTGTGAATTTCTAGCCAAAGACAATAAAATGATGACTGAGAACTCATATGAAACGTTATAGCGTCTATGTCTGTCCATTACTGCCTTCACAAATCCACATGGCCACTTTGGTGTGTTTCAATGACTAGAATAAAGATAAGACAACAGTAAATGCCAGGACAGTAAGCAGGATGGGTGAATCACAGCAGTGGAGGAGATGAGATGGCTGTGGTCGTTTCTGTAGTCACATGACCAGAATAAAACTGACGTAGTTGGATGCACTGGTCATGTCTGTACATTTACTGGGACTGCTCTGTGTGCATTTGGTCTAAAGAGAGGTCTTTTATTAGCAGATTGTCGTAAAGATATCAGACCAATGTCTGTGTCTGCGGTCTCTGACCAAGGCTTACAATTCATTGCCATTTATTTAGGCAGACCAGTAGTGTGTATTGTGTTCTTATTTCCCCTCCAAAACTGCATGGACACACGCACGCACGCATGCACGCACGCACGCACGCACGCACGCACGCACACACACACACACACCACAGTTGTTGGCTGACTTAAGTGCTTAAGTCTGATAGAGAGAGAGCAGTCACCAGATCAGTGGTCAGCGACAGTTGACATGGCTGGGCAGCTGACCAGTCCAATCTGACATCCAGCCAATTTGTTTCCACTGGCAAGATGCAAAACCAATCTCAATCTGTGATGACTGGTCAGATGGTCAATTGATTGGTCAGATGGTCAGTCACTGGTCAGATGGTCAGTCACTGGTCAGATGGTCAGTTGACTGATCAGATGACTGGTCAGATGGTCAGTCACTGGTCAGATGGTCAGTTGATTGACCAGGTGACTGGTCAGACAGTAAGTCACTGGTCAGATGGTCAGTTGACTGACCAGATGACTGGTCAGATGGTCAGTCACTGTCAAACGTTGGTGTGTTTATAAACAATGTCCTAGGTAGTATGTTTACCTGTTGACTCAATCCCCGACAGAGCCTAAAAGACATAAGTTATTTCTTACTTTAGCACTGAGGAGTCGACTGTTGAGACATGGCCCGACTGTACCAACAAGCAAAAGCATCTGTGTTGTTATGTAGACACCTGATATATGTAGTAATTGACTCCATTATTTCCTGGCTGCACCTGTGGACATACGTCTTATAGGCTTTGTCACATTCCACACAGGTTACTGAGGCAGACGGCTCATGATACCCCAATGTTCTCCTGACATAGTTCTGACTGTGGGTTTTGTCTGTAGCTATAGTGTTCACCTTGACCTGGTTGTAGACCAAGCTGGATCATGACTGCTGAATTTCTGTTGAAATCATAATCGGCAGCTGTGTTTATATGACCTAGATAAGATATAACGTAGCATCTGTTCACGTTCAGACGCGATGAGACGTCTGTAAGAAGTACCCAGTGTACGTTGACAGCCTCACACCCCTGAAGGATGGGGCAGGGAAGCTGAGGGTGGGACATGTCCCAAGGCTTCTGTCCAGATTCATCATGTGTTGTGTTGCACATGTTGGCCATATATTGGATGCCAAAGTCATCATGTTTTATGTGCAAGGCATTGTGTGCCAGACTCACAGAGTTACACACCTGAAATTGTAGTTCAACGTTGTTCAACTCACACTACCTCTGTTCACTCAGATGAATAGACGAGAACTTGGCTGTAGACAATAATGGAATTAATTATGTGAATAAATAACTCTTATGTAGTTTATAACTGTACATGCATTATAGCTTAATGCTCCCTACAATATTTTGTTGGGGTGATGTGTGTAATTTTTGTAGCAGTCATAAAGACTAAATACTGAGTTATCTAAGAGCATGCTTTATGTCATTTATATCTGGAACATACAGATCAGTGAAGACATTGATGTTGTTATCAACACGAAGTACATTACTGCTGTGGTCAGAACCAGTAGAGGTGGAGCTTCCTCCAGTTATCACAATTTATGGCCAGTTTCTATGCAATTGGTCAGCAATAACTGCTGTTGAGTGGACAAGATGGCTTGCTCTCTACAGGAACTGGACATACTGGACCATAACTGACCACCATCACCACATACTGCGCCTGCACCTGGCTTCAGTGTATGTTTATGATCGCATGTTTATGACATCTTCCAGTGTAGCACTGACATACAGTGTCAGCAAATGCTGACATCTGTGCTGACTGAACCCTGCTGACTAGCTCCCTGTCGAAGCTGTCAGGTGTTTTGTTCGGAGGATCCCTTTCTTGATCTCTGGATCTCGATTTGTAATCGTTTTTATCTGTTCTGGTTACATATTGATGTATTCCCTTTCAAGTTACTTTCTTCTGTGGACTTTGTAGACGCTGAATAATTTATTGCATTTCCTGTTGTGGTTCTTGGATTCACTTGTATGAGAGAGTAAAAAAAGGAAAATTAAGTACATGTCAAGGTTTAGTAGAAAGCATGACGATTCATTCAGTTTATAGTAAAATAAATAGATACCTGATTGTTTGGCTGGATGTATAATAGCTTGTTTTATGTCTCATTTCCTGCTTTTATGGTGTACTTCTTGGTTGGGTGTGGCATTGTATGGATGAATGTATTATTTCTTGGTTGGGTGTGGCATTGTATGGATGAATGTATTATTTCTTGGTTGGGTGTGTCATTGCATGGATGAATGTATTATTTCTTGGTTGGGTGTGTCATTGCATGGTTGAATGTATTATTTCTTGGTTGGGTGTGTCATTGCATGGTTGAATGTATTATTTCTTGGTTGGGTGTGTCATTGCATGGTTGAATGTATTATTTCTTGGTTGGGTGTGGCATTGCATGGTTGAATGTATTATTTCTTGGTTGGGTGTGTCATTACATGGTTGAATGTATTATTTCTTGGTTGGGTGTGTCATTACATAGTTGTAGGGGTTTAACTCACCCCTTAATTGCATATGCTGCATAAAAACTAAAGAAATCTTGCTGTTGAATATGTTGACTATTCCTGAGCACAGTTACTTACCCTCACGGTCTCTTTTGTTTGCAGGACCACGAGGACCAATGGGCCCTATGGGTCCCCCCGGCGACAAGGGGAAGCGTGGTTCAAAGGGAGAGTCTGGATCTGAAGGGTCACCAGTAAGCAAGCATGTTTTCTACCTGTAGTTGTCACCCCTTCTGCCCATCTAAATACAACTATTGCTACTAGTAATGGACCGTATCATTCTGGCCCCAGATGTCTTCTCCAAGACATTTCCGTCCAGCACAGATAGAGCCTGTTTCATTAGAATTGATAGGATGGATGTTAGCTTTGCTAAGATGCATCCCCGCACCGCAGTGTATTGTGACAAGCCGTGCCTGTATACAGATGCTCTATTTCAGGCTGGGCCAGGTATGCCATTAATGCTAGACAGCTGTCATTGAAAGCCGGCAAGATGCTCAATCTAGGTGTAGCTGTTGCAGAGAAAGTAATATAACGCGATCAACAAGTTTGTGGGCCGTTAGCCCGCTGCGGGGCAGGGAGATCCCGCCGGCATGCTGGCAAACATTTGATTCATGTTTTATACTCCTGGTGGTCCAATGCAGGTTTATGTGAGTTTATAATCAGCTTTAGAGTATTATGGACGTTAAGATGATCCATATTATACTTCTGCTTCTCGACCTAACTATATGTGCTCCGTGTCTTTATATGTGACTTTGCCATGCGAGGGGACAGCACGCATATTGCATGATGAAGATATTTTTCCCATAAAATGAACTACCGGTTTTCCAAGAAACACATAACGTAACACGCTGGGCAGATGTGTCATAAAAGATACCATCAGTATTGGCCTCTGTAGAGGCAACATGTAGCTCTCCTCTCGCTCGGGCACTGTCACTGTAAGTGCGCGGTCGATGATGTAAGGGGCCCGTGCGATTCGCCGGTGACCAAATGTGTGTGTCTGCTTTTTCCAGGGTCTTGTCGGTTTGCCAGGAAGAAATGGTTTTCCGGTATTTAAGCAGATTATTCTTGAGTGTTGCCTCCTGCATTGTGCTACCCTAGTCCTCCACACTGCGTTATAATCATTAGCATCGGCGCCGCGTGGTGTCACTAGGAACCACGCGGCGCAAGAACCACATTTGGGATGCTAATCGTTGTAACCGGACTTTATTGATTGTGACCCCCCGTACCCACTGTTCTACTGCACTAGGCACGCAACGCAACGACACGCACGATGCACCCGTGTAGGTGGCGCTAGTAGCAGGGTTTCTCGTGTCGCTGTCCCGTCCGTGAGATTGAAGGTGTTCATAGACATGGTTGGACTGTCTTGAGAGACTCTGATATACAACCAGCAGATAGGTGAAATGGTAACTTATTGCATACAATGTAGTCAGGAACAACACTACTCATCTGCAGGAATAACATTACTCATCTGGAATAACATTACTCATCTGCAGGAATAACATTACTCATCTGCAGGAATAACATTACTCATCTGCATACTCACATTACATATACACATGCATGCATACGCACACATGCACACAAGCTTATATACATACATACATGCACGCACGCATGCACGCATGCATGCACGCACACACACACACAATTGAACACACACGCTACAATGTAATTATAGATTGTTTATCACACCCTTCATCATAATCTACAATATCGTTTAATCCATCATGCTAAATGCCATTGATGCACACGAGAAATACTGCTACCACGCCTGCACCGTGCACCATGCACCAGTAAGTGTAGACTTGTAAGCAGCAGCAGGTACACTTCTGCTGCAGAAGGGTAGATTGATGCAAACTCTGGCCTCACCTCTACTGTCTACTTCCCTGTTCATCTCTCCAGCAGTCTACATTACCCCAGTTGACTGCCAACTCAGTAGCTGACACCTCAACTATCATCAGAGTTTCTCCTGCAACAAATAAAGCAAACGAGGCAGTTCTTGCAGCAATCTTCCCTTCTGTAGCCAAGTGTATGTGCTGCTGCTCGCGAGCTCCTCCTGCAAATGGACAGCTGCAAACCATTTGTTCCTTCGCTCGGTCACACTTCACCGACTCACAATGAGCGCCAAAGCAAAATGCTCCAATGTCAGCCTCCGTAGCGCGGAGGTCGGTTGGAGCATTTTACTCGGGCGCAGTTTCACAAGAAAGTGCTTCCATTTGAACTGTTCCTCTTCCGATTACTGCCCTGATTCCTGTCAGAGATGCTGTTGATGACACATTTTGGCGAGGTCTCTCTTGCCACCAGTTTTAGCCATTTGATTCATCATTGCGTTTGTGGCCCTTATCCATGTTCCAGGGAGCCATAGGCCTGCCTGGGTGGCCTGGCCCTAAAGTAAGTATTCGACTGATGATTACTTCTTCATTAACATAACATAACGACTTGGAAAAATGATTTACAATAAGGAACAATGCAGGTTTCAATTTCGTATTGATTTTGTGTTCATGGCGTTTTGGCACTTATTGCGATTTGCATGTCAGGTTTATTGGCGTGAACAACAAAGTGTGATTCTTATGTTTCTTGTATTTTGTTTGCATTGCACTCTTCATTTATATTTTGCGTGACTATTTCAAGTACGGTAATAATCAACATTTTTGGTCAATAGATTTTGTCTTGAGAGATCTGATATGCTATGAAAATTAATCACTCATGCAATGTAAGGTATTCCAATATTTATTTGACCTCCTAAACATAAATGGTATTTTATCATGGATGCTGCTCTGTGTAGTAATTTATTTCTCTCAAGGCAATATCTGGTGTGTTTACGAGTGGTGAATTCAACAGAGAAACGCTCACATCTCATGGTGCCATTGCTAAATAAATTATGCATACTAACTGTACAATAATAACACAATTTATTAAACGCTTTCAAAATGATTGGGACTATTTTCGAGGATAAAAATAAACAGCATGTAAGTCAAAATCAAATTAAACAACTTTTACCATAACAAAAATCCGAAAAAAATTGGATGAATGTTTCCACGTTTTTAATGTAAAGATAATTGCTAAAACTGTGGACATCACTAGATGTGTCTTTCAATTGTTGGTGTTTTTGTTACGCACACTGCATCTTGGCTGATGTGTCATGTCGCACAATGCACTTAACTCCAGGCACATACACCTGACTCCATGTGCCTGATGCACGGTGTACAATAACGACAACATAACTACAAACTACGTTTTAATAGCACTGTTGATAATGGCTTTATTTTATCACGAACAACATTAAAAATTGAATAAAAATAAAATAGCTTAAAAAATAAATTGCCAACCACTGCCATTGCATATTATACTCACAGAAAATTAACAGAAAGGTATGATTTCTAAATTTCTTTGAAGATGTATAGTAATCGTATGTTTACACTTTGTTTTAAAGAACAATATGTGTGCTTTAATTACATCTTTGAATGAAAATAATACCATGAATGTTTATGTACAATTTACTTTATTTACATTACCAATACATTTGATTCACAATGGAAACTAATTGCATTGACAGTTGAAATTACACTTTCCATAACCGTGCCATCGTGCACACATCTGTTGCGGAACTTCATCAAGAGCATTCCCCTCAGACACTTCATTTGGCACCAACTGGCAGAGTTATGTAATCACAGGTGTAGTCGGATTTAGGAATAATACCTCAACCCGCCACTGGCATCCTTCAGATTCTTGGTTCTGTTTGAACTGAGAATTCCTCTTAATACTAAAAACATTTTGGCCCAACTCCAACATTCCTTTGTTTACACCCAGAAGTAAGAGTTTAGTGCACCGGAATTCTGTTTTAGACGTCTGCCTCCAGAAACAGAAACCAGCGGGCAAATAAACAAGATTCCAACTTTTTGTCAAAGTGAAACCTGCCTTTCTGAGATATTTTGGAGTGTGTTTAAAAAGAAAACAGTACACTGGGGATTATTTGCGTTACAATAAAATATTTGTATATTAAAAATTATTTGTAAAAAGCCAGGTTTATATTGACATTATTTTTACTTGGTAATATATAATATTCTTCATACACATAGCTCAAAGAAAATTAATCACACAAATTACAAATACACAAGAACTATTTTAAATCTTTACTTGATGCAATGCAATGTAACGTAAAGCAATTGTTAAAATTATTTAAATTTACTGCTTGGCAATTGACCAATGAATTGGGAGTAATAAATAAATAATGTCTTGTTGGAATGTCAAAACTGGTTTTGGTCTTTAGTTCAGAAACAAATTGTGTTTGCGTGACACCAGCATGCCAAACCCACATAGTGTGTAATGACTTGTCTTCCAGAATACTGTTTGATTGGTCTGTGGTGATGTCATTTTCAGGGGGCCCGAGGACCAGTTGGACCAAAGGTAAGGACCTTCCTTCTTTTGGTGTCTTACTTGTGGTGAGTGTGTATGTGAGTGTGTTTTCTCGTGGTGAGTGTGTATGTGAGTCTGTGTTTTCTCGTGGTGAGTGTGTATGTGAGTCTGTGTTTTCTCATGGTGAGTGTGTATGTGAGTCTGTGTTTTCTCGTGGTGAGTGTGTATGTGAGTGTGTTTTCTTGTGGTGAGTGTGTATGTGAGTGTGTTTTCTTGTGGTGAGTGTATGCGAGGGTGTTTTCTCGTGGTGAGTGTGTATGCGAGGGTGTTTTCTCGTGGTGTGTGTGTATGTACTATGTAACTCTGTGGGAGGTATCAAGTCCATTAAACAGTGTCAACGTTACTGTGGTTTCATTTATCTGTTCTGATCATCTTGAGACATCTGTCTCTGGTTACAGTCTCTCACAGGGAGAGATGACACTTGTAGTCTTTCCCATTCATCCCATGAAACCCCATGAGTGAGTTTCAGCAATACTCATTAACAAATATCAGATAATAATAATAACAATTCGGCATATTTGTTATGCACTTTGGAGTGGTTTGACGCGTTGCACAAATAGACATAAAAGTAAAGCTAAACATGCATATTTCAGTTAAAAGACACAAGTATATAAATAAATAAATACTAAATATTCAAATAATACCCAGTATGATAAAATATATTTGGATAGATACAAAACAGTACAGATATTACTAGAGCTGTAAGTGTTCTGGACGAATAAATGTATGTAATCAGTGGGTTGACAGCACACTGTACAGTTGTTGTTACTGTCATCACCATTATCATCCTATCGCTCCCCGCTGTCACATTTGACCACCACACTTTCATTCTTATTCTATGTTATCATAATTTCGTCAGAAAACTCAAATCAAATCAGATTTATCGTAGCTCTTTACAATATGTACAAATCAAGTGAAGGCCAATTGCATAAAATAACATAATGAGAACAATAAGGGAAGAACAATTTTATACTGTTGTATTCTCTACGATTTAATACTATTATATTCCAATGTATGCACTTCATATTATTGAAAACAAAACAGCATGCACGTGTAGACAATGTACACTGTATACATAAACAAATATCATGTCGGCCAGTCATGCGCATCATCGATATCACAAACACACCAACAGCCATGTCAGGTGACTGTCATGTGACTACCATCAACAAATAATCCATGAATAAATCATTGACATTAGGACAGAAGAGATTGGTCATTATGTAACTAACGGAGGCAGGTTTCTCTAGTCCCCAGTGTCTTGTATATTTACACTGTCAAGGCACAGACATAACAAATTCCTGCAGGTTGCATAAGACCATCTGGTCTTCTCTGTCAAACAGGTACTGCAATGGTGAATGAATGAAGTCATATGCCTATTAAAAAAGAAAGATCTTTGATGGTTAAACTTTTGGAAATAAGATCCAACGATGCGTGCTGCATTTGGCTTCGGATCATATTTACAGTGCCAGAAAACACATGTAACAAATTCCCGCAGGTTGCATAAGGTGAATGAACGCAATCATGTGCTTATAAAAAATAGAGAAAGATGTATTTATACTTAGGCTGATGTCTGACTCCGGTGATTAAACTTTGGGATGTATGATTCAATAAGGGATGTTGTTTTGGTGTAGGGATCGGAGGGACGGGGCACAGCTTGTGGGCTCAGTTGGATACCAGAGCGGCTTGACTATCAAAACACATGCGTTATAGAGGGGACTATTTCCGTGGGCATGGAGCCTAATGCAAACCCTGGCTCCTTGCCCGAATTGTTCCCCAAGATTTTCGCTGACAGGAACCGAACAGCTGCTGAGGGGAGGAAATAAATTACCTGGAAAGGCTTGAAACAGGATTAAGCTCTTCGTTGGATCACACCAAATGGTTGACACTGAAGGGTAGTTGATGTAGAAATGTCAGTGTGGGTTTAACAACTACAGTGTACAACAGTCATTGCATTAAACGTGTCGGTTTCGATTATATTTATCACCCCACCCTCTGACCTTCAGAATACCACTGAATGACCTTCACACACCCCATCAATGATTTTCAACACGCTATCAGGATTGGGTTGTTCTAACTTTTTTACTTTCTTATCAATTTGGCCACAGGGTAAATTAATCAAGGCCTTTACCTGGTGAATGACCTTTGACTGTGATACAGGTCATATTGTGGTCAATGGAAGTCACATGGAGTCACATGACATATCATACCTGACACTGACATTAGTTAAAGAAGTAGATTTAACAAGAAGTAACAAGAAGTAACAAGATTGCCACACACAGACAAACTCCCAGTGTCAAGTGGACAGGAAGCCTGGGGCAATTGATAGTCCAGAAGTCATTACCTAGGTGTACCCCACCCTTCTGGGGTGTTTAGGTGGTAACCCACAAATTGGAGCCAGTACAGCAGTTTGATAGCATGTAGGTATATAAAAAACGAGAAATGCACCCAGCCAGTGTATACATGGCAGGCGTCACCTGTCTTGTGCTTAGCGTGTAAGTTACTGCCGGATTAATTTGCAAGTGAAGTTAATTATCTAAAGCTGTAAATCAACATAAGATTCAGAAAGGTAAACACTGTCACTTCAACACTAAAATGATAGCAGAAAATATTAACAAATATTAACCACAATATCTTAAAATATATATTTGATTTAACATGTATTAAGACTAGAAATTTATAGCAATTTCTTAGTAATAATATAATTATATGAACACAATTTCAGCCTTAACTGCTCAAAGGCACTTTACAGGTCTGATTATTAAAACAAGTCACACCATGGTAGCCAGTGGTGCCTGTGTCGTGTTTGACTCATGTTTGCCATCGAGAGATGCGAGATGAGCGCCTGCTGCTCCACAAACAGGAAGTGCTGAGGCCTGCTGGGAAACTCAGCCCTTCTGTCCACTGATATCACTCCTGTCAACCAACAGAGTAAACAGTCTCACACAAATTGAGATTATTTGGGGGTGTTTTTCCCACCATTAGTTCTTTGGGGCTGGGAGTGTGTTCACTTTCGCTGTTGAGACTCTGTGTTACTTTGGGCAGTAGGTGAAGGAAGTGTGGAGATTCTGATTATGTTCTGTGTGTACTTTAGCCTTTGACGTGAGATTATCAGAAAATACTAAGAATATTGAGAAAAACGACACTAATTTCAATACCAAATATATTGGTAAATTAACATATGTAACAAGTTGGTCTCCAAAGTTTTGAAGTGAGTTACAATTTAGGTATTCAACTTGTAAAAATGGGTTTTTAAAGTAGATATTTGCAGGTTATAAAATGATATAAACATTTAGACATGTTCTTTGGCTTCTTCGTCAGCCCTCACTCTTTGTCTCTGTTGCTGCTGTCCACCACTTCACCTACCCATCTCACCCCATCTCACCTCATCTCACCTCATCTCACCTCACCCCATCTCACCTCATCTCATCTCACCTCATCTCACCCCATCTCACCCCATCTCACCTCATCTCACCCCATCTCACCCCATCTCACCTCACCTCACCTCATCTTACCTCATCTCACCTCACCTCATCTCACCTCATCTCACCTCATCTCACCTCATCTCACCCCATCTCACCCCATCTCACCCCATCTCACCCCATCTCACCCCATCTCACCTCACCTCACCTCATCTTACCTCACCTCACCTCACCTCACCTCATCTCATCTCACCTCATCTCACCTCATCTCACCTCATCTCACCCCATCTCACCTCATCTCACCTCACCTCACCTCACCTCACCTCACCTCACCTCACCTCACCTCACCTCACCTCACCTCACCTCACCTCACCTCACCTCATCTCACCTCATCTCACCTCATCTCATCTCATCTCATCTCACCTCATCTCACCTCTTCACCATACCTCATCTGGCCACATCTCATCTCCTCATCTCAACTCCTCATCTCACCTCACCTTATCTCTTCAACTCACCTCATCACTCGTCTTCGTCTCATCTCATCTCATCTCATCTCATCTCATCTCATCTCATCTCATCTCATCTCATCTCATCTCATCTCATCTCATCTCATCTCATCTCATCTCATCTCATCTCAACTCATTTCTTCATCTCACCTCCTCATCTCACATCATCTTACGTCTTCATCTCACCTCCTCTTCATCTCACCATATTTCACCTCCTCATCTCACCTCATCACCTCACCCCACATCCTCCCCCTCACTCTGTGTGCCAGCTGTCACTCAGTCCGGTCAGATGTCGGTCAGTGTTATCAATGACCCCCGGGATGCCTCAGTTTAAATTTAACAAAGCACTTTTAATGTCAGTCGTATTTCGATAATTAATTTTGAAGTAACTCATTTTCAGTTAGTCTGTTTTGCCTGCAGAGACCAGCAACTCACTGTACATGACTCACCCACAGTCTGTGTCATGTGTTTTGCCTGGCCTGCAATAGACACCTGGAAGAATGAACCAGCCGCTTTTAGGGTCTTCCACAAGTTCACACTGCCAGATGGTGGGCCTTGTGAAGCAAGCGGCCTGTCTTTGTCTGGCCCAGGCAGCCCCGGGCCAGGCATATGTCCATTGTCTGGAACATGGGCGGAGAACAACTGATTATTTTCTGGGTCCCAGAACCCAGATAAACACATGGTGCCTACCTGGTTCCTACTTGGTTGCTACATGGTTCTTATCTGGTGGCTACTAGGTTCCTTGTGGCTCCTAACTCAGTCATATCTGGCTAATATGTGGCTCCTACCTGGCTCCAAGCTGATTCATACTTGGGTCTTACCTGGTTTCTGTCTTGTTCTATCTGGTTCCTACCTAGCTGGCTCCTACCTGAGTCATACCTGGCTCATATTGTATTCTTATCTGGTTCTTGGATCATACCTGGCACCTATCATACTTCTGTCAGACTCATACCTGGGCCATACCTGGCTCCTACCTGGGGTCTACCTGGAGGTGTGTGTTTGTGACAAGGTGTTGTTGCTGGGCTCAGCTGCTCCGTGTTAGGGGCGTGTAAGTGGAGCGGGCTACTTCAGGAGCCATGGGGAGTCTGTATCACTGCTGGCCAGGACTGTCTGTTTACACGTACAGTAGGTGCGTGTTTGTGTGCATATCCACTGCACTCAGACGCAGCCAGACATTGCTTATAACATATTTATAGTGGTCAGTTTATCCACAGTTTGGTTTACCACATACACAAACGAATAAACTTCACTGTAACGCAAACTACAATTCACAAACTATTATTATTGTGTGATAATTATGTCAGCCATAGTCACATTTCCCAGCAGGTTTTGTGTCATATCACAGCAAGTTCTTACCAAGAGAGTTATAATCTAGAATTCCCAGTGAAGGCTGGCACAGCCAGGAAATCATGCACCAGCCCAAACCATGTACTATTTCTAGACATTGAACCATCTGTTTGACTTCAGCTGCCATTTCTCACCATCCTACAACATCTCAAAGACTACTTGACAGAGCCTCTAGACTCCACTCATTAACACAATCACCATTAGTTAAACAGGCCATGCGACATATATTTATGTTAATCAATTATGTGTTTGCGAAATATTAATGCACCTGTGTGTGCACTCTTTAATGTGTTCTCAGTGTAGCACATGTTCCATACATGAACCACACATGTTCCATACATGAACCACACATGTTCCATACATGAACCACACATGTTCCATACATGAACCACACATGTTCCATACATGAACCACACATGTTCCATAGATGAACCACACATGTTCCATACATGAACCACACGTGTTCCATAGATGAACCACACATGTTCCATACATGAACCACACATGTTCCATACATGAACCACACATGTTCCATAGATGAACCACACATGTTCCATACATGAACCACACATGTTCCATAGATGAACCACACATGTTCCATACATGAACCACATGTGTTCCATAGATGAACCACACATGTTCCATACATGAACCACACATGTTCCATACATGAACCACACATGTTCCATACATGAACCACACATGTTCCATACATGAACCACACATGTTCCATACATGAACCACACATGTTCCATACATGAAACACACATGTTCCATACATGAACCACACATGTTCCATACATGAACCACACATGTTCCATACATGAACCACACATGTTCCATACATGAACCACATATGAACCATGCGTGAATTACACGTGAAACACACACAAACCACACATGATTCACACATGAACCATACACAAAGTACACAAGAACCATGCATGAATCACACATGAGCACACGTGAACCACACAGACAACACATGATCCATATATGGACCATAACAAAACATACACAAACCACACGTAAACCACACACAAACCACACACAAACCACATACACGTGTATCTCTGGTACACAATGTATAATGTATAACTTCAGTAGAGAACGTAATTGTCCATTGACCATTTAAACTCACACCCATTTGCCTCAATTACATTGAGTAGCCAACCCCCCCTGGGTGCCTGAAGTCAGTCCAACACAGGTCACATTTAACTTAATTAACCTTGACAATCGATTGTGAGTTTGTTGTTTTTTCCTACCACTCTCCCGCTAATTGATGACAGAGTTGCGTGTGAGGCAGAGCCCAGGTGCAGGAGCAGTTACTCAAGCAGAACGCATTATTGACAGTGTGTCAACTACACGGAGGAGTGTGGCTCCGGTGGAGGTGTGTGGCTCCGGTGGAGGTGTCTGGCTCCGGCGGAGGTGTGTGGCTCTGGTGGAGTTTTTGCTCCAGGAGAATGTGCGAGTTGAATGTTTTTGGTACTGAAGTTATTAATTCTGGTGATGTGTTTACAAATGCTACAAGCTACCATGTGGTTTCCTGTGAGTCTCAGTCTTCACTGTGTGTAAATTATCTTCCTATCCATCAGTGTATGGTTGTCTGTCTGTGTGTCTGTCTGTCTGTGTGTCTGTCTGTGTGTCTGTCTGTCTGTGTGTCTGTGTGTCTGTCTGTCTGTGTGTCTGTCTGTGTGTGTGTCTGTCTGTCTGTCTGTCTGTCTGTGTCGGTGTGTCTGTGTGTCTGTCTGTCTGTCTGTCTGTGTGTGTGTGTGTGTGTGTGTCTGTCTGTCTGTCTGTCTGTCTGTCTGTCTGTCTGTCTGTCTGTCTGTCTGTCTGTCTGTCTGTCTGTCTGTCTGTCTGTCTGCTGTCTGTCTGTGTCCGTTTCTCCGCGTGCGTGCGTGCGTGCGTGCGTCCTTCCGTCCGTCCGTCCGTCCGTCCGTCCGTCCGTCCGTCCGTCCGTCCGTCCGTCCGTCCGTCCGTCCGTCCGTCCGTCCGTCTGTCCATCCGTTGTCATCAATCAACCCGTTGTATGAACATATAGTTTTAGTTGATGTGTTGTGAAATTGTGCATGTCAACCCATGGAAGTGTGACATGTTATGACAGTGTGTCACCTGTTTCAGGGCACTAGGGGAGACATCCCCAACTACTTGACAGAGTTCAGTTCGCGTCTCATGGTTGGGCCCCCCGGACCTCCCGTAAGTACTTATATTGCCTGTTCTAGATAGTATTGCCTTAATATTGCATTTTATCAGTTAGTTTATTTCAGTGTTTCTGAAGTATACCACACATGTCTGATTTATGAAGTTTATTTAAAATGATGTTAAAATATGTGTTATATGGTGTAGTTGTAATGCTGGCTCAATATTGGAAATATAAATGGTAGTAATACCACTTATAAAATACAATGTAATCATAAGTAGATAAGAAAGATGAATACAACAAACAAGATAATATAACAAACAAGACAATACAAAAACAACACAATGAAAATTGCAATAAACAAAGGAATGAGATAACGTAGGAAATGATACATGACAAATAAACTAGAAAATATAACAAGCTAGGCAGTATAACAAATATGGCAGCACAACAAACAAAATAATAGTAAACAACACAGTTTCAACAAACAAGACAATACTGTAGACAAGTCAATAAAAATTGACGATATTCTGAACAACAAAAGACAAAAGACAACAAACAAGACAATACAAAAAACATGACAATACAAGCAAAAAATATAACATAAAACAAGTTGAACTCATTGATCCTGGCAGTGTCCTCTATCTCAACCAAGGTGCGGGGGAGAGGGATATTTCCGTCTCCCCATGTCCTGGTTCTCACCCTGACCCCATCCCTCCGCGGTATACACGGGGCGGCCGCCCTTTCATCTCCCCCTGTCTCTAATTAGTTCAATCGGTGAGAGAGACGTCCAACTGCCGACACCTCCAAAGTCATGTCTTCTAGGGTTTGTGCCCGCTTTCTGGCAGTATCCCAGCATTCATAGCCAGTGTTCTCGCTATTCTGCCTTCGTGGGGTGTTGTTTTGGGGTTCAACATTCGGCTACCTGCGGGTAATTGTCCGACGTCTGATTGGCTGACTGCTTTCATAAAGCTAAATTGGCTGTTTCGAACAGTTCGTTCGCTTTCAAAGAAAACAAGTTTCCCACTGAGCGCGGCCGACCCAGGAATAGAGGCCTTGCTGGCGACAGCTGAAAGCAATAGAGTCGCAACAGCACAACAGGATGGCCCAATGTGGCCTGGTAAGGCCCGGATACTCATAGTGCATTAAGACAGATATCGCTGGCATTAATTGTGCGGAAGAAGGGAAGGATGACGGTTGTCTGGGACGGACAGGATTTGGGGAAGGGTCAACTGACATGTGGCAACATTAAGACAAGTCACACATAATATGTCTTACACCTGCTCTCACCCAAGACGCTAATGCCTCAGTGTGTATATAGTAGGCTACCTAGAATTCAGTCTGTGGCCTTCCTGAAGGTGCAAGTGATGCAGCTGTAATCAGTAAGCCACAACCAGGTGGCAGCACCTGGTGTGATACGCTGAAGAAGCTGGTGACCAGATGGTGTAGGACACGTGTTTGCAGGTTCATCAAAGTTAACGTTTCATCGTCAAAGTCTGGCTAATAATAAATATCCTGTGGAAAACCGTAGTGAAAATACCAATAAAGCCGATATATTAATTAGCTCAAAATGTAAACCTGACAAAATGAACGAATGACTGAATGACAGACCAGATCAACTTTACATAAATTTAATGTTAAAGTAACACACATCTGTTGTGATTAACGAACATTCCTTAATGGTTAAAATTTCTGTTAATCTTAACAAGCAGTTTCAGTCTTACATCACTAGTTATGCAACATTAATGAAACAGTTTCCAAAACTCTTGGCCCCAGAACGGTTCATGACTTGTGATTTCCCATACTTTCTCGATCGCACTCTAAGCACGTGTTCATTATCACAAGTATGTTGATTAGTAGCGCCCTCGGGTGCCAGTTCTCAGCGGGAGCACCTGTGGATTGGAGAAACAGTCACAGAAATGTGTAAGACCGAGCAGGTAAACCATGCAGTGATCTCTTACTCCGGCCTGCTCAAGACAAGGCACCGACCGAGCAAGTAAACCCATGCAGTGATCTCTTACTCCTGCCTGCTCAAGACAAGGCACTGACAGAGCAAGTAAACCCATGCAGTGATCACTTACTCCTGCCTGCTCAAGACAAGGCACCGACAGAGCAAGTAAACCCATGCAGTGATCTCTTACTCCGGCCTGCTCAAGACAAGGCACCGACCGAGCAAGTAAACCCATGCAGTGATCACTTACTCCTGCCTGCTCAAGACAAGGCACCGAAAGAGCAAGTAGACCCATGCAGTGATCTCTTACTCCTGCCTGTTCAAGACAAGGACTGACAGAGCCAGTAAACCCATGCAGTGATCACTTACTCCTGCCTGCTCAAGACAAGGCACCGACAGAGCAAATAAACCCATGCAGTGATCTCTTACTCCTGCCTGCTCAAGACAAGGCACTGACAGAGCAAGTAAACCCATGCAGTGATCTCTTACTCCTGCCTGTTCAAGACAAGGACTGACAGAGCAAGTAAACTCAAGCAGTGATCTCTTACTCCTGCCTGCTCAAGACAAGGCACTGGCAGAGCAAGTAAACCATGCAGTGATCTCTTACTCCTGCCTGCTCAAGACAAGGCACTGGCAGAGCAAGTAAACCATGCAGTGATCTCTTACTCCTGCCTGCTCAAGACAAGGCACTGACAGAGCAAGTAAACCCATGCAGTGATCTCTTACTCCTGCCTGCTCCAGACAAGGCACTGACAGAACAAGTAAACCCATGCAGTGATCTCTTACTCCTGCCTGCTCAAGACAAGGCACTGGCAGAGCAAGTAAACCCATGCAGTGATCTCTTACTCATGCCTGCTCAAGACAAGGCACTGGCAGAGCAAGTAAACCATGCAGTGATCTCTTACTCCTGCCTGCTCAAGACAAGGCACTGACAGAGCAAGTAAACCCATGCAGTGATCTCTTACTCCTGCCTGATCAAGACAAGGCTCTGACAGCAAGTAAACCATGCAGTGATCTCTTACTCCTGCCTGCCCCAGACAAGGCACTGACAGAACAAGTAAACCCATGCAGTGATCTCTTACTCCTGCCTGCTCAAGACAAGGCACTGACAGAGCAAGTAAACCATGCAGTGATCTCTTACTCCTGCCTGCTCAAGACAAGGCACTGACAGAGCAAGTAAACCATGCAGTGATCTCTTACTCCTGCCTGCTCAAGACAAGGCACTGACAGAACAAGTAAACCCATGCAGTGATCTCTTACTCCTGCCTGCTCAAGACAAGGCACTGACAGAGCGAGTAAACCATGCAGTGATCTCTTACTCCTGCCTGCTCAAGACAAGAACTGACAGAGCAAGTAAACCATGCAGTGATCTCTTACTCCTGCCTGCTCAAGACAAGGCACTTATAACAAGTAAACCATGCAGTGATCTCTTACTCCAGCCTGCTCAAGACAAGGCACTTATAACAAGTAAACCATGCAGTGATCTCTTACTCCAGCCTGCTCAAGACAAGGCACTTATAACAAGTAAACCATGCAGTGATCTCTTACTCCTGCCTGCTCAAGACATCACTGCTCTGGTTGATGTTCTCTCCTGCTCCAGTTCTTCCCGTCCTTTTTACATCCTCCTCCTTTCGTGACTCTTGGCGTAAGCTTCCGTTTTAATTGCGGTCTGTCCCCTTTCTGTTGCCTCCCTGTTTCTCTTTTTCACCTTACTCTGCTTGACCATCGACTTCCGTACTCTCCTGGTAGTGACCTCTCTGGTCATCCGTCCAACATTTGCCCGTCAGACCCACTTGTTCTTGCAGACAGCATCCGAAATACAAACAACACTAACCTCAACAAAAGAGGGTGATGAAATATTAACAACCCCAGCCATACAAGAGGGTGGTGATATTTTGAACATATATTTATATGTTTGCCAATTCATTACACTTCTTAATGGACTGAATCAAATTAACAAAGATGTCCCAATAAAAGTATTCAGAGGAAATTATTACAAACTAAGCAATAAGATTTCTGTGTTAATATTGTGATTTATGTATCATGCACCAATCCATACAATGACATACAGCTGGTGGAAACTCTGCAGGAAGTGTAGATGGAGAAATTAGTATTTGATTAATTATCTACTCATTAACCAAACTATTTGCTTCCTTTTATAATTTCTCGTTGTGTCTGTTTTCAGGGCCAAAAAGGTCACAGAGGGTACCCAGGATTTCCGGTTGGTGCTTTTGCGCATCTCCGCACCGTGCTGTTTGACGGCACACTAACCAACCAATCAGAGCGGTCTAAACCTGTTGCTGCAGGACTGCTCTCGTGGTTCCATTGGCCTGTTTGTTTGCAAATTTCAGAGTTCCAGCCGTGCACCACAAAATCACGTAAAACTAACCTACTAAATAGTATCGAGTTATTCCATCGGTAAAGGTTTTGTGAAGCTCAACTACAGCTCACTTCGTGGAATAACTGGGATACTATTTACAGTTTCCTGCATCTCCGACTTGTTATTTTGCGATTGAAAATTATTTATAAATACGGTGTACGGCAGAACTCTACCAGTTTAGGATGGCACCATTTGTAACACGGAAAACATTTCAGTGAGAACGGAAGCACTTTACTTGTTGCGTTTGTTACTTTCATTGTGTGATTTATACTGAGTATGTGCATGAGTTGATTTCTACTAGGCTATCATTTCTGTTGCGTAGTAGATGTTAGTCGTCCTGCATGCGTCCTCCACATACATTTGCAGACATGATTTGGTGTAAAAATCTAAATTGATGAAATTATATATTGAGAAACATTCATTGTTGTTTTGCATTGGAACAATTAAAGCACATTATATCTTTGTGCAAACTGTACACCTGCAATGTATGATAGGAGCGGAGTGTAACTTGTAATAATCTAATGCTTTTGCCTCTTTACTAACCAGTCAGCTGATGCTATAGTAACATGTACATGTATGATCTAGCAGTGTTTGTGATCATCTTTTTGTTTAAACCAGCAGGGATATTATTCACATTTGCTGTTTCCACATGAAAGTATTTACTGAACTGAAGCTTAGTAAATGTTAAAATGCACACTATCAATATCTTCCCATAGTTATGCTTTGTGATACGGTTATGTTATTTCACACCTGATAATCACCACCCTGAGACAATGAAGACACAATATTGACATCATACATAGTTACAAGTAATCATGTATAACAAAGAGTTTTTGAAAATATTGACTTCGAGGAAAACGTTTTCATCTGCATCAGTCTACCGGAAAACTGTGTGTGACTTTTTCATTGCCACATCTGGCCTGGTTCTGTTGATTACTGTTTTACGTTTGCCAGCATGGAGTTGATTGATACAGTCAGACCTTCATCTGTGTCTGTCTCTCCTTGTCGCCTGTGTTTGTGTTCAGTTTCTGTCTGATTTGTGTGAGCATGCGAGGCAATGTAACCACGCCAAAGCAGGAAAGCACAGTTCAATCAATTTATGTCGTTTTTCGATGGTTGCTGCTAGCCATGGTTGCCACTAAATGTGACGCTTCGCTGTCGTTCTTTGCTATGCTGTTATTGACCACCAGGTGGTGCCCCTAGTAGGATGTATTTCGGAGATATTTTAAAGTAGTTAGTTATATATTAGCACTAGTACATCACAAGACACATTCAGATAAGAAACATTTGAAACTAGGTGATTGTAAGGTAAATTATTTTTGCTAGAAGATTAGGATAAAATTCCCACTTAGATGTACGTATGATATCCGTCAATAATTAACATTCCAGTGTATGTCTGAATTAAGACATATGGGTTCAGTTATGGCCAGGTGGTAGTGGTCACTGTGCCATAGCAATACAGACTCTGTCAGTTGCCAATTTCCTCTTGGCTAGAATTCTTAGTCTTGGAAAAAGACTCATTTCAGAAACAAAGGTTGAATTTTGTCCACCATCATTGATACTGTTTAACCCCTGTTTGTAGACTTTCGACTTGTGCTTGTGATCCACCTACCCAAAAATAGTGTTTTAACTGCACTCTTGTAAGTTGTTTCTGATGAAAGACATCTTCTTACACAAAGAAAACGTCCCATTAAAATGTCTGGTTATTGCAATAAGTTTAGATGCTGTCATCAGGCGATGTCATTAGAGCAAGCCAGCTGCCTGAAGTGGGGTTAGAATGTAGACTAAGAAGTCTCTTACGCCCAACCCTAGATACATTAGAAATGTGAGGAATGTGGGTGGCACTGGACAAAGACTCAGGCCCTGTTCTTTGGTCTGGAGAAGAGGAGCATAAAAAAGATGTGACCTTGAGTGATAGAATGAGGTGTTTTTCCCTGTTGTCAGTATCAGAACACAGTAGTATGTGTGTGGTGTTGTGTGTGTGTGTGTGTGTGTGTGTGTGTGTGTGTGTGTGTGTGTGTGTGTGTGTGTCTGTGTGTGTGTGTGTGTGTGTGTGTGTGAGTGAGTGTGTGTGTGAGTGAGTGAGTGTGTGTGTGTGTGTGTGTGAGTGTGTGTGTGAGTGAGTGAGTGAGTGAGTGAGTGAGTGAGTGTGTGTGTGTGTGTGAGTGAGTGAGTGTGTGAGTCAGTCAGTGAGTGAGTGAGTGAGTGTGTGTGTGTGTGTGTGTGTGTGTGTGTGTGTGTGTGAGTGAGTCAGTCAGTGAGTGAGTGAGTGAGTGTGTGTGTGTGTGTGTGTGTGTGTGTGTGTGTGTGTGTGTGTGTGTGTGTGTGTGTGTGTGTGTGTGAGTGTGTGTGTGAGTCAGTCAGTCAGTGAGTGAGTGTGTGTGTGTGTGTGTGTGCGTGCGTGTGAGTGAGTGAGTGAGTGTGTGTGTGTGAGTGTGTGTGTGAGTGAGTGAGTGAGTGAGTGTGTGTGTGTGTGTGTGTGTGTGAGTGAGTGAGTGTGTGAGTGTGTGTGTGTGTGAGTGTGTGTGTGAGTCAGTCAGTCAGTGAGTGTGTGTGTGTGTGTGTGTGTGTGTGTGTGTGTGTGTGTGTGTGTGTGTGTGTGTGGTGTGTGTGTGTGGGTGTGTAATTGCAGGCATAAATGCATTTGTGTGTGCAGATGTGAGTCTGAGTGCATGCACGTAGACATGTGTGTACACATCTACTCACACATGCAAAGTCACATTTCTACATACCGGGGTACATATATACATACACATGTAAGATGTAACACATACCTAACACTTACCAAACATACACGCATACATACACACTACACTGTGTTACGCATGCACACCCCTAAACACACACACACACTCGCGCACGCGCAAGCGCACGCACACGCACACACACACAACCTGGTGTCTGATAAAGAGCACACCTCATATAGGTGCAGTGTTTCTTTGAAGACACACCACAAGTTGCCAGCCCTCCTAGTAAGGTATGAGTCTCACTTGAGGGGGGAGGACAGTTCTCTAGTTCACCTCTTTCATTGGCCAATGTCTCCTTGGCAGCTTATTTGGGGAAACATTTGTCTTTTCCCCCACAATCAGCGGGGGTGCGTGTCGGGATCTTGTCTTCCCTTTGGCTGCCCGTGTTCTGGCCTTGTTCCCTTGTCTCGCCAGCGGTCTGCAATTTTGTCTTGACGTCACCGCCTCTCTCACTGTGTCTGTCCGTCCGTCTGTCTGGCTGCCCACTTGACTGTCTGCCATTGTTTACCTGTCTGTTCCACCCACCTGTGGCTTGAGTTCTATCGCAGGTGAGGAGCCCCAGGCTGTGTGCTGGCTGCTGTCAGTGGCCCTCTGGTGGCCCTCTGGTGGCCCTCTGGTGGCCCTCTGGTGGCCCTCTGGTCTCACCTGTGATTCCAGCCAGATGGATCCCGTGCCATGCCGCTGTGATGCTGCAATCATTTAGTTTGTCAGGATCCGTTTTGTCGGTTATTTGTCAGTTTTTCTCTTCGCAAACCACAAACAGTTACACCTCACAGCTGGACAAATTGCTTCAACACGAGAGAAACACGACAAAATAACGTCAATTTTGTTACGCTTTTTTATTTATTGTGTGTAATATCCTTCGTTATTGTTTCACTTGTACAAGGCCGGCCTGGTGAGATTAAATGGGATGGGAACTAGCACTGATGCTAGAGATCACCTCCCACAGCCTCCAGTCTCATCGCCTGCGTACAGCCCCAGTAAAAACTGATTAAACCAGTCTTACCATTTCAGCCAGTCTTACCATTTCAACCAATCCTACCTTTCCTGCCAATCTTACATTTCCAACCAGTCTTGCGAGTTCGATCAAGTCAATCTGATCATTTCAACCAATCTCACCACCTAAGTAGGTAATGTTAATAGAAATGGAAGGTGTTTTTAGAGCAGTTTGCCAGTTATGTGACCTTGGCCACGTTATCTCCCTGACCTCAATGGCCTGTGCCTGCTGAGAACCAACTCAACACCTGGAGGGAGGTGACAGGTTGTTCCATTAGGGTAGTGGGACACAGCTCCCAGCTGTACAAGGGTTTGGGAGAGCCCCAGACACTACCTGGGCAGGTGATCCATCACCCCTCATCCCAGGCCCGCTATTGTCAGTTCTTCCAGATTCCCTCCCCCCTGAGAAATGTTCCCAAATGTTCGCATTGCTGTGGTAACTGGACCCTTGAGATGATCGATAGATGCACTTGCATGTCGTCAATCCATTTCTTCTTCTGATATCAATTAAAGGTTGTATCTGTGAGAGATCCCAGAAGGGGTCACTACTTTTACTCCCGCTACATTTGCCGTTGCACCCGCTACATTTGCCGTTGCTCTCGCAACATTTCCTGAAAATCTTGCAAATGTTACTTAGTGTGTGAAGTGAAAGTGAAAGTGTCAGATGGACATGTATTCTGTGAAGATAACTTTGGCACTCAGTGAAACTTGTCCCCATAAATTCGCGTTGTCAGTGCATGGACAGGTCTTGTAATGGAATGGTCTGCTCATGAAGATGTGTTCGTTTGTAGGGTCCCATTGGTCTGAAAGGCATGAAGGGTGAACTGGTAAGTGTCTTGGTGAGATGTCTTTGTATTGTGCGGCTGGTATGGTGAGTACATTGGAGATCATAACCATATGGATGGTTATTTTAAAACAATATTTTTTTCATGTCCAACTTTGCCACTACAGCAATGACAGAAGCTGGAAAATGATTTATTTGAGTTTTTGTAAAAAAATTATTTTAGTATATATCACCAATTGCCAAGTTTGTTTTAAGTTTTCAGTTAGACACGTTTATTCTGATGAAAATACAGTTTTATTGCGTGTTCTGCGGGAAATCGAAAAGATCGGAATCAATCATGTTTGTATTGCATCAGCAGTTGATGTCAAAATATATGGTCCCCAATGAAGGTCCTAAAAACAGGTCTTTCACTTCGGCCTGTCACTTGTCTCTAACAGTGCCAGTGCCCTGAGAAAATGCTGCCATAATTCACTTGTTTGTTTTTCTACCAAATTTGTTTGTGTATTAAACATGAGCGGAACAGAATTGTGGGTGGAACAAAAAATAAGCGGTTCAATGGAGCAGAGAGTGAGTCTCACGTTACACGGTGCTGATAGCTCCCTCCAGATGGGGTGGCGAGTGTATTCCCTTCTTCCCAAGGCACGCTGGGAATACTCAGGAACCCTAGCAAGGGAGGCACATGTCGTCCCTGCATATTGGCTTTCCTCTGTAAATATCTGCTTCGTAGAAATGTAGAAATACAAGGGCCAACCGATGCCTTCATGGACATTTCTTGTGACTACTCTGATGGATTTACCATTACGTTGATCATAGATAACTGTAGATGATACAACGGCTGTCACAGGCTGGGTGGCAAGTTGTTGTCGTAATTGCGCAACATGGCTAAAGTTAGAACTTGATATTTGGGATGACGTCTTGTCTGGTGTAGAGTGTAGAGCTTAATTTTTTGAAGTTATAATAACAATAAATGTGACATATTTGTGTGTTGGGAACTCCCACTTTACATAGACAAATTTAGCTAAATTCTTTAATAGTTGTTAACTACCATTCACAGGGAGTTCCTGCTAGTTATAAGGAGTAACTGAAACTTGGTATATTGGATACTGTAGAAATTTGTTATCTGTTTTAAATTAAGAATTTATGTTTATATCTAAAACGTTTTTTTTGCCATTTTACATATACTACTGTCTTTTCAGACCCCCAAATTATAATTTGAAAATGTAATTTGACTTTTGAAAAGTCGTTTGTTAGACATTCTTTGAAAAAAGATAAGCTATATCATTAGTGTAAAGTGACCATTTTTATTTTCTCTTTGGCCTGTTAAATTTGTGTTATACTCGGTTTTTATTTTAGGGTAACAATGGTGGAAAGGGAGACAAAGGAGACAGGGTAAGTATATCTTGGTGCAGAAAGCATGTCACCCTTTGTCCAAACCCACCTGGGCATTTCTTGCCAAATATGATCATATTTAGTATGAGCTTGTCTACCAGCTGTGTTCATGATTTAATTCAAGTTTATCTACCATGTGGCACCACTGAAACATGCAACATTGCCATGTGCTATTCCCAGGCAGTACAAGCATCATACATCTTGCCCGTCTGAGGTTCATTGTCAATTTTGTTTTTCACCCACATACAATCAACAGATAATCCCCTCTATTCAATTGTAATGTGTTCTCTGTATAAGTTTACAGGATATCCAGGTAATTACAATAAGTATATATTTTTTCAATCAATTAAATATTCAATTCCTTAAATCCTCTTTGTCATGGAAATTGTGCATTTAAAACATTGGTTTGTGTTCATTTGTGACATCTCTCAATTCTTCCAGGGTTTCCCGGGGATCAAGGGAGACAGAGGGGAGCCAGGTCTCCCTGGCTACGACGGACTGCCCGGTCCCAAGGTAGCTTTATTTCTTCTTTCCTAATATGTTGGCAATGTAGGCCTTGGGTATGCTGCCAGGAAAATGAAAGGAAATCTAGACATTCAGTGAGAAAGGACCTAACCAATCTTCCCACAGAACATACTGTTGGGAACTCAGGGCTATTTAGGAGACCTATTCAATTATATTTCTGAGAGGCATTTATATAAACTACCAGTTTGTAATTATAATATAATAATAATAAAATACAATATACAAAAGGTGCTCTATGGCGCATAGCGCATTTCCACCTATCTCAATATGGACAAGTGGAAAAAGAAAGTGGAAAACTGACAGTATGTGTGTATGCATGGGTGTGTAAGCACACATGCATGTGCCTGCACGCCTTAGGTACCTGCAACTGTAACATTTAAATTTACAACTTTTCCTTCATATGCATTCTTTATTTCAGAATTGCATTGTTTCCAGTTTTTGTATATATTTTTCTCCAGTGTCCTGTTTCTAATACCTACACCATGTACACAGGTTCAAGATGTCACGGTAGCTGGAAACCTGTTCTTGAAATCTGATTACTACCTCAGAGTTTGTTATAAAATGGAAGTGTGTTTCAACTATAAAATCACGCATTTTCAGTTTTCAGGGTGCTCATGCATATTATAGATATTTGTCCAAATTTTCATCGCTGCGTGTGACTAATGTTGCAGGGTAAATCACCGAAGAGATCTGTAAGGTTACACGACGGTTCCTTTGGCTACGCTGAAGTCATCACGATTAAGGTATCCACCTGGAGTGATGCTATGAACTACCTGCTTATATTTTTTACAGGATGAACGTGATGCAAATATGCCTACTTAGGTTGTTGAACAACTGTGATTTACTTACTATTTAGACAAAATACGGTACTGTTGTAAAACCCAAAATTAAAACATTTAAAATGCAACTCAATTCATCAGAAAAGTTTCTTTAAATGTTTTCTTAGACAGGGCAGTTTACCTGCAAGTTAGCTTTGAGAATTCTTGCAGAAAGGTTGTATTATTATTTAAAATGTTGACTTAGTTATGAACATTGTACGGCATTACATTATATCATTGTACTCTTATTATAAATTTGTGGGTGTTATTGTATAAAGGGGACACACATTGGATGACCTCAACTAATGTTGTCTTGGAGGGGTGTTGGGATAGACAATGAGCTAATCTCTCTGTCTTTTGTAGGGTTCTTTATATGAAGTAATCACATTGAAGGTTTGTGAAGTATCAATCTTTGAGCATGTCGCATGAGAATTTCCTGTACAGCCATTTTTTTAGTAAAGTAAATGTTAAATAGAGACATTATTACATTTCAGAATTGTGATATGGATTATGGTCTGAAGATCACAATGGGAAATCTTAAAACATCCAGACAATGAATTGTGGCCACTAGCCACCCACTTAGGAATGTGTTCCACATTCAGCCAAAAAATAGTTTTCAGAAATGCAAAGGAATGGCTGTACATTAAATGGTGAAGTCGTTGTGTATTTGCTTGTATCTTTCAGTGTTGTTTGTTTACTGTGGTCTCATCAAATGTTTCCTCTGTTGTGTGGTCAATCTCAGGCTGACCGTGTTGTGTATGATTGGAGTCTAACATTAAACACTTTTCCAAAGAGCATGTGTGTCTTGTGCTGCCACCTGGCTGCTAATTTTGTTACAAACAAACCCAAAGATGGTGCTGCCACCTGTTGGATATTAAGCTGACTTGAAACTACATAGATTTTTCCACAACAGGAAACACTGTCAGTTTGCTTTTGCATGTTTCTGTAATAACAAATAATCACATGGATTTCTTCAAGGTCATCATGCATGCTACAAGGTCATTGTGCATGCTGCCTCAGATAACAGGATTGTCATTGTCTCCAGCATGTCTGTATATGTTCTCCGTGGTATGGCAGTAACTGCATGCTCCCTTGTGTTAATGCATGCTCCCTGCATATCTCAGGGAGACCGTGGACCACAAGGTCTGCGTGGTGGTCTTGGAGATGAATGGATCGCTAAAGTGGAATTAGTGAAGGTATGAGGGTAATTACCCTGATAGGGTGACCAGTTACAACAATGAGTACAGAGAGATTATTACTTTTATACTAGTATCATGTTGTCATACTTATTATCAAATAACATTTTATAACATAAAGTCTGTTTCTTTCCTGTAAATCTAATTTATCTGTTATTTGCTAAAAACAACTTTTGTTTTATTTTAAGTTTATTTTTTATCTGCCTAAGTGTCCTCACCTAGATTCAGCACTAACCAACACGTTGCAAATAGTAAAGAAAAAATGGTTAATGTGCGAGACCCTTGTGTGAAAGTAATAGAACTATCAACAGGGCTTGCAAAGTTAATTATTAATGATATGATTATCCTACTTTAAATGCTTTCAAAAATGCTCTTCAGTGTTTGCATGATACTCGTTGTTACAGTATTATTTAATTGTCAAAAAGTTATCATCTTTATTTAAATGCATGCAAATCTTTCATGCTAACCCACTGCATGAGACATGCAACAAGCACCTGACAATTAATTATCTTAACAGTTCTAAAATGTATGTTGCTGCCATCTCTTGATAACCCTACTTATTTGGGAAGTTCAACGTTTGGTCAAATTGCGTAAAATTTCAAGTGATTGATATCTGTGTCTGCAAAGCCACCAACTGCAATAAACTTCAGAATTTTCATGGCCAGATTTAAAGCAAAGAAACTTGTATTGTATTATTACTATTAGTATTATTACAATCTTACAGTGCATGTGCACCCCCAAGTATTGCTATAGTATTATTAGTATTATTAACATTTTACAATGCACCCAAATAGCACACACTGTGTTGTCCGCGTGTGTTTATGACGAGTGTGTTGTCCGCGTGTGTTTATGACGAGTGTGTTGTCCTCGTGTGTTTATGACGAGTGTGTTGTCCGCGTGTGTTTATGACGAGTGTGTTGTCCTCGTGTGTTTATGACGAGTGTGTTGTGTCCTAGGGAGAGCCAGGAGAGCCCGGCCCGACCGGCCTGCGTGGCCAGCCCGGCCCCACTGGCCTGCCAGGGTATGATGGCCTGCCCGGGCCACGGGGTGAAGTGGTGGGTGACATTCTCTTGTTACTGGCCTCATGGCTTAAGATGTTGAAAAGGTTATGCTGGTGTTGCAAAGTATTTCTTTTCTTTTACAAGTTTGGAAAACAAATACAAAATGTAATAAGATAAAATAAATGTTGTTGTTACTTCACTCAGAATTGACGGTTTTTACGCATTTGTGTATTTCATTTTAAGGATACACATGTTTTAGTGGTTCATATATTTGGTTTAGAAAAAACGAAAAAATTAAATCAGAGGGTAAAGTTCACAACTAATGAATAATCATGTTGTGTGTTTTAGGGTCCAGAAGGCCCAGAAGGACGAGTGGTGAGTCCATCACTTCTCTTTTGTTTCACACTATAGTTATAATAATCTTTATTTTTGCACCAAAATAGAGTGAAACTATATTTAGGAATGATGGTACTATTTTTAAAGCTGAGGATAAAACTAACTTGCAATTCAGTAAAGGGTTGTTTGGTTAATAGCAAGACTAAAATTAAAAACTATGTTGTTAAGAAAATCAATAAAACCTATACAGCAGTTTTGTCTTATTTACTGTTAGTGTTTGTCTGGCCCTGCACCAAGCTACTCATGTCTGTAAACTCTCTTCTGTCTAGAACAGATCACATGAAGTTATTTCTACTCAACACAAACTGAATGTGCTTCTCTAGTCACTTCTGTCATAGCCACATTTGTGGAATTGTTTAAAGAAAAATAACAGATGCCGAGTTGTAACAGTCAGACTATTTCTTTCAGGGACCACCGGGGAAAGTTGGAGGACCAGGACTACCAGTAAGTGATGTCTTTGCAACTCGCTTGACAATTTCTCTGATGAGTGAAACGTTACTCTTTGAGATTATCAGTACAGAGAGATATGGCAGAAGTCCTTTCATGACCCACAGATACTTGCACTGCTATCATAATGCTGTTATGAGTATTCTGTGGCAATTTCACAGTTTTGCTGGCATGAAGGTTGAAGTTTGTTATGCACTGGTAAACACGTGACATGTAAATGTCATGGGACTACTTTAATGGCTGCAACCAACAGCAGTATTTCTATGAGAACCGTTTCCCAGCACAACCTAATGTCTGTTGTATGCGTTCATCCCCATTGCAGGGCAAAGACGGCAAGGATGGCCTTACAGGACCAAAGGGTGATATGGTGGGTACACAGCATGCTTGATGTGCCCCCTCCCACCCTTACCCGGTCACGTTACCCTCTCATTGTTCTGTCTGTGTGCCGAGTAACTGCCTCTGCTTTCAGACGTTGTCTTCATCATTGAGGTACACAGTAACAATTATTTACCTTTTGAAGGTTTACTTGCCAGAAATCTGCAATCAGTCTGACTTTATAAATATTATATTTAATTTGAAGACATCATATTTGCACACCTGTCATGTTATTGTTGCAGTAAATTTTATTTGTGTCTAATTATAATTTTGATTATTGCACAATGTGTATCTCTCCACTTTGTTTTTCAGTTGTGACGTGTGTATAAAAACTGAGTTGTAACTCATGACACATGTTTGTAAACAATCTGTCACATATAGCACATGTATTTCCTTTTCCCAGAATTTCAGTAACTTTACTTGATCTAATATACTGTTTTTAAGTTTCGGATAAACACATTTACTGCCACAGCTGTTGTTTCCTATGTTTACAACCAGAGACATTTATTTCCAATTGCCCATCCAATGTCCCAGCTAACCCAAACAATTCCTTCCTGGCTCCTTGTGTCTGTCCCAGTTGAAACTTCTAATCCCCCTCTGTCTGTCTGTCGTGCCTGTTTTGTTACTTCTAATTGTTTTTGGTTAGTAAGTAACTGTTTTAGTTAATGTATTTCTATATCCAGCACTGGTAGTTTCATAATTGTCAGTGTCAGTAAAGATATTGTGTTGAAGGCATACTTGTGAACGATCACTGTTCGTTATAATAAGTGGCATCTTTATTCTTTGTTTCAGTGACTTTAAGCAATTATTCATTTCCATCCTACATTGAAAATTACATTTCCTTTGACCTTAGAGATTTTGACCCTGTTGTTGAGCAATAGCAAAACTATTATGTCTACTAATAAAAAATACGGTATTTTAGCACTACTCACTGGCACAGCCTGATGCATAGCAGCATCAGTATGTGACAATGTCAGATGCAGTCAGAAACACTGTAGAGTCCTGGTAGACCATGACATCTCACAGGATCAGTTGCTCACTTGCCTTGTCCAGTGTCATCTTCATTGCGCCTCACTTTTGACTTTGTAGGGTGACAAGGGTCTGCCTGGAACTCCGGTGGGTCTTTCTTTACATGTGTTGTTTTCTCCATTTTCAAGGGCTCTGCCTCAACCCCCCATCCTCCCCCCTCTGCATGTTCCAACTGCTGAATCTGTCAGTGTTTGGGGCCACGGATCCCCCATATGTTTCATATAATCAACAGTAATAGTGACTTTGTACCTGTCAATATCCTTGGAAATCAAGCTCAGTGGAGCGACAAATACAAACGAGTCACCAATGTCTGAATTCAATGGTGAACACAACCACAACATTAATTAGTCTCATCACATACAACACTTGAGTTGTCAGCAGATGGAGAAAGTGCCAGGAAGCTAAGGAAGATATCCAATAATAAACAGGACATGTTTTTAGACACCAGCAAATAAAATATAAGTGATCTGTGTAGGGCTCGCTTATGGCATTTATTTAAACGTGGGTCCTTTATTATGTTTTGTTGGTGTTGGGACAACCACTGCTCTGTTCTCAGTGGCGCTGTTGTGGCATGTCCTCCAGTCTATCCCAGGTCTATATTTAATCCCATTGGTGTCAGAAGTAGTACGCCTGGGAAGTAGTGGGAAACATACGGCAGGTCAACAGGAAGTGATGCCGTCTCCCTGTCTCCCTGGGACCAAGGCTGCTGTTGTATTGTTCCACTGACTTAGACACAATGGGTCGACAACAGAACACACATCCACCCTGTGTGTGTGTTGTTTTACTTGTGTTGACATACACCCCAGGTGGCCGGCACCCCTGGCGTTTACTGTCATCTCTGTAAGACACGTTCTGGGTTCTTCCCTTCCATATGTCAGGCTCCCGGTGTGGCTGTAACATCCAGTCGTGATCGAACAGTTGGGTTGGGTACAAGTTGTATGCATTACACAAGTCACAAGTTTATGCCTAAGTATATGATATATTGTTAACGATAGTGACATTACATAAATTATTTATTTTGTACTTTCACTGTGTTAAGTAATAATGTAAAGTCACTACACTTCATAGCCTTTGATTCTTAAGTAACTATATTTAAATCATCTTGTTTCTTTGTAGTGGATTTGTTTGTTGTTAGATGAACTTTTCAGTTAGTCTTTGGCCAGTTACCCTACACATCATTACTTGGACCATGGGGTGTCCTGTCCTTATATGACAAACACTGACTGGTTCACTCTACCCCCCTCCCTCCCCGTGACTTTCTTTTTTACACACTCCTGTTTGTCTTGATGTCTATTCATTGGACAATGACTGACATATAACTTAAACGATAGACATAACTAGCATGTTATATTTATGTAATTTACTTGAACTTGTTTTTAGTTGATAACAACATCGATATGGTTGTGTAGTTTTTGTAAAGTCACATTCGCATATTGTTTTAACTGCTATAAACTGTGACCTTAAATTGTGATTTTGTAAGTTGTACCATATATATTGAGGTGTGAAAATGCATAAAACTAAAAAACAACATGTACCCTGGTAGTTTGTTTGTAAATGATTTGGTCAGAAGGAGTTTGTGTTTGATAATCTGATAGTTTGATAAAGTGTAGGAAAATTAGGTTGTGGTGAGACATTGGACAACTATTATTTGAGGTGTAAGAACATGTGAAGAATCCACCACGATGGTGCATTACTTGACCATTGTCCAAGACCTGTAGTGGCCACACTTAACACTGCGAGAACTGACCTTTCAGGGAAGCAGAGGACCCGAGGGATATCCTGGTGCCCCTGGGCCTGTGGGGGCCCCGGGAGTTATGGTGGGTTCAGGGGTAGCATGTCGTCTTCCCCAGACTGTGGGTCAGAAATGCATCATTTTCTGACCTTTTGATTTGAAAAACCCCGAGGATCTTACATAAAATATGGCCGTAATTAGTAACCATGAAAGTTGATGAAAGTATCTACCAAGTGTACAATATATGTTTGTGGGTAAATTATGAACAGACTTTTGTGAAAAAAGGACTCATTTGGAAATACTGTTTCTATTATCAAATGAATATACATATTATTTTAGCAGGACCAGGAACATGTGTAAATAATTAGTATATTCATTTGATACTCGGGATGGTTGCTAATTACAGCCATATGTTTGTCACTATCCTAGTTTGGTACAGTTTCATCCAGCTGTGAAACTGCTCAGTACAAATCTACAGAGGTACTGCAGAGCAGCAGGTTCTTTCATTTGGTATTACAACATGTTGAAAACTGGTTCATATTGTTTCATCATGATAATTGGTCGAAAACACTGTTTAGTGATTTCTAGTTATAATACCAAATGCAAGTACTCCTGTCAGGTTGTAGACAGGTCCAGTGATGTATGAGCCTTACTCAGAGGGAACACTACATAGTGAGCCAGAAGGTTCTAAGTGGAGAAAGGCTCAATCACTGTGTGTTAACATTGGATACATGGTAATAGGTTTGAATGTTCTTGAATGCCTTGGAAGTTACAATTGGTTTTGCAAAGGTTGCATTGAGAAGTTAATTGGTTTTGCAAAGGTTGCATTGAGAAGTTAAACAGTTCTCTCTTGGAAAGATAATACTAGGTTACAAACGTTTTAATCGACGGAGGTGTCTAACAAATATTGGATTTCATGATGGCATCTAAAGTACAGATTTCCTTGTGCAGTTTTATTATAAAAAGATAATCTAGAATGTGATTTCACAGATTTCCTTTACATTAAAAATATGGCATTTGTTTTGCATAATGCCACATCTAAAACAGTTCAAATTGCATTCTAAAATAACATTTTGTGAGGATAAAATGATATGCAAACAGCAAGACATAAAATATTGTACTTTGTAGTATTTCTTAGTAAAGCAGGCCAGAATGAAATGAATGTTCTGTAGTAAACACACCACGCTGTGATCTTAGTAATAATGGTTCTTTGGAATACGTGTATTTCCGTGCATGGCGGTTGAATAGAAATGGTAGTTTATATGTGAAGGCTTTCAGGGCAAAATGTGATAGTTCTACTTTTGTGTTGTGGCTAAATAACTGACTTATGCGCTTCATCCCATTATTGCATCAACCAAACTTTGTACATAATATCGTAATATCTTAAAGAATACAAAATTATAGCAACATACAGCAATACCAGAAAACGTTTTATGCTTTTTCCCAGTCTAAATTTCACCCTAATTGGTGCCTATTACATTTTGACCTGAAATCCTTCATTTTGAAAAGTGTGGTTAGAGACGAAATGAGTTCTCCTCAGCTAGGGCATGTTCCGCTGTCAGATACTATATGGTGTCCTTAACGCTGTCACTTATAGGGTGAAATAGGTTCCCCAGGCTGGCCTGGGAAGCCAGGCAGAGAGGGAAAGCCCGGCCCCTTGGGCTTTAGGGTGGGTCAGATTTGCTGATTCAGCATCTATGTTGTGTGTCTGCAACTCTGTGGTTTCGCCGTGGTTCTTCATGTTGCCGTTATCTAACTAAGTTAATTAACACTGTTAAATAAGATCCAGCTTCTTGCATTATGTAACTATTTATATCGCTAATAAATGGAAGGGAATTAAGATGTACATGTATCAAGTTTTAAGAAGTGTATAAAGTACCAAGTCATGAACATAACTTGGATCATTATGTGTCGCAAGGATATAAGCAACTATGTTATGTCAACTCAGATTATGCATTTAAGGGTTATTAAAACATTTAATAAAACTAAAAGCAATAATAATATCAAATCATATGAGGTTTATATCAGTTACTTGAAACGTTGCAAAAATATGTAATTATAATTAATAAGTTGAAATGTGTAATCTGGAGTTTATTTCCAGTACAAATATATTTGATGAAATCCCCAATTGTCCTAAGGCTGTATTATCTTTGCAGTGTTCATAATTATTTTGATGTTTTTATTATTGCCACCATTCATTGGTTGAAACTTTAAAGATTAACAGATCAACTTCAACAATATTCTGTTAAGTGGTTGATTTAGAATCACATTTATTTAATTTTAAGAAAATTAGTAAATTATAAATAATACATATTGTTCGTATTGTAATATCAGTGTTAACGAGGCATCAATTATAGCTGTAACTTTTTAAAATACTATTTCTGCAATAGTGATATTTATCATCAAACACAGCAGTAGCTCTCCTTGGTGACTTAAGGACTTCAAAAGTGTGTTTGCTTATAACATGTTAGAAGGTGTGGTTGGTTACTGGTTATTGTTGCATGGCCAGGCATAATGAGGCATGGCTTCTATAGACAAATATGTTGTGTAGAGTCGATGTTGACAAATAGTCATAACTGATCGATATTGTATTTGAAAATCAGTAGCATGTTTATCTGACTTGGCTGTCAGTCTCAGATTGCATAGTCTGTGCTTGTGATAGATGTGAACTGTATTGGTGGCTGGAAACAGTCATATGTATTAGACAGTAATTGAGGTTGACATTCTTACAATATTTTAATGTCTCTGTGTGAATATACAGGACAGGGTAATTACTTGTTGTTGCAGTGTTGTGCATATTTATTGAGTAGAGAACATCATGACAATGTTTGATGTACAGGTAATTGTTTCCATTGGTCTGTGATGTGTTCTTTATGATGGTGTTAGTTGTGTCACCAGACACAGTGTGTCCAAATGTCACTTCCTTTCCCATCATTCTCACTTGTCCTATCTACACCTGTTCACTTCCATCCCACTCCCACTTGCAGGTGTCCCAAGTTCCCCCGAGGGTGACAGACACTGACCGTCTGTTTGTTCCCCTTCCCACCTGGACTATGGACCGTCTCTCCCCCTCCCGCTACGGGAACATGTGTCCCACTGTTCACACGCACCATGCCTTTTCAGGGGGCGTCTAGTCTCAACTGCACCTCAGGGGGTTGCCGTGGATCCCTCGTGGGTCCCGCTGGTCCCCCTGGCCCCCCTGGGGAATCCGGGCTCCCCGGATCCAAGGGAGACCCGGGTTATCCCGGCAAACCCGGGTTCCACGGTGAACCCGGAATGCCGGGTCTCCCCGGGTACAAAGGGGAGCAAGGTCCGGTGGGACCCCATGGGATGCATGGTCCCCCTGGGAAGAGCGGTCCCGTCGGTCCCCAGGGACCCGAGGGACTGCCAGGGTTGCCGGGAGAACCAGGGACGCCAGGGAAACTAGTGAGTGGAGGTCGTCTACGCGTAACTATGGCAACCTGTTTCAGCTTACGGATTCATTCTTCAGCGGAATGTGACTTTACTGGTCATGTGATCATCTGTAAATGGCTTCTCCGTTGTCTCGATGTATTTTATCACCGGTAAAACATTTGTGTGGACTTAAAACCATTTTCTAGTAAACACCCAGTTACTTTTAATTAATATTAGTTTTACATTAAGGTATTTCGCTAAATCGTATCGTGATAATAATATGAGTGCAAGTTCAATGACATTTTGTTCCCAACCTGTGGTAATAATAGCGCTTGTGTTTGTTGATTTTGCCATACTAACCATTTATCATTGAGTGCTTGATTGTGTTTAAGTGACAAAATCCTTAACAAATAAACATGTAAATTTAAGTAAAATCAATTGTGTTTGATGTGTTGTTGTTTTCTGACAGCTTAAGTTTTAGTACTAACCCAATAACTAGTACAATTTACCATTTTACTAACAATCTAACAACCTCCCCTCTCTCATTCCCACCATGTTTTCTTGCCCAATTTGTTTAATGTAAACATTTTGTTTGAACTAACACGGGAACAAATTGTTTTGAAATAAACACTTTAAATTATGTCAATATCATAATTTAAGAATTAGCATTACAGCAATTTGTTTCAAGAAAAGAAAGAATAGTTCATTTATATGTAAAAAGTGATATTCTTGTAGATCTTATTTATATCCCCACAACATTTGTAATCTGACTGGCAAAATGTCTTATGGACACATCATGTTGTGAACCTGATTTCAAAGACTTAAACATACAATTTAATTTCAGTCATCTGTTGGATACAGAAAAAGCTAAACAAATAGATTGATTGAAGGATTAAATTCTGGTAGAAGCCATTTACGATGAGACTTTCGGTAAAGTTGATTCTGTCTGGTAGAAGCATGAACACATTGGCGTGCATTTTCAAGTTGTGACAGATTTGTTGTATAGCTGCCAGAATAAGATGATGAGACAGTCTCAATGTCCACAGATAATGAAAACATTACTTTGTGCACATCATTAGAACATTTCTTTCAGATTTTACTTGTTCCTTTCAACAGTTACATATTTTGCAACAAAAAACATCTCAGAGCAATTATCTGATAAAAGATCAAATATTAAGTCAATTTTTAATGTAATTATTTAGTGGATTCACTGGTTTGAGGCACAAATCTATGTGAGATCAGAAAAATACAGAAATTCTCAGGGATCAAAATATACAATAACATTTTGTGTAAACGAAAAATGAAACAAGAGCTGATTAAACTCATGGTGTAATTTGGAAATGCAGGCCAATGGATCGTGCACGTGCGTGATTGAATTTCTCTTTTCCCACCAGCCGCTGAATGATTGGATGCAGCCCTGCAGAGCGCCCTCTCATGGCATCCTTGGTCGATGCATTCTGCATTTTGCGTGACTTTTGCCCTGCACGCTGCTGCCATCTGTGGGCAGGAATTCTGGGTAATGTCTTGTTATCTCAACAGGCATTCCCATGGATTCCCGTGTCACATCTTCCTACTTTGTCACATCTATTTTTTCTCTCCCAATCATAAAGGGTGCAAAGGGAGACAAGGGAAATCCAGGACATATTTCGACGAGGACGAGGAATGGAAACAACTTCCCGACAACATTTGTAGAGGGTCCGCCTGGACCCCCCGGGGAGCCAGGACGCCCAGGAGACAAGGTGAGACAGATTAGTGTTTGAGCATCTCATTGTTGTCTTAGTAAATCCTGTAGATGAAGTGATGGTCACATAGGGAGCTGTACAAATGGCTTCATGGTTTGCTTTTGTGGCACTGCCGGTTGAAACAAAACCTATTTCCCCCATCTGTAATATAAAGTAATTATTGCATAAAGCATTTTTGTTACGTATTTAACAGATTCTGTTACCCACAGTTCTGATTCAATTATTCACAAAATATGCCACAAAAAAGTAGATAGCTAACTTGCATGTTCCTTTTATCACTTGGTGACATTTTTATTGTCACAGATAATTGCAAATTATGTTTATGCTGCTTGCATGATGCTATACCTTTTCTTTGAAATGTTTTATTGACTGTTTTTATTGCTGAAATCGCATGCTACAAAGATTATGTGCACAGTACTGGGATAAATATTTGCAGAACCAATAGTTCTGGATTTCCGAAAACGTGTGGTTTCTAATTACTCATGTATCATTAACTTTGATGTGAATCATTCACATCCACACCCTAAAGATGTGCTCTAATTGTCACTTAAAAATCAAGCTTTGGCTATTTTTTCTTTAGTTTGAATATTCTTGGAGAAATATTACTTAATATAATTTAAATTATATATCATGATTGTTTTTATTAAATAGTAAAAAAATAATTTGAGCTATACATTCTACTTGAAATAACAAACCACATTTGAGCAAACATTCTGGTAAAATAGCTGTAATATTTCACCCTGTACTGTTCACCGTATGCATGCATAGAGTGCAGTGGTAGACAGTTGCCTGTGTTCTCATGCCTGGTTTCTCTCACGGACCCAGACACGAGTGGGGGCGTGTCAGATTAAGGTGCTTCGCCTGTTGTCACGACGACAGGCCTTGGCCTTGCTCAACTCTAGATCAAGGTCATCTCCTAGACGCCGCCATGTCAGGAGTCATGACAACGGCAGCGATGGCGAGTTAGAATCAGTTCGCTCTCACCTCAAACAGTTGCTTGAGGTATCACCAGGAGGGCCACAGTGACAGGCGGAGTGGTGGCTGTCTATAGTGTTTCACTCTCTGTGTTTCCCTCCATTTAATATTTGATTAATTCCTCAGTAATCTGATATCTCTGGAAACGGAAAACATGTTTAATTTTTTGTTAATGATTTGATTGATTTTTCAAAGTAATATGCACATGATATGCATAGTTTGTGACTGGCCAATAAACGTAACTAATTAATTTATAATAAATGTTCTTCCCAAAGGTTCTCTGTATAAAGTGATGAGGCAAATTAACTAATACAGCTACTAACTAACTATTCTGATTTGCATCCAACTTATTTCTTATATATATATACATCTTGATTCTAACTTTTCAGTAGAATTGACTAATGTCGAGGTAGCTTTTGAGACCATACCAACATATATAGCTCTCTTGTAACCAAACTGATTTGTCTGGTGGAAGTTCCTAGTGGAGATACATCATGACGGCTTTCCCATCACACACTTGTATGAACTGCTACTAACGTGTCCATGAGGATGCTTGACCAACACAGTCTCGGTGGGAATGGTTCTAATCATTTCTTGTCACAACTGTACGTTTCTCGGGGTGGTCTAATCACAACACTACTTCCTTTCACTCTAGGTATTTTGCATGTTATGGATGAATATTTAAATTTTAAAATAAAATCTGCATGAAGTCCGGTAGCATGAATTTAATATTGTATTTTATGTTCTTTTATATTTTATTCACTTAAATATTTTCAGCATTAAATGTGTTACACATTTAACATTGTAAGTATTATATATAAGTATTATATATGCATATATATAGTGTATGTATGTATATGTATATATGTATATATATATATATATATATATATATATATATATATATATATATGTGTGTATATATATATATATATATTTATATTTATATATATATATGTATGTATACATATGTATGTATGTATATATATATATATATATATATATATATATATATATATGTGTATATATATATGTATACATACATATATATATACATATATGTATACATACATATGTTTGTATCAAAAACAAATGAAATTTGTCTAGTTTGCCAAAACAATTTATGCTTATATATAATATATATATTAATATATATATATATATATATATATTAATATATATATATTAATATATATATATATATATAATATAATATTATTAATATATGTATGTGATGATGTGATACTTGCATCATTTATGTTATTAATTTATGCTTATATATAATATATATATTAATATATATATATATATATATATATATATATTAATATATATATATATATATATATATAATATATATTATTAATATATGTATGTGATGATGTGATACTTGCATCATTTATGTGCTTCAAAGACATCCTGTCTGTCTTGATGTAGACAAGTATTGATGACCTTGTGTGACCTTCCCTCCAGGGTGAAGTTGGTTTGCCTGGACCGTTGGGACTGGGTGTGAAAGGTGACAAGGGCGACAGAGGCAAGAGAGGGCGCAGAGGGAGGAAGGTAGGTGACCGGGGCAGTCCAGTAGCTGCCAGGGTAGGGTATCTACCCTCAGGTGGCCATTGTTGAGTAAAACATGTAATAGAGGCGATAGTGTGAAGGACCAGTAATGGATGAGACCACCACTGCCACGTCGTCTGGTACGTACATCTGTAGCTCCTCCTACCAGTTAGTTGGCTTCTGTTCTCTTTGCTCCGTAGCTCTGTGCTCTGACGGTGATTGGGTGTAGAACATGGCTGACTTCTCCAGCACTGCTGGCTGTCTTGTACCTCGCTGAATGGTGCCCAATAGAAGAATGTATGCAGTCACCTATCTCAAGTGTCTCGACCACAAACATTCTTTGAAAAGTGATTTATACCTTTCCAAAAAATGTTTCTCAAAATGTGATAAAATCTATATAAATTATTTATTTTTTAGGCTGTTATGCCACACTGATGCCTTTAAAATGCTCACTACATGAAATTGCTCTGTGTTGTAAATTTTATAAATAATAACAAACAATCAAAATTTATTATTAAAGATTGCTATGAAGAGAAGATTTCTAGTTGCAATGTTGTCTTGTATTGGGCACCATGCAGTACGTCTTTGGTAATAGACGCAAATTTATGTCATTGTATTTCCTTCTAAATGGTTTCGATTATCGTGGTAGAATTAATTATGATGTAGTGTTCTTGTCTTTGTTGTTAAATCTGTATAATTTGTAATGTTTCACATAATTGTAGTCAGTTTTCTTTCATGATGAAGTGATATCTGTTACAGTGTGTTGATCAGTGAACGTGTACCATTGTGTGGTCAATTTAGTCATGGTTACTTAGTTTTGTGTTGTCGTGTTTATTGGTTGTAACAACTTTGATATTGTGCCCCGTGCAGTCCGTAGGAGGGCCTAAGGGGGAACCGGGCGAGTTTGGCCACCCGGGGCCCATGGGCCCCCGTGGCCCTAAAGGAGATCTTGGAGATTTAGGTTTACCCGGGCCACAGGTAAAACAGCTGTTTCAGTCTCAGCATGTCACATATGAGAAACAAAGAGGAAAACGTGATGTAATGTCTTATTATTTCTTCAGTTCAGTTGTAAGATTTAGATTTGTTTGTTGTAGTTTTTTTTTGCATTTTAAAGTAATTTTACTTTTATATGATGTCTTAAAATACATGCAGTGTCATAGAGGCGTATATTTGCAGCACACAGAATGTTAGTGTATACTCAGAAGACTGGATCAAGTTGTAGAAGTGAAAGATTTATCCTAATTACTGTCACAACATTATGAGAATCATCCTTCTTATTAATAAATAAAAGTCTGGTTAATGAAAATGCCATGCAGCAGCTATACTCACTTTCAAAGATGTGGTTTTTAAAGAAAGTTAATAAAACTCCTACGAAGAAACTACAGTGACAATGCTAACAGTGTTGCTGATATTATTTATCCTCACTGTAGAACAAAGTCGAGCTTGAAATTGGTTCAGCAGAGAGAACTGTTTAATAGTTAGCATGCCCAGAAATGTGAGCCTTGCTTGTCCCCCTGAATTTATTTTCTTGTGTAAAGGAAATCCCTCACAATTCCTCATTGAAAAATGCTCACATAATGATAATTTGTAGACATATTACTTTTGGAAAATAATCAATAAAGCAAATAGATGTGGGTTCCCTATGTCATGGTTGACGCGATGTCTCACTTTGGCGACGTGCTCAAGTAACTGTCCCTGGGTCATAGGGAGAAGTTGGGCCGATTGGGCCAGCAGGTACAGACGGAAGACACGGAGAGAAGGGCATTATGGGACCTCGCGTGAGTGTCGCATGACCATGCAAGCATGCATGCACATCCCGCGTGTTTGGTGCACGCTGCGTTTTTGGTCACTGCTGACATTTTGTAGTTGCACAAGGAACCGAGACTACCAGTTTATGATTTGGGTTGTCAGCTGCATTGTTGTGTTGACAGTGTGTCAGCATTTTGGTCGACAATGTGTCAGCGTTGTGGGGGTTAACAGCATGTTTGTGTTGTCTGCATGGCAGCTTGGTCAGAGTTGATGAAACACCAACATTGTGATGGGCAGTCGCATGTCAGTGTTATCACTGTAGGAGCGATAGGGCACTTTAAAGTATGTTGTCGTTACCCTTTGCCAGCATGTTTCCCATATCAGCACTTCAGTATTACCAGCTTTGTCTGCATGATAACTTTGGTGTGACCAAGTTAAGGTAGACTAAGTCCTGCTATTTCCTACCCCCTGTCAAGTTGTGTCATCTGTGGATGGTACGGACACAAGGACACATCATCTAGTAGTTGGTTAGGTTTTTATCTTCTTAAAGTAGAAGACAGAGACAATTCAGGCAGCCATTGTGACAACACATTTAAGTTTGATTTACATACAACATTTGTTGCTCAGAAGGTATTACTCTTTTCCCCCACCGCGAGTGTTTGTGTATCATCTCACCAATTGTTATTGGTACATCCACACCAGCCACACTGTACAAGGGTGGTTCAGTCTTATGGTTGCATTACTTATCTTCCGTCACTGTCCCGGGCTACGCACTCAAATATACACCTGAATGAACTGGGGAAGATAGTGTGAACCAGATTGTCAAAGTTACAGTAGAAAATAGTGTACTTGTACTCATGTTGACATAGCCATAAACTCTCACTATTCACTATATCCTGTACTCATATATTACATTATGTCACTGTAGTCCTAAACATTTACTACAGAGGCACATTGTACCATACTCGTGTATCACATTATAGGCCTATGTTGCAACAAAGTTTAAAACCGAGTCAGATGAATAATTGGGGTTACTTTCAAGAAGGTGAACATGTCTATTGAATGAGGCATGCAACATTTATTTGGTTTTAACTCGCCTGTGTGTTGTTTAATTTGACTAGCCATTGACAGTGCATGCTTGGGTGTTACTGAAAACTGCCTTTGCACAACACCAGTAACCTCATGCTTGTACACACAGTTTGACATAGACACCAGTTATGATGCGAGTCTGTTCTTGTTAGGAAACATTTCGCAAAAGGCATCACACTGTAATGATGGGTGGAATCTACTTAGATGTGTGTTAATTCACTCTTTTTCGTATATAAAGACATTTATTGACTGGTTAGTTCTAACGCATCACTTTGGAAAGGATCTGGCTAGATGAAATTCCAATCTAACCAAGATTGTCTGGAATTGCTTGACCTTCGACAAGGTACAAACACAAGGAACACGCTCATGTGTATGCTACATGTGGCATCCAGCAGTTAACAGACTTAGTCGCAAATTTGATCTTTTCCAAGATAAAGAATTTCAGATATGAAGGTCTCAACATTTGATTGGATTGGCCCAATTTGTTCACGGTGTGGATCATAATCACCGCTTCAACGCTTCAGTTAATACTTGCTCTGTGTGTGCACGTGTTGTGCGTGTGTGTGTTGTGCGTGTGCACTATGCACTAACACATTGATGTGTTAAACATATATTGCTGTATGTGTTCTGAAATCTACAGTTGTGTACCTCATTTTACCAGTATGCATTTTATTGTTGGACAGATGACATAGAACATATATATGTCATGTGCAATTTAACAAGGCCATGGTGAGAAAAGGAATAAATAGAACATAATATAACATTTTGAATCTTCTAAGATGTAATATTACTTGAAAACATTAGCAGAAAGTACTAATTGTACTTTCTACGCCATGTCAATAACCCAATCATGTTACAAGAGTATAACTTATGATCTAGGCAGCTAAAGATGCTACACATCTAACAGACAAAACACAATATTGGAACATTCTCTCTCTGATGCGCTTTAGGGGTTTCCTGATATCTCAGCTACTGCTTTGAGGGTCTTACAACCTCTCGTCTGCTGCTTTAAGGGTTTCGCGGTGTCTCCGCTAGTTCCTATGTAGTTGATCTTTGTTGCCTGAATGACATGTCTTTCCTTGCTTTATGCCTTCCGCGCCCTACAATAGGGTTTCCCGGGGAAAAAAGGTGAGGTGGGTGACCAAGGCCCCACAGGGCGTGATGGGTTAATAGGATCTCCAGGGCTGCCCGGCCCCCCGGTAAGTGTCTCGTCACCCCAGTGGGGTGACACCCTGCTTCACGTGGAAGTCTTTATTCTGGTTATTGCGCACAAGAATAAATACTTCCATGTATGTTTTGTAAATGTCCAGAATGTGATGTAAGAAAGGATTATTATATGTACAACTTGTTACATGACAGAGTTTCTTAGATAATTGCAAATAAAGTTGATTAAAATGAGTTTACACATTGATTATGTTAACGTCAGGTAAGTGAGTAAGGTATATGGCAACCATTAATTAAAATCTGTTTTGAAGGTGACCTACAAACGTTGTATATTCCTAAAGTTGTTAACCATGCAGAATTGCGAAACTGAAAATCGACATGACCTGTTAATGCTAATAATGAAGTGTGACGCATGAGAATATATATTTGAAGTGATACTGTATTTATTACACCTTAACATAATTATGTGCTTTTCAGTGTGGTAAGACAAGATCCAACTGTTTATTATAAGACTTATACATACATGCACGCACACATGCAGGCAAGCATACACACATACACACACTAATAAATGTGTTATTGTTGCATAATGATGGACCCAGGGGGCCCTCTTATACCTTTTAAATTTGTTTTTTTTTTGGACTTTTCTTAATGTGTGCGTGCCTACTAGAATAATCTAAAATGGGAAGTTATGTGTGCAATACACATTTTAACTACTTCTGCAGTTCAAATGTTAGGGCAAACGTTTTCAACAGTACCTTTTGTCCTCCAATATCATGGTCCTAGACAATAGAGCGGATAATGTAGTCGACATTTTGGCGAACCTTGTGAGGTGTAATTGGAGGTTGGTTGTGTTCCTCCCATAAACTACCCTCTCTGTATCTGCCATTGATGACTAATAATGGAAAAGAAATAATGCAAGAACAATCAGAGTGTATGGAACAATGTGTTTTCACTGAACCTACCATGTACATATGTGTATGCTGCAACTTTGCAGGGAGAACCAGGAAATCTTGAGGGTGGAAGTGGAGATGGGGTAAGTCAACAATGACAGCTATATCCTGTGTTGCCTGGTTTCAGTAATATTTTGTATATTACCAGAACATTACCTTTTTATTATTTTGACATCTAGATATAACACCATTTCACATATAATACACTGGCTTCAAAGAAATAATTAAATGTGCTTGTTCATTATATTGCACCCACCAGTTTCTGTTATGTGTTTATAGTTTATAATTAAGAAATTGTGACATATTCATCACATTGTCTCTCGGCAATGTATACAAAGGAACTACACCAGTGATCCAAAAATTACACAAAATGATAATGTAGTTACTGTTGTAATGACACAGAACTGAAGGTTGATGTGTTTGTAATGTTTCAGGTTCCCGGGTCTCCTGGACCACCCGGACCCATGGTAAGTGGAGGGGCACAGACAAGTGCCCTGAAACAACTGAGTGTTACAACTACACCTGGTTATTCTGACCTCACAGGGCCTTTAAGGCTGTGGTTGTCTATGGAGGTTCTCTTACTGGATGCTCTGTGTGAAATAGACAGGCTGCAGAGAGACATGACAAGTACAACCAGTCTTACTTGTTTAAGCTTGCCCTGCACGACTGATTGACTGTTCTGTAGTCACCATTTGAACAATACTTGAAGATAACAATGTAACTTAAATTTTTTAAATAAAGGATAATAGTAACTATAAAATATATTATTTTATGAAAATGAAATATTGCAAGTTAGGGCCAATGTTTCAGCAGTGAGGAACTTTTTTTGCTAAATAGTTTGTTGTGTAATGAAAATATTGTTTTGTTTGATTTTTAAATATATGGTGTATTGTCTATCAATTATTAAATACTTGAGGAGATTATGCAAATTTAATGGTAATTTATATTTCTCTAATTGCCCATGGTTTCATGACAGTGTCAATTTACTGTTTCATAATATTCATATTGTGTACCTGTTCCAAGTTGAGCTAATTTCAATTATGTAAATTGGTGCTTTATTACAACAAACTACTATAAACATAATGATGACATTGTTATCATAGAAAAGAAGTTACACATTTACAGTAAGCATGCAGCTATGATTTAGTTGAGTAGTTATTTCATGCAGTCATTAAAAAGTTACTTATTCTTCATATCTCAAAGAATACAATACAAATAATTATGGGTATGGACACATTTTGGTAGTAGAAATATTAAGAACTGTTATCATCTATATTCTATGTGTACAGGGCCCAATGGGACTACAAGGTGCACCAGGAATTAAGGTAAATTTGGTTGAACTGATTTATTAATGCTTTTAGTCATTGTCCATGAAAAATGTTGTCAGCTCAAAGTATGGTTGATGTTACTATTTTTGACATTGATTGGAAAAATATTCAGAAAAGCAGCATCCCTTGAACCATTGTGTAGATGCACACAGCGGCACATCATCTTTCATGTTGTGATGAACTCCAAAGTGTGAACTTCTCTGTGCAGTGATGTATGACTAGCTCTGTGTGCGGTCACGCGTGACTTAAGCTCTAGACCCGTCTTGCTTGACTAGCTTCGTTCTGGACCAGTGTGCAGCCATGCATGACATTGTCCCTTTTTACAGTATTGCCCGACGGAACTTACTCCTGAGGCATGCCGCGATCTCCTGCAGATGGTGAGGGTAAGAACCCTCACAACGTAGTTATGGTGGTGGGAAATTTGTGGTGGTGGGTGATAATAACCTCTTGACTTAATGAGTTAGTGATTACTTGGTGTGACATAATAGTTGACTGGGAGCAGACAGGGCTCAGTAGTCGCACATGTGCTTGGTGGAGGTGTCGAACTGCACTGATGTTAACCTGTAGCTTGGCTGCCTTTTGTACCTTCAGGGAGAACGAGGATACGCTGGACAGAAGGGGGAACCGGTAAGGTTTCAATTGAATTCCATCTCCCACTACCTTTTTCTGAGTAGCCAACACACTATACAGAACCCCCGCATGGTGTGACATATATGTAGTCACTTTTAATTCATCCACATTACTGTAAATATATGGTAATAAAACAAATCATGTTAGTAGGTAGAATACGTATTAAATAATTGAAGTTAATTGTTTTATCCACTGCTTCATCCCGCCATTGAATGAGCATGTTGCTACACATTTAAAATAGAGTACTGATTTCCTATCACTAGGCAATGTCAAGAGGGCGTCTCTAAAAAACATAGACGTACTTCTAGGCACATACGAACAGTTAATTATTACTGCCTTATATCTTAACTGGTTTGCGCATGCGTCATTGACGAGCGTTTGCAAGTAGCTGTCCCTGATTGCATGAAACCTCTCAATCTGCATGCTGAGTTCGTTCACAATACTTATATCGTTTATATGTGTTTGGTTTTCAGTTAGTTGGTTTCATTTTATTTTTGTTTCCAAGTGTCAGCAGATTAACAACATAATAAATTACGCCAATAAATTATTCAGAAAGCAATGCCAGAGACTAACAACATAATGCAGTTGCCATGTTGCTGAGAGTAACTGCATGTTGAAACTCGTAGCAGAATTAATATTTGATAATTTCCACTCACACTAGCAAAATCGCCTGTTAAGGTTAATATTTTATATACTGAATTTTAAGCATTTAATGGTACATTACCGATTTTTCGTTAATCAATTAGTAACTCTTGATGTAATATTTAGTTTGAAACGTTGTTTCCTGAGTTATGTTTTATTTAATTATTTTCATGCCGTATTATTGTAAATGTTTTATTATTTTATTTAAACAATTGTCTACATTTTACTATAATTCAGTTGCAATATATTATTATTTCTTTGTCAGTGTTAAGTGTTTCGGTGTTTCATATAAAACCAACACAAAACACATATTTGAGTAGATTTCCATTTTAATAAACTGATGTGATTTTTGCATAGAAATCACGTCAACTTCATACTGACTGCATGTGGTTTGCATGTCTCACGTGGTACATACAAGCAACCTATGTTGATTGTGTGTTCCATATATTGCCCAGAGTTGTACATGTTGTTCCTTGCTACATATCGTTTGACAAGCACCAGAGCTTCCTAGTTGATTTCTGCTTGGTTTTTGTGAATCTTTGTTGTTGTCAAGTTGGTTTTGAGACATTCGTAGTGATATCCAGTATGCTTCTATGTTGTCTATTTCTTGGTTTTGGTTTGGTTATAACCATGACATGCCCAATGGGGTTGGTTTGCTGCATGACGATGTCTTTCCAGTGGTTTACGTGTTTGCTTGTCATATTTTAAAGATACCTAGTTTGAAAATGGCAGTTGTCCGACCCGGGCGTTTACATCAATATTGGTGTTACATATTTTTGTCTGTGCGTTCAGTTCAGTTTGGTCAGATGTGTCTTCCCGCTGTTTACACCTTGTGTATAGTGTCACCGTTTTCGTGTCCTCCTTCAGCAGTTTAATTTGCTTCGTTGATGACATAAAATATATGATGTCCAAAAATGCACATACCATCGAATAAATTAATTATCCTGACGTATACTTCATAGCAAGAAGCCACTCAGTTGAACGTATTCATAACTACATTTCATTTCGCCCCAATAACGCCGTATGAATTTAAATATTAGATAACTCTCCAGTATAGATTTACACATTTTGCGAGGCAACCAACTCATGTTTTCGTTCACTGCTTTCATCGCCCCCGTCTCCGGTTCATTCCCGTTGTGTCTTGTCTCGTTGCTTACCCTTGGTGGCCACGGCTGCCCCTCCTCCTGCAGGGCGAGACAGGATTAATGGGCGACCAAGGACCAATGGGACTGCCCGTAAGTGACGCTTGTCTCTTAGCATGACCTCATTGTCAGCACTGCGCCTCGCTCACTCGCACAGACGTCCGCACCACGCCCGGCCGACACAGAGGACAGACACCCGCAAATTAACGTGCACCGCCTCGTCGTTCACACACGTGTTTGAGTTTGTTCGCACCAAATGCACATTCCCGCCCGATTCTGCCACCATCTTTCTGTCTACAATCGTGCCCCAGTCCCTATTCGTGCTGTGCACTTTCAGAGGTCGTTCAAGGTCACTCCCACATGTCCGTGTATTTTCCACTGTGTATATTCTTTGTGTTTGGACGCAGTTGCAATCCTTGGAGTTACTGGTTGATAAGTATTTTAACATGATGTGTGTCTTCGCTATTAGTCAGGTAATATATCTTAAAATATCCAGACAAGATACACAATTCTCGACATCGGAAAACAGTTAATGCTTATGGCGATTGTTGTGTAAGTCACACGAAGACCGGATGTAACCTTTATGAGACAGGGTATATGACTGTAAGCATTTATGTTGTTGAAGTACCTTCGAAGTATACAAGCAATGCCTTGACTGGGGTTTGCTCGTGTATTCAAAGCATGTCTACGTGACAATTTCAACTCGGAAAACCAAGGGATGTGTGATATATAAATTGTTTATAAATTCAAATATATCATATATAATCAAGCCTAGAATTTTATTTAAGAAAGTAAGACAACCAGCTATGTATACTATATTATAGCAATTAACATATCAGGCCAGGGGCAGACCCACACAAAGAGGGTAGTTGGGGAGAGGCAAAACACTGCCGTAGAGCTCGCCAAAATGTCGACTTCACTGCTAGCTGTACAGGATATCGTAGTTGCCAAATAATTGGTAGGTATAAATTCACAAAATCCTTCTTTAGTAGAAGCCAAATGAGTATCATGCGTCACAGTTAAGTAGATCGTTACAATAAACAGTACACAACATGTTAAGCAATATGAGAACGTGAAACATGATTTATAAAAAAAAACCAAGAGACACACTCCTGGAAACATGAACATTTCACGGGATGTAGCAAGTAATGCAGTGTCACAGGAACATTTCACGGGATGAAGCAAGTAATGCAGTTTCACAGGAACAACTGAATGATCAAACCCTTCATTGCTTGTTTAATATTATTATTATCATAGCTAATAATTATGCATATTCTATTTTGTAACTAAAGCGTGCCTCTTTTACACAAGAATGTTAAATGATTCGAAGTGTAGTCGACATGTCACATATCCCGTAGTTTTCCTGATCATTGAGTGAAGCATCTATGTAGTAATGGCGTAGTTAGCAACTTTGTATTTTTATTGATACATTATGAGATAATATGTTTACCTGTGTGTCTAGAACAGTTTGCATACTTATAGGAACATGATCTGTTTCTCGTACCTTGATAACGTACACAATAGCTGACATGTGACTGAGAGCTATACATTCTTTTTTTAACTTATATAATTTTATGTAAACTGAGGCATACACATTATCGCATTAAGTCCAGCGTTTCATTAAAGTGAGCTGCACTAGTTCATGTATTATTTCTATACTACATGAATATGTTTGTCGATAACTGAGAGACAGAAAGATGGTTGTGGTTTTGAACACTATAATTTGGAGATTACCTGTAACATTAGCTCTAATCACACCTGATGATTAGGCCTACTTACAACAGCAGTTGTGTATTGAACGCACACGCATGCACATTTACACATTCATATACGACGATGACACGCACTCCCACACACATACGTATGCACAACTGATACACACGCGCGCATACAAACACACACGCATACACACAGACACACAACCATTGCCCTCACAAAACAATGGTGTGCAGTCCGTGCACACACACACACACACACACACACACACACACACACACACACACACACACACACACACACACACACACACACACACACATTGAAAGCATGCAAAAAAGTTATACTTAATATATCTTTGACAACTTTAACCAAATTGATATGTATAAACTCGTGCATGAATTGTTGTATTTTAACCACAGCACAGGCTATTTTTGATAACGTATAGCAACATGTATAAATAACTGTATGAGATATGGTTTGCTCCACAACATTGTATTTGAATTTGCTTTATGACAACGACGCATGATTGGCACAGTGAGATTTGTTATGTAACCGAGAGAAAGTTAAGAGAGACATGCATGCTCGCTGACAACAGTTGGTTGCTAGGAGTGTTTGTATACAGCTGCGTTGTATTTATCACCTCTATCCCCCGACTCAGGTACGTATTCGTATACAATATATGTTTGTAAACACGTGCACATACTATGTTACTGACTGCAACCTTACCGCATGGTTTCTGCATGTTCTGGCATATACGCTATTTACGTGTGTATTCGGGTAGCATTGCTATGTTGTTTCAGTACGCACCAGACAGCTTTATCCTTGTATTCAATTTCGTGTTTAGATAATATTTTTTATCATTTAAAATATGCTGAACTCTTTTCTCTGATTCACCAAGATATGGCCAATCGAATATTATCTATATCAGAAAAGGTTTGCTTTGTTTTCAGACTGCAATAAGGTAATGTTCCGACACGTATATTGTTTGAATGTTATAGTTGATTGTAGAAATAATTTAATCATATCATTTCACTGCAAATAGTAAATTGTCTGGTTTTGAAAATTAAATCAAACCTTTTTAATATTGATAATGTTGATTGGCCAGAAATATAAATTTTGTGTTGTTATGTTTCCACTTAATTTCAAATATGCTAACAACATTTCAAGAGCAATTTCGTACACTGCTATTTTTCACCAAGACATGGCCAATCGAATATTATCTACATTAGAAAATGTTTGCTTTGTTTTCAGACTGCAATGAGGTAATATTCTGACATACCAACTTTTTAATAATGTCTTAGTCAATAATGGAAACAGTTTAATCGCATCTTTAATTATTTTATTATGAATAGTAACATGTCTGGATTTGAAAATAAAACAACCTTTTTGATATTGATGATTTTGATTGGCCAGTGATTTATTTTATTAACCCTTAAACATTAAACCTAAAAGTATTCATACATTAATGTTAAACTGTTTATAGGAGGGCCGTTTGTACTTACTTAGGTTACCATAACTATTCTATTATCTCAGCCTTACGTTAACTGCTGTGCTCATAATTGAGATAGATTATACATCTGTATAGTATGCAATTTTACAACAAATTTTAGCAATGATGAAAACAAGTCATTTATTTTTAGATGATATTCGTGCAAATTGTTAACGATTAGCAAATTGTATAATGTTTTCCGCAATGTGTGGCAAGTTATTAAATGCTACATGATTAACATTGCACGGTGGCAGCACTGCACCGCAATGCACTGTCCCAGAATGCACTGCACTGCACCACACAGCACTGCACTGTTCCATACTATACTGCACCCTTGTGTTCAACGTGTTTTAAGCGCCTCAGTAATTTCTGCACAATGGCGGCTGCCTTGTCTTGATGGTTCCCTTATTTCGTCGCGCTTTCTTGTTTTACTTGTCCAAGTTGCATTTGCACAACATTCTTTGGGTAGATAAACTTGTCATTTTATAATAATATACGTTGCTTGTTGGATTTTTGTTACGAACTATTTTTGTTGCAACTATAATTTACTGGAAACGTTTTCGTTTCACGATGACACGAATCAATATGCCTGCGATAAATGCATGGTTAATTTGCTTACTTTAAAAGTGAGCGCTGAACCAGAAAGGTTCTATTAAACCCCCATTTAAGCCATCAAGGCTCGGCCGTTGCCCCACCCCGTTAATCCCGTTGTCGCGAGCCGCGTGACCACACCCTTGCACTGTCTGCCTTTGTGTGTCCGACGACAGGGCGCGCCAGGAATGCCAGGGAAAGACTCGGCGATGACGTCAGCCGTAAGTAGCCCTATACCCCATTGGTGATGACGTCGCTGCCGATGTTACACAGCGCTCACCATGTGACATCGATGTTGTTTGCCCTAGTTGCGTACCCCTCACCTCGCGCGAGGACCCACGTGTGCTGTGCAACTCTCGCGAGATGTCCATACGCTACACGTATTCGCTGAGCACTTGGCAGTTGTCACCACATTTGCTCTAGTCATATGTTACTGTATGCATGGAGAGACCTTTAAACAGTAATAACATTTGTAATAGACAACAACCGAATTAGTAAATAGGCCAGAATTATGTTTAGATGTTGCTATGTCATAAGGCCAGCCTAAATTTATAATATGAAATATAGGTGTTGTAGTTACTTCCTGCTCTCAGGAACGTTCTAAATGTTTTCTACAGAGATATATGTGAGGGAGACGTTATAATATTATGGTTACCCCCTTAGCTGGACATAGACACATAACTGTCATAAAGCAGCTAGTTTATGCAGTTCACGGTTCTCTGTTGGAAAACCAGTTATGTATAAATTAATAATGTCATTTACAGGATAATTGTAGCAAATGTGTTGAGGGTGATATATGCCACTACACCACTACATTCCTGCCTAACTATCCAGCATTTCTGACAAGATAATACACATGTATTTACGCAAGATATTGAAGAAACATTAAGTGTGAAAAAGACAGAATTTTATTCCCGAGCTTTGTAGACTATGTTTGTTTATATCTATTTGACGATATAAATACACATGTATACATTTGTCACCATTTCTTACACGATGGATACATATGTTAAGCAGTCGTACCATTACAGACTGTTTCATATATATCTTTACAAATGACTACTGCATTGGGATTAGTAGCAGGTGTAAGAAACCTGCATAGCTGCACTCATCCCACGCTGCTTGGTTATGCACGTCTATCCCATGATCTATTCCATTAAGCATACTGATCTGGCGCCTCTTACAAAGACATTGCTCAACATTGAAACTGTTTCTGCCATAAGTAATATACAGCCACAGGAACTGCGGATTGGTACACGAGAAGAGTAAACAAAATGTGATATAATTCATGGTTCGTGCTTCAATCCAACTCTCGTTTTAGGCTGTCTAAATTCATCGATCTGTTTGCCTCTGCTATGGCATGTTAAACGATCTGTAATATCTAAAGTTTAATAATAATAAAAATTACATTAGACGATGAGAAGTTGATATAGCCAATCACGTTTGGAACAGACAGGTGTAGATACCGATATTGAAATACATTGTTGTCATGTATATTATTCACCACTCACATGCCACTGATAAACGTATATTGCACACTAGCTAACATTTAAATATTTACAGTATACACGCGTACACACATTAAATATATATATATTATATATATAACACTCGTGGCCACCATGAACGATTTATTTAAGTGCCAGCAAGGACTCAAGTTGGTATTAATAGCATTTATAGTAGAACAGTAAAGGAATGGAATAGACTAACTGAAACAGTTGTACCTGAAGCCATGGTGGACACCATTAGATCTAAGCTGGACAGATGATTTTAATTTCTCAATTTGCTTTGGCACTAGCTCCACCCCCTGTACTGGCCTAATTACCTTATGGGTTTTGCCAATATAAGCTTAGACACATAAGCCCAGTCAGGTATGTTTGTTTGTTGTTTCTGATAGTTCGTTTGGGCAAACAAGAACGACATTGTGTGAGGACGCGCTGATCTAGTGTCATGCCTATGCCGTGTTGCTCAGCACGTAGGCCTGGACCAGGACGGTCGCCTACTCTGCCCCACTCTTTCAGCACTAACAGGGGACCGACTGAAAGCATGCTGCACCTCTAACACCTAACCTCACTGTCTTCTTTATGATGTCAATGTGTCACTGTCATTTGCTTAATTAAATAAGTATATATGGCCATCATACATACTACAATGATGCCATTTAAACTACACTCATGCAAATGTTTCATGACTTTATATATAACAAAATGTATTTTAAACATGGTAGTGTTTGTTTTAGACGTATCGTGACGTTTATGTCAATATACTGTGTAATATTGCTAATTTGTTTAAATAGCTCAAAGCCATCACAACGTGCTGTAATGTATCGGATAGAGTCGACATAATAACGTTCTCCGGAGTTGATTGCTGCTGGGTCGTACGACTCCAGCCCTTTCTTCTGGCGGCCCGATCAAGGTTTATGGGCCAATGTATGTTTCAGGGTCCACCAGGACCACCAGGCCCCAAAGGCGACAGAGGAGACACGGGCAAGATTGGAGTTGCAGGACCTTTGGTGAGTATAGTTTGTATACTAGATATGTCTCAAGAAAACTGCAATTTTATTTTACCTTTTCTGACGGCGTTTCAAAAAGGACGAAAATGTAGGCGGCCAATCAGTGATATCACCACAGCTCCTGGGTATATTTATACTTGTTTTTTATGTTACTACAATATACCGGTGGTTTTGGGGGTCGAAAAACCATACTACGTCGATGTATTAATGACGGTTAAGGCTACATTGCCCAGCATCCCGAATTATAAAACATGTCTGCGTGTTCTGCTTACAGGGTGTCCCCGGGCCGTTGGTGAGTTGTGCATGCTTCTGGGGTGTGATGACATGCCTGCCCCAAACTATCTTATCCCAAATTGTCTTACCCCAAGCCCTGCATGCTTTTCCTTCTAACTTTTTAAATTGAAAAACAATGATTATAATATAAGGTTAAGAAAACCACACGTGCACACGCATGCTTTTATATGTGTATGCTAAAATATACAAAACCATCTTCACCTGTCAATTCACAGTTGAACTTGAGAATAAGATGGTGGTTTTGTAGTCCTCCAGGTAGACGTACAACAACAGACACATTTCGTCTGGCTTAATTCATAATAAAACAGTTGTTGCTGTTTCCTTTCTTCTCAAATCCCCATCTACATTCAGTTCTTTTTGCAGAACGCGATAGCATTCTTTGCAACAATGAGTGTGTTCCCATTTTCCCTGTAATTCTGTTTGTCTTTTTCTCCTTAAATGGACAGATGATCCGGTTTCATGGTTGATTATATTGCATATATTTACCATTCACGAACCGTCCGTTGAACCGTCTGTACATTTTAACCGCTTCCCGCGACATTCAGCAGACTGACATTACGATTGTGTCATGTGATCTGTATCACGTGACACGAGTTGGAGCAGGACTGGTGGGAGCTCCTGGCCGACATCTCTATTCAGTGAAGGCTTCCCTCCGTGGATGTTGTTTGTCTCCGTTATCTTCCCTCTATGACAGTTCTCATCGTCTAGTGATTTACGTCCTTTGAACACTGATGACAAGTGTTTAATTTGTGTTCACTTATAGCAGTTGGCGACGAGATAGATGTTCTTTGATTCTATCTTGTTGTCAAGTGCTATCAGGTATATGTCCTAAGCAGACACAAGTCAAACACAGGCCATCAGCGTTCTGTGACTTCCTTCGTTGCCTTTGTTTTGCTGTTGCGACTACATCAATAATTACAATTGTGATTTTGCAGTTGATTTGTTTTTGAAACGCTAAGTAAATTTCGCTAATACAAACAATATATGCTATGAGTAGTAATATTAATGTATAATTTTTGACATACCACATACATTTCACTGTAGCAGAATATGATTTCTATGAAATAAATGGTGTTATTCCAGGGCCCACCAGGAGTAAAAGGTGAACCAGGAACGAAGGTAAATGTAGTTATGAAACATGTTTCGATGCTGACAATATTAACTAACTAACATAAATTAACCTTTGCCTTACAAATAAATTATTGCATCTAGGACTGATTGCATGTTATATTTTACCTGAAAATAAAAAAGTAATTGCATACCAATTTTCATTAGTTAAGTATTTTTAAAGTCTACCTTATTGCGCGTTGCCATCGTTGTTTAATTGTAGCAACCAATTTCTCTTGATAATAATCTAACTCGACTGTGTTTGCAGAAACGAAGACATTTTAATATTCCATGTCTACTTAAATTATGTAATTAACTCGTAGCATATAGTCACCGTGTAACGTTTGACACACGAGCATGATAAATCTTGTAGCAATAATTGCATTCATTGTTGTCGTCATGTATCGTTTCTGCATGGTTCATTTAGGGTCGACGAGGAAAACGCGGGAAGAAGGGCGTGAAAGGAGACAAGGGCGAACAGGTTACTGTCCATAATTTCCCTTCCCTCTAAAATCGTACCTAATTTATGCATGTTTGCATAATTTATGCTCAATTATGTCTGCAGCAAACCATCTTTCGGATACTTGTAGACACTGCAACATATGCATATAAAATGAATTTGTCAGTCTTTGTGAAGTTTATTTTATGTTTTGCTTAGAAACGTTTGGTTTCAGTTATATAGCGTTTGGTAGTATGCATATCTCCAATTTACTTATACATATCATTATTGCTACCACTTGTAAGTGTACTATAGTATTTTAAAATGTACATATTTTTCATTGGGATGGTTGACAGACAGACATGTTTATTTACTTTTGACCACAAATGACATATTAATATATTTAACATAATAAATAATTATGTTAAGTTCAATGAGATTCCTATTAAGACAACATGTCGCTAACTTGAGACCCCCGTCTAATAATAACAAATTAAACTAAAAATACAAATAGTAAACACAATTTAATAATCACATTTGAACTAAGGTTGTTGCTTGAACAGTGCACAACCGTGAACTTTATGAATAATAGTTGCATAGTTTTAATATCTGTGTCCGTATGCCTTCACTGTTCACTAGTTACTTATAGTCATGTCACTCCGTGTAGTTCAGGCTTCTCCAGCAACATATGTCTCCCCAAGTACAATACTGAGATTATTTGATTTGCAGTGTTTATAACTTGTTAATGATGGATACCCGATGACAGATGTTGCGATACATTTGGAAACAGTAACAAAATAGTTGTTACTTCACCGTGAAAATAACAATAACTGCCATATGAACTACAACACAATGTACACTGTGTTTAACATTACAATATACATAATATCCATTTCAACGTTAGTTAGCAAACTTCATATGTAAATATGATAAATGAGTGAGCGTTTTTATTTCAGCAAATGTAATCTCGGTGCGGCTTAAACTAGTCATAATAAGCACACTTTCAGCATGAACCTTGTTAAACGGGGTGTGATGCTATTTTACAAGTTAGCTTACTATCTGTTTTATAGAAGTTATAGAATTTCTGACACAATCATTAGACGCTTGGTAATCTTGTTGATAAAAGGTTATTAAAGTATTTCGTTGTATATTCTAAATCTGCAAGCAGTCATACATGAAACGTCTGGTGTGATCATGATGTAAGATGTGTTCACGATTGTTAATACTTGATCTAAGTGTCTGACCTGACGTAACAGTCGACGTGTACACCACGGCCCCACCCTGCATGTTGAAGGCACCCGTGTGAGTGACGCCCACAATGTCTGCACAATGGCCGCTACTGCACTACCTCAACGGTGCACCTGTCCATTAACACTGGAGAGAGCTGTACTTAAGAGCGCTGTTTCACGAGAGAGTTATACTTAAGAGCGCTGCTTCACATAAGATTTCTTTTTACGCAGTAAATTCAAAGAACCGCTACTGAAGTTCTTAATGAAATCGATCGTTACTGTTTTAGGGGTTGTTTTTCTTATGACAAAGAAAAGTAGTTTAGTCATCACGGTCAAATTTAATAACACTCCCAAAATCATCAGAATTTACATTGCATTACGAATGCGATAACACAATAACAGTCTATTAAAAAGCTTACACAGCTGAAACCTATAGCAGATAGTCCCGCGTAGCAATCTTCAAACATAATGTTAACCACGAAATTTAACGGGGCGTGGGAGAGACTCATACGTTAGTTGAATGAATGCGGCATACCTTGTTCCTTGTTTTAGTAGTTTTTTGCTGATATTTATTACGTTATTTTGGAGGAACAGGGCATACTCTGGCTGCACCTTTGGTTGCGTTGTTCCACCGCCCGTTACACTTATTTCTCTCACCATTCACTTACGTTTGTACTGCTTTGCACCACAGGGTATTCCTGGCTTAGACGCCCCTTGCCCAGTCGGGCCTGACGGGCTGCCCCTGCCGGGCTGTGGTTGGAATGTACTAAAGCCCAGGGTAATGTGCCAACACGTGATATTGGCATGAGGAACCCATAGTAACCGCATGACCTTCATCTGACCTTTAATTGTCAGCATGAACATTCAAACGAAATGCGATTCGTTTCAATGAACCTCGACTTCTGCATGAGACCGCAGCACGCGCTATTAGACCATGACCTTTATCTTCGACACTTCGCCTTGACCTTACCTTGAACCTACAGTTTCACTCTGAAGTCGGTCGTAGTGAATCGTTCCCGACAGTAAAGTATATAAATGCATTTATGATTAACTGTGACCTTACTGCATGAGACTAATCCCTGCCTACCACTGTAACACGTGTAAGGATTACAGCACTTCATTTGGAAGATCGACCACACCTTTTCTTCATATTTTCCAGTAGCTTTGTCTGGAAAATGTATTACCATAGTTGATTTGTTTCTCTATAGTGTAGTAGTGTATTGGTTTTATAAGTAGCATTGCATCTTTCTTGCAGTTATTTTTTAACACATGCCCCATTGAATACTATTGGAATGTTGAATGTGCAGTAAATGATATGAATTACTGGAACTGCAATGAACTGCCGCCGTTTGTGTAGTGTATTTGATACTAGTAGCTGTTTGACCGCTATGCAACAGGCGTGTAAGTGCATGTTTAAAACCTATTTTCTTTAATCAAGCTCAAGCCTTTATACATACAGCACTGTTGCATCTGTCATTTTATGTATATATTCAACCTTAACATCGGTACATTTCATTGAAAGCTTTCTCGATTGAGGCAGCGGAGAACTGAGATAGCAGAGAATCTTTAGAAACTGAGGCACCAGCGTGCTTTTATAAATTGCTATGACAAATGAAAAACACTTGTCGAAAACACCATCATGCAATGGTTTTGTCAGTTACAATCATCACATACCAGTGTATGACTGCAGTTGACAATATATATTTTAATATATATATATATATATATATATATATATATATATATATATATATATATGGGTTTGTTCAATGTATACAGTATGGCATACATTAGTAACACTAATTGCACCATATTGTTGCAAAACGTAACGGACGAGTATTTGCTTGACCTCAGAGTAATGTTACTTCACATTGCGAAAAGTAATCACTACAAAAGCAGTTGTGAACTAATGTATGCCTGTGATTTACGACGCATTTTTTCTTAAATAAGCGCTGGTTTAGGTGGTCCTGTCCCTGCATGCCTGATACTGTACTTTAGTCGTGCGTGCACAGCGTGGTTATAATAATGACCACTGTCCATGGTCACGATGCACATAGTCATGATCGTGGTCAAGATCATTTTTGTGACGTACATGTTCTTGTACATGGCCGCGATCATGACGTGCATTGTCATGGCCACGACGGGCGTGGTCATGTTTATTATAAGCCACAATGTCCGTGGTCATGATGTTGCTGTGGACACACTAGTCCCGTCTCTCTGCTGGCACCGGAACAAACTGTCTCCTTGCCTTCACTGCTATGGCTTTAGTTGACCGCATGTCTCTGCTTATTTCACCCGCATCTTTAGGGAGACCCGGGTTTGGATGCCCCCTGCCCCCTAGGACCCGACGGCATGCCTGTTAAAGACTGTGGTCTCCTCTCGCCCCCTCGAGACAGCAGACGATCTTTAGTCGTGCCTTAGTGTAGTTCCCTGCTCCCCGAGGCCAGGTAAGCCGTAGATGCAGTGGCCATCTCTCTACGTCTGTGCACAAGTCTGGCGCACGTAAATAGTGTTTTAGATATCTCAATATTCCTAGACATGAGAAGTTGTCCTCAGTTTCATTATATGTAAATATTTACTATCAGACTGGATGAAGCATAGACCGAGTCATCTATAACACATATATATATATATATAGATATATATTATATATATATATATAATATACAAATATAAAAAATATATATAATATATATATATATTATATATATATATATATATATATATATATATATATATAATATATATATATAGGTAACTAGGTCTATGATTTCTTAATTTATACCAATTATATAATTTCTTTATGTTCTAAAATAAAGATACGTTTATAAAATACTTGTAAGTCCACCATACTCTGATTACATTTTTATGTTTCTTAATTCACATGTCCTAATTAGCGATACCACTAAGTGGTTTATACTATTCGAATACTTCGATTTCATTAGTGAGAAACAAATAATTTGTAAGTAACAAAATCAACTACAACTTAGCTTTCAATGTTTCCATATCTGTAAAAAAAATGTTGACAATAAAATAGTAAATATACTTAGAGCTATGCCATACGAATGCGTACTTGTTTCACTTTCAAAATAGCAAGACCCCACTCTCAGTCACTCCTGATTAATCTTGCCATCCACCCTTGTACACTTGCCTCTATGTAGCCTGCAAACATCGACACACCTCTGCTGCTTTGATGATTATGCGTGTTTGCTTCATTGGCAAATCCGACTGAGGGCGGGTACCAACGCAGGCTTCCTCGTGGCGGCCGCTCGCTTTGAGCGCAGCCATCTTGAACCTGATGGGAACACACTTCGGTGAAACAATCGCCGTGAAGTCGACTATCGCATAATCATCGCGGTTTTTCCTGCTAAGCTACCTAGCAGCTTTAGATCATCTTCTGCCTAATACTAATTTTGTTTGATTTCCAACTATACGGCCGCACAGTAGCCAGACCCACAAGGATAGAGAACATTGATAGGAACACAGATGGCAAATCAACTGCCTTGATGACGATGGACCAATAAAACGCTACTGCATTAAATATTTTAACATCGAAATGTGCCTCTATGTTATGCCCAGGAATGTGCCACCATGTCGTAGGCGTAAGTCAGAAGATCAACATCTTTCACCAGTTTGCAGCTTTTGGCAGTCAGTGAAGAGTTTATGTTGTTGTTAGTATTTGTGTCTTTGTGACAACTATTCTGCACATGTGTTTGTAAAATACTTACGTGAGATTGGATGTTAAGAGGAAATGTGAAAGTATGTTGGATGGTTATAAATGGTTTGTGCTGCAAATCGGCAGTCCAACAAAGACGTTGTGGTTGATAATTCGTTGCGATGGCGCCATAAAACACAGCACTACGATCTTTACCAACTATGGTGCTGTATTTATTTTTTCAGCCTTGAAGCGTTGCAGTTCCTGCAAACAAAGATCTAAGCCTTCGTCGACTGACTGCTGAGAGACTTGTACATAATTACACGATTTAGCGACGAGTACTAGAGAGGACTTGTGATAACTTCTGTGAGACTGTGAACTGACTGATGACGATATCGAGCCCAGCGGAACGTCGCAACATTTACTCACTCGTTAACATCATCGAAGGGTCTTGCTGACATCGTCGTAGTGGTCTCTTGACACCGCTGAGACCGACTCCGTGGCACCACTGAGACGGTCTCGTTGGCATCGTTGAGACTGTCTAGCTGCTGGTCTTCAAGTGAGGCGACGATCGCGGAAGAGATGACGATTGCTGGAGAAAACGGGTCTGTGCTTCGCGCCAGTCAGACGTGGTTCACTACTTGTCTGCTCAGTCGCGCCAACTAACAGTTGTGTACGGAAAGACGTTTTGGTTCGGGAATGGTGGAGAACGCAATAATATCGACGTCAACTCGATACCGTCTCTTCGTGTCAGTGATACACAATTCAGACGGGCGCAGTTACCGTATGCTTGGTCCTTTCTGTTCTCAGCGGTGTTGGAGACTTAAACTCTACAGAAGAATAGATCGCTCATTGGTCGTCTGTAGCTGCCAAGAATCTGACTGTATAAATTCTTACTTGGTTATTTGCCAGTTATGTACTCCTCTGACAAATATTGATAATATTGCCATGTTATAATAACATTTCACTTCCGCATTAAAACTGTTCGGCGTTTCCATGTAAATCTGAGTGTGAACCCACTGATTATAAGTTTTCTTGTGTATCAACGTGACATATATGAAGGAGCTTGTCTTCTTTGTAGCTCACAGAATATAGTTATATGGTAACCGGCATTTGTTAATATTAATTTATTCGTCGTCCACCTATTATAATCGTTCCTTCCATATCCAAACAAGCGTTTACATTTAGACTGTTATTATGTACCACGTGGTAGAAGTTGTAATAATTATGTGGACGTCATGTAATATAGAATATATGTATTGCACTGTAGTATCGATTTGTTATATTTAATTATTTTATTTGTTTACTGGCTACTGTTTGCAGCTAGACGTTACTACATATTATGGGAAATGTTTTTGCGGGATAACTATGCTATTACGTTGCAAGCGAGTTAATTATTAAGATGTGCCAGATCGCGTGCGACTTAGCTTATAATAACGTTGGATGTTGGAGTTAACTGGCAAATACGGCAATTTCTGTTGCATTGTGGGATGCATGTCCTGTGATTGGTTTGTACGAAAAGCTGTGGTCACGATATACAATGGAGTGTGACCTAGATGTTTTCTATTCAGTTGCCAGTTCTATGTATGACGATAGCAGCTCGTTAAATTGGTTTCGTATCATTTTCCAAAAGGGTCTACGTGTTACAAATGTAATATTTTATATTCGATATCTGTATTGCTGATGTATTTAAATGTTTTGACAGTGGATATTAGTTACGGCATCATTGTAGCGTACCTATCTGTTAGAAATTGTTCGCGGTAATAGTGCGCCATATACTGATGGCAATGGTTTTAAATCATATTTCACGAGTAGATGTAACTAGCATGATGAATTCCTGTCCTGAATACAAGCGAAATTAATAAAATTACGTATGCGGTTTTACTAACCTGAGTTGTGTTTGCTGCATTATTAAGGCGGGATGTGGTAGTTCGGACAGATTGAGCCCCAGTACCTTTGTGTGTGTGTGTGTGTGTGCGTGCGTGCGTGCGTGCGTGCGTGCGTGCGTGTGTTGTGGGTTTGCGCGTTTGTAAGTAACATTGAGTAGAGTGCAGTAGTTGTAGAATTTTGGAGCCTTACGAGGATACCACTGCAGGGTTTTGGAGAGGCTCAAGGGGATGAATTGAATTTGTTTGGGAACTTCGCTCTGGTCCTAAGTATTCACTATTCAGTTTCGACGAAAAGGCATCAATACACTGTGCCAAATTGGTAGACTGTTTACATATATACTGACATATTAAAACCATATATTTCACAACGTCGGGTAAATTAGCCGGCATGGCACACTATAATTTAGAAGTAATTCAATTTCTGAGTAACACACTGTGACATTATTTACCATGATACGAAGTGGTATTTTGTGATTATGTAAACATTGACGCTTTAACTCTTACTGATGCATTGCGACGTGACAACGGGACGTGATGGTTTGTTGCAATGAGACGTATACACAAAAACATGATCCTCTGGAACCTTCTAACGAGGACAATATGTATTTGACACGAGGTGGTATGCGTATAGCCAAAACTTACTAGCGCTATGTTCCAAAATGTACAACTGACATGTTTAAAGGGGAAAAGAACAGTACATGCTTTATTGCCAACAGTCACGATAACATTATGTTGCAAGTTGTACAAATATGTAACATGTAGTGATACTATGATCGGTTAGCGTAGCTCAGTTCTATAAATTGTTGTCATCACTGTAATATATAATATACAAGCACGTTGACATAGGACAACTAATTTTCAATGATACAACACATGTACTGTGTACACTGCCTGCTTCGGCATCTCTCTAACACCGATCGAGAGGCAACTCCGTCCGCTGGGAACAAGATAGAGACAAAGACCATCAATATCATCCACGACAGATTACGCATTCACACCCTATGTGCGATCCTTTACTTCCCCTGGCATAGATACCAGATAGACGGGATAAACGTCTTTTGGCGTATCTTCCAAAAGACGGTGGAAAATAACAGGCAAATAAAAATGCGTAATTTTCAAAATGGTGGCCGGTGAACTGGCGTCTACGTCCGTCCGTCCCCTCCACTGAGAGTCCGAAGCTGTACCGCACGACCTCCGCTCACCACAAAACACACACTACACATCGAAATGAATCATGTAACTAAAATACCGATGTCTAGCAGAACATATTATGTAACTAACAAATCAAACACATTCTCCTGGAATAAGATATTGAGTGATGTATTTAACACCTACGTGTGTGTGTAATAATTCTCTAGTGCATAACGTGTAATCACTCTCGTTTAATTATATTGATACCCACTTGGATAATACAACGAAGCACGATAAGCTGGTGCTCTACATAAAATAAGTAGTATACAATAATTCTTCTGTGATCATAACAAAGAAAAATGCAGATTCAACTAGAAGCAAATAAACGTTTGCATTGTACATATAACCGAAGCACATAATAACAAACATTCGCTGTTTAATACATGTTTACAGCATACAAATATAAATGCCACCACCAATACTTGTGACTGCAGGTCGTGCTGATAGAGCCAGGTATAGAGTTACTCCAGTGTATCACGCAATGTCTTGGTTTGTCATTATAATTTTATAAATGTATAATGACAGCATTTGTCATACTTGGATATAAATGAAGGACCATTAAATGTGAGCAAGTTCAAAATTGACATAACTATCAGGTCACCTACATCTCGCTCTACTGAACGACACCCGCTCCTCACAAGAAATATATGATATATATATATATATATATTTATATATATATATATATATATATATATATATATATATATCTAGCCTGCTACTAAGTAACTTGTTCGTCTACACGACGTCTAGTGATACGTTCTATGCCACTACACAGATTACATTGCACTCTCCTGGAACCAGTTTTGACTCACCAGGTAGGTTCTGCAACAGGGTATTTTGCGACCAATGACTAACGAGTATGAGACCATGTGGACAGCCAATGTTTCCACCTGGTTCTGCTTGTGTTTATATTGTACACGTGTTGGATAGAGGTCATCAAACTAAACTAACCTTGACTGTAGATGTTTTATCGTACTCAATTGAATACGTCAAGAGTTATGCATGTTAAACACATTTCTGGCCCTAACATTAATGCTGAAATATAGGGCAATATATAAATACAGTCATAATGCTCTGTTAGAGCAAACGGTGGCAAACGGTCTAGATTTTGTTGTTCCTGTTATCACGATTTGTGATGAAGACATCCAGGGTGTTGTCAAAGTTTTGTTGGGAAAGTAACCATTTGAGATAGGCCCAGCATAGAGAATGTGTCGTTATATTTATTTGGCTGTTTGTCTTGCTTTATGTTTTGTATGTTAAATAAGACATGCTTAGTTCCTGTAATATAATTATAGGTCACAGTAGAATATTGCTATCTTTTACAAATCATCTGCATGGCTATGTTTGGACACAGCTTTCCAATGGCTTCTACGCACTACCACCCGCATGGTGATATATAATATTATACTTATTTAGTTTACACGTTAATACTAACATATATTTGTAAACGTAAATTTCAAGAGACAAGTATATTTGCGGTGTAATGTGATATATTATGTTATAAGAACATAACAACGTGTCGTCTTCTATAAGTACAACGTGTGTGGTTGTTTGTTTCTTTCAGAGAAACCCTGGTGGTGAAGATGAAGTTTCCTAAGCTGCATTCATCAGCAGCACACGAATTAGCAGCTGATGTGACTGTTATCACCATTACTATCCAGTATCCACACATTGATGTCATTATGTGCTGGTGTACTTTGTGAGTGTGCGTGCGTGCGTGCGTGCATGCATGTGTGGGTGCATGCATGTGTAATACATCGTGCCAACAGTTTGTTGAAATTGCCTTGTCCAGGATAATTTTAAAGTAAACTATTGTGTATTAGTTTACAATCATGAATGTATGTTACAAATCAACAATATTTTTGGTCAATCTGACCATCATTTAGTCATGATCAGGTCATTTTAATTACCTCTATTCAACACCTGTACAATATAAACACAAGCAGAACAACGTGGAAACACTGTCACGTGTACCATGTAATCACAGGCTGTTCATGTGGACACATGCTTTTTACTCATTGGTCGAAAAATGCCCTGTTGCAGAACCTATCTGGTGAGTCAAAATGTGCCTCCTGGAATAAGATACTGGGTGATGTATTTACAAAACATACACACACAAGCACATGTACATTTTATGTATTTACCGCTCATGAAAATTTTGTGTTATATTCTTCGATATCGCTATGTTTCTATATTTCGGATCCATAATTCATGACAAGAGTAAACCAACTAGCAAATGTAGCTTATTGCAAAACCCTTCCTGCAGATGTCCGGCGTTCGTATCCGTTCTGGTCTACCGGCCAGATTGACCCATTCTTGTCGTCAACTGGTTCGTTTTGTCCACGGTGGCTTCGATGATTTCTAGGTATACGGGTTCTGGGTCATCGACGGACTGTGGTTCAATGTATTCGTCCTCTGGGTCATCGACGGAGTGTGGTTCAACGTATTCGTTGATTGCTCCGTATTCTTGCTCTGAGTCATCGACGGTCTGTGGTTTACACATTGGTTCATATGCTTGGTTTTGAATTGTCGGTGGGGAATGAGTTTCCGCATTAAAGGCTGTTGTTGTCCTTCTCCTACAAACCCGAACAGAGAACACGAATTCCATGTCAGCCAGTGGCCAAAGGGGGATGGGGCCACGGCCCCCATCATAGAAAATGTGGAGTGTAGGAAACAGACCAATAACTGGCTGCCTGATGAATAGAGTGATAGGGTACAGAATATATATAGGGATAACTGTGTAGGATTTCCTTTCCTAGTCCAAAGGCTTTCACAAAGAAGTGTGGTCACTCAAGTGTCGAATTTGGCCCAACCTCAATTTTACTGTTATACGGGTATCTTTTCCAATATCTGATACTTCATTTCGTAAAATCAATTATTTAACATCATCGCTTGCACAGTTATATTCCAAAAAGAGCGCATCTTAACGCACTTTTGAGGTCGAAAACATGGTGCCGTCGGCAAAACCCAACTGTGCGTTGCTCATTTCAAGTGCACAACTCAGTAACACATGGCCGCTGCGGTTGCCACTGACACAAATCTGAGCACTATTTCGGGCCACAAAGTGTGTCAAAAACAAACTATTTGTAAAACATAAATATGCCTGGGAATGATGAATCATTATCATTTGCGTTAGGGTTTATATCCAGTGTAGGCACATATACAATTATAGCGACGACATTGAGGTGGGTCCCAATTATACTCAAGTGCCGCAATACTAAATTTGATCATTCAGGCAGGATTCAATTACCTAATGTAAAGGAATCCTCAATTTCTGTCGTAACCTATAAACACCCAGCTGGCTGGAGCCAAATAGATGACAGAGCAACGAAAATGTCATCATTCTCAATGCGAGTGATGGTTGTTATTATATCAACATAAAGATGCAAAATAATAGTTGCCTGACGTTGTAACTAAAGCAATTTATATACCGGTATACAATTTCATACTGAGTACTTGGAACTTCCTATCGAATATTTATTAATTTTAATATGCGACAACGTTATATGTTGTGAATTTACTAGTTAAACGTCAGCACCTCATTATCAACGTCAAGGTACAACTATTCTGTTCCTTTTTTCATCAGAGGAAGTGATTAGGTGTTAAATATTAACACCTAATCACTGCCACTAACTAACTAATTTGCCAAGCCGATCTCTATATATATATATATATATATATATATATATATATATATATATATATATATATATATATGTCGGCAACAAATATATATATTTATATATATATATATATATATATATATATATATATATATATATATATATATATATATATATATATATATATATATATATATATATATATATATATATATATATATATATGGCCAATGTAGTTGTTAGTCATAGAAGCTGACTGTCAACATGAGGGACTGTGTATCCCTCGTGAATCGGAGAATCACTTTTTGTCGGTCCCGTCACCAAATAAACGAACCACTGAGGTCGACAAGCATCCATGCAGTGACAATCCTCAGTGCCAACACAGAAAGGTCGGCTTAGCAGATTAGTCAGTTAATGGCAGTGATTAGGTGTTATTAATATTTAACACCTATTCATTTCCTCTGATGAATATATATATATATATATATATATATATATATATATATATATATATATATATATATATGGCCAATGTAGTTGTTAGTCCTGGCTATGCCACTGATGTCGGCTTGGATTATAATGTAAGATACACATCTTCACATGTGTTAAGTAGCAAGCACGTTTGCACACACGGGCTCCTGCATGGCCATACACACATCCGCATATATCATTTGCCAGGGTATGTCTGTTTACTCAAACCTTATTGATATCCTTCCCAACCCACTAATAGTCGTACCTGATGACGTAGCAGACGACCACTAGAATCACGCCAAGAAGCAGCAGTACAGAGCAAACTGCACCTACGATGACGTACAGAGAGTTCTTGGAACCGCTCAGTGATTGCTGGTTAACTGCAAACAACAATTTTGATATAAATAATAAATAAATAACTACAAAATAATAATAAAAATAATTAATTAATTAAATGAACGAATGACTGAATAAATAAGAAACAAGCAAGCAAGCAATCAAGCAAAACACACACACACACGCACGCACGCACGCACACACGCACACACCCCCACACACACACACAATGATATATTGCTTTCATGCGAATGATGTATGTATGTATGTATGTATGTATGTATGTATGTATGTATGTGTGTATGTATGTATGCATGTATGTATGTATGTATGTATGTATGTATGTATGTATGTATGCATGTATGTATGTATGTATGTCGTAAGTAGGGGCCGAAACGCCTCAACATCCATAGCCCAAACGTAAGAACATACAATTTAGAGTATGTGTGCCCATGAATTATTGAGCACGCAGCCACGGTTTATTTTGAATACTTTTTTTAAACTTGAATATGTTTTACTAATGGACGCCGCCATATTACGCTCTAGCTTCATTTCGTTTGAATATTTCTTATTTAATTGTAAAATGTCGGGTTTTTGTCGACTTCCTTCATGCATGGACATTTTCGCGAGATAACAAGAATATGGTGCCATAGTGTATAATATGGTATGCATTATATAGATCAATATATATACGTGTTTAAAAATAATATCTCTTTTGTAGTTAATCGAATCGTACATAAATGTTTTAGTCGAATATGTACTTGTATCCATCCTCTTCAAATCTACAAAACTACGTTTCGTCAACTGTTCAACTCTTCTGATTACTATATCCTACATTGCTACATCAACACAACACATTGCGCAGACATACTGCAAGAAGACAAATGCGAAATCATCCGGATCACAATCAGAAGGGAAAAAAATGTCACCAATTACACCATACACGAACACCAACTAAAGGAGGTTTATGGCGCCAAGTGACTATGAATAACCATAGACAGAACTATGTTCTGGAATGACCACATCAACATTGTGATAAAGAAACCATCAACATCAGGGCCTTCCGACATCACAACATCAACAGACGCCCCGAGGCCATCACACCGTTATGTTACTAAACGTTTGATAGACCCATCGAGGAAACTGCTTCGACGGAAGCTTCTTAATAATAATAATAAGAAGAAAGTATTTCATTGGTTGTAAATCCTTGTAATTTCATGTAACGCTTTTAAGTTCGAACATGCAAATGATTTGTTGATCTACATAATCCGTACCAAATATGATATGACGCTATATTCTTGTTTCCGCGCAGTATGGTCTATTATTGATGTATTTCTGAAAAGAATCGACAATTTCATATAGCAATTGTGAAAAAACGTACAGTTACAAGTTTGGAGATGCGACATACCGGTTACATTAATAGTTTGAAACAAGTATCTAAAGTTGGCTGGGCTTCATGCAACTTATCGTACGTGTACACGATGAATTAGTGTCCAAAATCCATCCTTCTCTGCAGCCGCAAATGTACCCTGGGACGTCACCCACGAGTGTACATGTTCCTCCGTTGTCATACGAGGTGCAGTTGTTTGCTCCGTTGTGACAGGAGTCGGTGGCTGTAACAGCATTGCTTTGAACAACATAATTTATTTAAATGCCCATAAGAACGGTACTGGATTGAATTAACCGAAAAAGGATAACAACACTCATAGTCAGGGTCCTGGTGTCATCCCGTGAGAATCGCTTGCCAAAAGCGATTTTTTTGTTTGAATGTTATCATTAGGGTATCAGTAAAAGGAAAACGTTTGGTGGCAATTTTACTTTTGGGGCATAACGTGGCGACGGCCATTTTCCAAAATGGCTGCCAAATTCAATATCCCCCTATCTTAATAAATAGGGCATGCAGAGCAATAATTGTGGTATGCGAGAGTATATTTTAGGGGACCCCGATTTCAAATATACAATTATTTGGCTACTCCGGCATTTATTTCCGCCATTTTTAAAGATGGCGGTCGTCAATACAAATGTCCCCATGTCTCAAACATTGCGTCACCTAGAGCAATTCTATTGACGTTGTTGGATAGCTTGGTGGATAGCGATATCAAATATATTATTTGTCACCTTCAATAACAATTCGCGCCATTTTAAAAATGGCGTCTGCCAAAGCCCATCATGTCCGTATTTAAGAAATACGGTATTTAGATCCATATATCACCACATCTTAAGTGCTTCGTGTCGTCGAAGGGTGTAGCTGATGTACAGTGAAGACCTGTTTGACCCACTGTTGACATTAGTTATAAGTTTGAGACGAATTCAACGCCGTATATGATATGTTACCTATTATCGCTGGGTATGCATGAGATCATAAAATATTATGGCAAGACCATTAATCGATGTGTCATCGGTATTTAGCCAAATGCCAATATAAGTTTGAATTTCATGAATGTTTGAAAAGTGTCATCACCAGAACACATTATAGATGGAAAGATGCATGTGAAAAACGTGTTTATATGTTAAAGCCTGCGTCACTCAGGCCAGGACTACCATAGATCTATATAAATTATCAGTTACTGAGGAGTCAAATGATATTTTAAAACAGGTGGTAATTGCCTACGAGATATATCCCCACTGTCAAGATTATCCCAAGTGAAAAGTATTAATGAGGTGTTTGCCCCAAAGTTGTCTCATTGATTGAAGACATTTCTATTATATACCAAAACACAAGTATATTACCCTAGCTATTATTATTTCAAACTTGTTTGTTTCTTGTCTTGCCATATTTCAGATGATTGAAAATAAACAAAGCCTTGGAAAAAAATACATAATAACTTAAGATACTTCATCTTCGGATTTTCAAGTCTGCTCCTGCCTCTCTTTAACTTGATGTATTATTTGCATATTGGGCAAGACAGTCGAGCCACTTTATGGTGGGGAGACTAGCAGAAAACGTGTCAGTGACGTAGCTGAGCTCAAAGATGACATTGTTAACACAGTATTAGGGATTCTCGGACTTGACTGTTCATTCAAGTATCACAATGCGTTTGCATATTATAAACGATACACGGATATAGAGAATCTCATATTAATTTTGGAGGAACACGAGGTAACTGTTGAGATAAACGAAGTACCAGAAGCAATCCATAATCCTTACACATGCAGCACAAGCTCTTATAGACCAGAATCCATGTTTATCCGTACTACATTGATTGTACCATACGTGGGAGTAATAGGGTTCGATTAAAAAGAAAGAGTGAGGGATGAGTTCATACTTTGTAATCACGAAAGTGGTGTGAACTTTCTGGATGCAATGAGATGACGTATTTGCTAGATGCGCAGACTTAAGTACGTCTGAAAGTGTATTTGCTGACATGTATATATATATATATATATATATATATATATATATATATATATATATATATATATATATATATATATATATATATATATACATGCCAGCAAAATTGAGCAAATACACTTTCAGACGTACTTAAGTCTGCGCATCTAGCAAATACGTCATCTCATTGCATCCAGAAAGTTCACACCACTTTCGTGCTTACAAAGTATGAACTCATCCCTCACTCTATATATATATATATATATATATATATATATATATATATATATATATATATATATATATATATATACATGTGTGTGTGTGTGTGTGTGTTTGTGTGTGTGTGTGTGTGTGAGTGTGTGTGTATGTGTGTGTTCGTGGAAGCTTTGTCTTATTTAGATCCATTGATCAAATATGGCTTGACAGTTACTGAAATTTAGAATTTCGTGTCCAGTTTAGCAGATAATTATGATCCTGCGTTATACAACCGATATATTAGATAACTATAATAACACAATTCAGTTCTGTCGTAGTTATCGAATATGTGCTTTTCATCATATATTAGCGTAAAAAGTACTGCAGCAAAGATGAAACAAATTAATGTTGTTAAGTCGTGTGCGGAGATTATAAGACGTTGACAGGCGTCTTTTTTGTACCCTTAGATATTTCTGTGTTCCTCCTAAATAGGCCGGAGATTGCGTATACCAGTTTATCGTTTATAACTTGCATGCGTATTGTGATACTTGAATGCAATCAGGTCCGATAATCATAATCTATACTATTTTGTTAACAGTGTCGTTGTTGAGCTCTGCTAGTCTCCCCACCATAAAGTGGCTCGACTGTCTTGCCCAATATGCAAATAATACATCAAGTTATACAGAGGCAGGAGTAGACTTGAAAATCCGAAAATGAAGTATCTTAAGTTATTATGTATTTTGTCCATGGCTATGTTTATTTTCAATCATCTAAATATGGCAAGACAAGAAACAAACAAGTTTGAAATAATAATAGCTAGGGTAATATACTTGTGTTTTGGTATATACTAGACTCCTCAGTAACTGATAATCTATATAGATCTATGGTAGTCCTGGCCGGAGTGACGCAGGCCTTAACATATAAACACGTTTTTCACATGCATCTTTCCATCTATAATGTGTTCTGGTGATGACACTTTCCAAACATACATGAAATTCAAACTTATATTGGCATTTGGCTAAATACCGATGACACATCGATTAATGGTCTTGCCATAATAGTTTATGATCTCATGCATACCGAGCGATAATAGGTAACATATCATATACGGCGTTGAATTCGTCTCAAACTAATGTCAACAGTGGGTCAAACAGGTCTTCACTGTACATCAGCTACACCCTTCGACGACACGAAGCACTTAAGATGTGGTGATATATGGATCTAAATACCGTATTTCTTAAATACGGACATTATGGGCTTTGCCAGACGCCATCTTTAAAAATAGCACGAATTGTTATGTTATTGAAGGTGACAAATAATATATTTGGTATCGCTATCCACCTAGCTATCCAACAACGTCAGTAGAATTGCTCTAGGTGACGCAGTGTTTGAGACATGGGGACATTTGTATTGACGACCGCCATCTTTAAAAATGGCGGAAATAAATGCCGGAGGAGCCAAATAATTGCATATTTGAAATCGTGGACCCCTAAAATATACTCTCGCATACCACAATTATTGCTCTGCATGCCGTATTTATTAAGATAGGGGGATATTGAATTTGGCAGCCATTTTGGAAAATGGCCGTCGCCACGTTATGCCCCAAAAGTAAAATTGCCACCAAACTTGTTCCTTTTACTGATACCCTAATGATAACATTCAAACCAAAAAATCGCTTTTGGCAAGTGATTCTCACGGGATCCAGTTTTAGGTACACGAGGACCCTGACTATCATGCTTCCGGTGTGTTCATAATACGTTTGACAAGTGTTGCTGAGAATTGAAAAGTTGCAAACGTGTATAGCATTGACAAGCCAGCATATGCAGAGAAAAACCATTAATTTATCGAATCGATAGTTATATTTCCACAACATCGAATCTATTAAATCCATTGCGTTTGTCATTCTAATCGATAATATTTCGGAACCCTTCCCAATAGGGCTTTTTCAGTTTTAAGCGATACTTAACGTGACCATACAGAACTAATAACCACCCCGTTGTCCGTAAGCATATTCATAGACACAATTTCTGCTATATGCAACAAATTAAAAATAATAACTTAGCTATACAATAGTTCCCACATTTTAGATGAGTTTGTGTTGGGTGGAGACATGTAACACTTACAACGAAGGTTTCTGGTGTGGCAACTACGCCCGAGTGCGAAGGAATCCATAACTCGTTTGACTCGTTGTGGAACGCATCATGAATTATAATGTCAAAATACCATACCAGTAATACGGTAGCACACGAGACTAGCGTGCTCTGTTTGTTTGAAATCTTGCTTAAGTCCTTTGCACTAGCGATTGCACTGGGACTGATTGTGTTGTGAGGTGAGTCATTGAACCAACAGTAGACAATAGCATTTTGTTCTCATTCTAGAGGACGACAAGAACAGCGGTACACATTATTAATACCAGTTGTCAAATTGTTGGTTATTTGAATAAATATTATACACACAAAACATATGGGCCTACATATGTGATAAGGGTGGTTGTCTAAGATAATGAATACATTGTAGCGATTTTAATAAATAGCAGAATTCACACACACACACACACACACACACACACACACACACACACACACACATACACACACAAACACAAATGCACACACACACACACACACACACACACACACACACACACACACACACACACACACACACACACACACACACACACACACACACATCTGAAATCAATATGAACGACCCTGTATTGTTGCAAGTGGTGTCGGTAGGCTTAGTGTACCTTGCTGACAGTCGGATTCTTCCGTTGCTCCCTCGCCATGTGTAATCAGATGACGAGGACACATTTGGCAGTAGAACTGTTGAGCTTTGTCTCTGTAGAAGCCACGAGGACACAACACGCACACTCCAATCGTTTTGCTGAGTTGCCACCCAGAATCACAGTTTCCTTAAAGAGAAAACAAGACCAAGTCGTCACCAAACAAACATAGAACGAACTGTTTTATAGAGATGTCTTATGTAGTGCCATGTGTAGGATATATATATATATATATATATATATATATATATATATATATATATATATATATATAATACAAAATAAAGCGCTACGTGTGCGGTCATAGTCAGCCACAGTTATTACGAACACCAGTAACTTTAAATCTATGCAAAATATCTGCATACCCACAGCGACACGAATTTTCTTGACAATGATAAAGAGAAACTGAAATTTTGTTGCTGTACGTTGCTGGAAAACCGCGTAGGTTATAACCAGTAGTCACTCTTCACGAAACGGGCAGCTTGACGCTTCAAGTTCTCCACATACTTGATGTTCTTCTCTGTGGACGGATGCCATGCCGTCGACGCATACTCCGCGATGGGTCTGACAAACGTTTAGTAGCATAACGTTTCGATGACCTCGGGGCATCTGTTGGTGTTGCGCTATAGGAAGGCCCTGGTGTTGTTGGCTTTCTTTGTCACATTGTTGATGTGGTCATTCCAAGACAGAGTTCTGTCTATAATTACTCCAAGATACTTGTGGTAATTGCGATATAGGAGACAATCATCAGCAGAATGCAGAGAGCAGTGTGCATCAGTTGAGAAAACTTGATTCGGTAGATCGTTTGTATAGCAAAGGAAGGGGATGTGGGCAAGTACAGATCCCTGTGGGACGCCTGAGGTCACTGAGGCAGATGAAGACGTTTCCATTCCAGGATCACTTCATGTGTGTGGATGCTCCGAAAACTGTTCACCCATTCCAGGGTCTCCCATCCCGTTGTGGTGGAGTTTGGTTGCCAGATGGTGGTGGGGTACTTTGTCCAACGCCTTTGAGAAGTCCAGCAGCACAGCGTCGATCTGTGCGTTGAGGCATTTCGCAAGGTCGTGAATAAGTTGCGTTTCACAGGACCTGCGTTTACGAACCCATGTTGATGGTCAGATAGGATGTTGTGACGTTCCAAGTGGTCCATTACTCTACTCTGTATGATATGTTCCGATGTCTTGCAGGCGTTGCTTGTGATAGATATAGGTCTGTAGTTCGAAGGAAAGGTTCCTGCTCATTTCTTGTGCACTGGAATGACCCAGGCATGTTTCCAATCTGCTAGTACTCTTCCTTGGCTAAGTGAAACCTGGTAGCTGTGTGATAGCACTGGTGCTTATTTGGCGGCATAGTCTTTCAGGAGTCTAGCTGGAATCCCGTCTGGTCCTGTTGTTTGGTTGTGTTTGTCCTCATTCCTGCTACAAATATTTTGATATGCAGTAAATCGTAGTATGGGCTCACCTCCAAACTCGTAGCAATGCTCGTGTCTACATTGGTGAATACTGATGAGAATTGCATGTTATGGATTTCAGTTTAAGCTTGGCTGTCACTGTGAACAGTGCCATACCTCATGAGTGGGCTACTCCGCTGTTTTCGTTCTGTTTAGCTTTGATGAAAGACCAGAACTTCTGTAGGTGTTCCTAATTTTTATTTTGTACGTCTAGCATGGAATTGATGTATTCGTAGTACGCCTTTCGGCACTCTGATTGGGCTAGCTTGTTTATTTCACGATATCATATCTTGTCCTGGGCGCACTTTGTACGTTGTGCCTTCTTGAAGTACTTTTTTCTTTCGTGACAAGTTTCTTATTTTGCCGTTGGCCGTAACGTCGTGAAAAGGGTATTATAGGGACGTGCTTGGCTAATACGTGTTTGCACCTGGCAACAAACAACGCCCACAGTGTTGATTCAGCCTGCTGTTTGCTTTTCACCAGACGTGAATCGTCCTCTGGATAGGTATGTGTCTTTTCGGCATGATTCCTGAGTATACGTAGTCGGCTGCATCATGGTCACTACTCCCTGGCATTGGTTCGCACCTGTTATGGGATGGGGATGGCCGATTTGTGATGAAGACATCTAGGGTGTTGTCAAGCTTTGTTGGGAAAGTAACCATTTGAGATAGGCCCAGCATAGAGAATGTGTCGTTATATTTATTTGGCTGTTTGTCTTGCTTTATGTTTTGTATGTTAAATAAGACATGTTTAGTTCCTGGAATATAATTATAGGTCACAGTAGAATATTGCTATATTTTACAAACCATCTGCATGGCTATGTTTGGACACAACTTTCCAATGGCTTCTACGCACTACCGCCCGCATGGTGATATATAATATTATACTTATTTAGTTTACACGTTAATACTAACATATATTTGTAAACGTAAATTTCAAGAGACAAGTATATTTGCGGTGTAATGTAATATATTATGTTATAAAGAACATAACAACGTGTCGTCTTCTATAAGTACAACGTGTGTGGTTGTTTGTTTCTTTCAGAGAAACCCTGGTGGTGAAGATGAAGTTTCCTAAGCTGCATTCATCAGCAGCACACGAATTAGCAGCTGATGTGACAGCTAAGACAACTAATTGCCTTGAAGATAAAGACGAAGAGGCTGCAAAGACGTGCATGGGTTTTGGAGAAACATTTAAGCCACACTACCCGAAATGAAAAAGACTATTCAGGAAAACCAAGAGCTTGTATGACCAACGTTAACAATATTTTGTCAACGCCGGTGCGCCGTGTTGACATAATATTGAGGAAGGACGGATTGAATCCTTTGCGAAACAAAGAAGTGAGAAAGGTTATCGCTGCCGATGAATCAAATACCTTAACATTGCTACGTTCATACCATTGAATATTTAAATACATGTACACATTAATGGACCTTGCAAATTTCAAAATTTCATAATTATATATATATATATATATAATATATATATATATATATATATATATATATATATATATATATATATATATATATATATATATATATATATATATATATATATATATATATATATATTACACACATTCTTGCATGTTTAAAGTTGTTGTCTTGTAATTCGTAATTGATGATAATGGTTTTGTTTATGTAATGGCATTTTGCGTGTCCAGCGTCCAGCGTCCAGCGTCATCAGTTGTTAAATGAAAAATAATATGTACGTAGGATCGATATGCTGGCGACAATAATTTATTTTGGAACTATTGCGTAATGTCTCATTATTTACACTCAAGGAGTAGTATAAATATCTGTGTTAATGTTGTACCTAATGCGTTGTCGTCCTAGTTTTTAATCAAAACACACAAAGAGATGCTATGTCCACAATTTGTAATTAATGTATGTCACTACGACCTATTATTCATTTATTCAGCTTCCGTTGCCGGAGAGGAAACATTACATACATTTTCATACGTGCAATCACATATAAAAGACACAGGGTGGAGAATAAAAAAACCTGATAAGTAAAATAAATAGCAACAATACATACAGTGGCATGATATAATATATAACATTCAGTGCATATTGTGTATATCAGTTAAAATAAAGAGACGCGTAATATATTAGAGTGCAGTGGTTAAGAGATGAACTAAAAGATGTTCATGTGAATATGGCTTGGTAAAATTATCAGTAAATAAAAGCTGTCTAATCGAGTCAACAAGACCATCATTTGTCGCACTACTTTCGTGTACATGTTGATAATTAAAGGCTCGTTTACTGGATGACTCGCCCATAGATACTACTCTATCCAACAGGGTTCCAGGTACCGTTTCACCATAACAAATAAAACGAGATAATAAATGCTGCCACAACAAATTCAATATAAACACAATTGTCCATGCAGGTGCATGTTTAAAATCGTATGCGTACTTGTTTTGTAATTTCTGACGAAGGATAACGATTGTGTTCAATTAAAGCTACATTGCGTGTCCAGCGTCATAAACACATACCAATTCTGAAGGTCACAGTTTACCTACTGTCGATTGTGACGGACGCCTGTGACAGTTGGCAATGATAAAGATACATGATCGTGGTTACTGGTTATGCACAAACAATCATTCCACATGCTTTTCTGAGATAACTGCACTAATTGAAAATAGGCCGTTCCAAGAAACAACAGTGTGCAAATATTATCACCATAGTAACAACAACGATAAATAATGTTTCCAAGTCAAATTTAATCGTATAACTCTTGATATTTATTAAACGATATGTACTCTAAATAACAAGAATACTTTTCAGTTTATATTTAACTAACTACTCATATTGCACGCACTGTTGTAGTTTTTCGTTAATGATGCTGGATACGCGATTAAAATCACGTCTTACTTCGAGTGACTGTCATAACAAAAGTAACACATATTTCACTGAACTGTTTATGTGACATATGCCTCAATATATGTACAAAGAGAAACAACATTTTAGTTGGTAAAAATAAAAAATTAATTTGTCGACCTGCTAAAATACAATTGTACATTTTTGGAGACTTTGGGCTACGTTACATAGGATGACTGCCGCAAAAAATATTGAGCTTTTCCGGTTATGTTCTTTATGCGAGTTCACTATCCTACGGTACAATAGGGTAACCTGGGGCAGCGCGGCCCCCCTAAGGGAAAAGTTGTGTATTTTTGTATCCATAACTTGTCGATGCATAATTGTGCATTAATAGTATGTATTGAGGTATATATACTTTGTGTATGACTCAAGTCTCTGAACGATTGAATAACGAAAACGTAAGTTATAGCAAGTTTAAAATGTGCTCCAATAAAACCGTCTTGCCCCATGCCTGGGGCAAAACGGCCCCTCGCCTGGGGTAAAACGGCCCCTCGCCTATTTACTCTAATATTAGGTTTAACCGTTGTAATTATATAAAAACAATGTGTTTTATCCATTGTTTATTTAAATCGTCATTAACTACTACTATTATTATCACTCATCGTGAACATAAATAATCACCACTCTGCATTACTCGACATTACGATCACCTTTGGCATCTGCATCATCACAGGCATTACAATTATTATAGTGTTGAACATATTACACTAAAGTAATGGCTTGCAGATACTTCGCGGCAGATACAATAGCCTAATCATCAATCGAAACCACTCATCATTAATTACAGTGTCAAAAAATTACAGTTGTCATTAGAAGCAATATTCTGCATTATCATTATATTCGACACTGAAAACACTCATTAGCTAGCTTTGGAATTTGCATCATCACAAGCCTTAAATTCATTAACATTAACTGTATTAACGAATGGCTTGCACATACTCTACTGTCTAATCACACTCTGATTCGCGGTTGGGACACATGAAATACGGGAGCCCTGGTGGGCACTCACTATGTGCCCAATTATTGCATTCTTAGCATTGCACCCAGACTTCTCGTGGCCGACTGCAACTGAATGGTTCTCCGGACACCAAACAAGGCCATTCCTCTTCATCGCTGCTTTCGTCGACTTTCTTTCACGTTTTATTTAAACTATTGTGTATGCTATAAATACATCACAGCTTTATTGCGTTTACATACCATATTCGTACTGCATGGCGGGGCAAGACGGCCCCGGGGCCGTGTTGCCCCGTTCATACGGGGCCGTGTTGCCCCATATACACCAGTGCTGACTTTTTCACCTTCACACATAATCCTTTAATATCGCTTCCATGTTCGATGAAAGTGATTGAAAACGTATATAGTTGTAAGTGCATTAGTACCAGTCACTGGCTTAACATCATACGGTGGACATGTTAGCGTCAATTTGACCGAAGAGTGATTATTAGATCACAGGGTATGCAAAACTTTAAAAACAGTTTGTAAACTTATTTTTGGTAGCGTTTGGCCTTGCGGTCGCTAAGAATATTTGCTAGGTAGCAGCATCATGCTACACTATTCAACGTTAGTTTGGGTTCACTCGTTTTTCAGATAAAACGGGGGGCCATCTTACCCCCAGGGGCCGTCTTGCCCCAGGTTACCCTAACAACTCTCACGTGCTTTTGCGCCGCATGACGAATATTCCAAAGTGCTTATTATTTGAAGGTACGTATTAAGTGCATTATCGCAGTTAGCAACAAGAGCGAGTAGTTGTGGGCTAATTCAACGAGAACTGCAACTTGCGAACGTCTACAGTATAGGCCTACTCGGCGCGGATTCTCTAACTTGTAAGATTATAAGTCTCATAACCCAGTCTGACAGTCATCATTGCCATCACTCAGCCATATTATTTAGTCGGATACAAGTATTTACCGGCGTGGTGGTCCCAGATTTGGCCGGGCCCAAATTCGGCTAAATGCATACCTCGCATGTGCGCGCAAGCGCAGTCCCGCTTTTATCTGCTCTGACGTGGTGCCAGGACGTAGTTTCTAAAGCCCTAATTAGCATGCCTTTTTTATTGAAAATTTGCGAACAACAGTTTTACTGGAATACGCATGATATCAATAACTAATTCTTTTGCGCCAATATCCTCGAAGATCAAACTTGATATGTTACTAACGGACACTTTGTTCGTGACACCGGAGAATCCTGGCCCGCTACCGGCGCCGTCCCAGATTCGGCAGATTCGTGCTCGGCCGAATCAGGGACCACGATACCCGTATTGTATTTGTGTACACAGGATCTTGTTTATAATATAGGGCATGTAAGTGGGTCACGATACATGGGGTAACTCCGCGCCACTGGAGCTTACTGGGGACTAAGCGAGACTATTTGGGGACTGGCCACAAGAATAATATTCTAACGCTGGATGACAGTTGTAGCTTCCAACTGATGAATTCTAGGAAAAGCAGGTGATAAATATCTTGTGTTATACGTTTCTTATATTAAATGTCCGATTTATTTTTTAATAATAATAGTTTATCACACTATCATAGACACATAGCGATTTACGCAGTGCACATAATAGACACGATATTAGGCCGTATGTGTCTTTTACGGGATTTGCATTTTACATTGCTGTAAGTTGTGGTTTCGATAAGCACTTATATCTGGCAAGATGTCTAAATGCACATCACCATAACACACGTATACGTTTGCCCCAAACAGGTTGTACTGCGCGAAAACTGGCACTCTTCATTATTAGTCAAGATCGCCAAACACAAGTACTTGCAGCTAATGCCATGGCAATGCCATAATAATCGATTAAAATGCATGATTTCCGTGATCATTGTCACCGGCAAAGTGTTCCACTGCTCCCGCTTGTAATAATCCTTCGGACAATATAACTGAAACACGCTATTTGGGAACAGTTCGATTATTACGACCAAAAACAAAACAAAGTCCTATATGTTAACACTGAGTATATGGACCTCCTGCCCCTAACTGCCCCCAGCCTCGTTTTCGCGCGCGAGACTTACACGCCCTATAAGCTATGCCGTTTCGAAAAAGATAAACACTCCATAAATATTTACTTCCAACTGTACCACCATGATGTTTGTTTTTGTTACTAAAATTTACTATATGCTTTTCTTTTCAGACGGACAGGATATTGTTCAGTTAATCGTGAAACAAGTAACTGTTTTTTATATGTACCATACACATTTGCAATATCTTTGCTGCTTTGTTTTTGTGTTTCTTTTTATATAATATGCATGTGATATTAAAAATAAATAGTTATATAAAATGCAGTTATTGTGCTTATAGTTGTACTTGTATTGTATTGTACTTACTAATATGTTGTAGTCAATCTAATCATCTAGTATTAACTTGTTTCAAATAAATATGTTTACATTACGCTGTCTTTGCTTTAGTTCCCAAGTGATTTCAGCAATATACAATTCAACAAGGACATACACTACTGCAAAATACTTATGCAGACAAATAAGCCATCACATATAGGGGCAGATTCATACATTTATTTTAGGGGCATAAAAAGATATTCATTGGTAGATGAACCAAATGGTGTTGCTTAAATGTTGTCAATATCGCACCATCATCTGGAGTGGTGCTATCTAAATATGCCATAACTTATTATTATCATATAAACTGGGCCTCTAAACACTGTGAGGGCAAATTAGAATTGACCTGTTACAAAAGGTCTGCAGGTATGCCAAATTTCTAAGGTCTGGGAGGTAAATCCCCGGTGGTTTAGGCCCCTTCGATTCACAAATGACATACATCTGTAGTGTTTGTTGATTTTACATTGTATGCATAATTTTATAAAAGGTTTGTTGATAGAGTAATGTGTACCACAACATTCATTTACCTGAGATGAAAGGTTTTGCCGAATACTCCGTGGCGATAACACATCTCAAGGTCTGAATATATGACTCAATGTTAGTGTACCAAAGTTGCAAAGCTATGTATGACCACCTCCCAAATGCAACTAATATCATGGTATTAATAAATAAAAATAATGTGTATATACATATTATTTTTGCTTAATGTATTACATTATTATTACTTTGGTTAATGTGTTCAATTATCATTATTAATGTGATAACTGAAATTCAACAATTACAATTGTTACGTATAATTTCTAAGGCATTCTGATTCTATTTTGATTAGAGAGTCAATCACATGTTACTAATTTACCCCCTGTGTGAGATATTTTACTTCCCCTGGTAGAGACATCAAATTGAAGAGACCACCGGCTTTTAGTGTCTCTACAGAAAAATAAACACGGGCATTTACAATATTACGCCTATTGATAGTTCAAGCCTAGTAACTCTTTGGATAAAAGCCGAATACATTATGTGACGTAGATATAATTACAGTACTTTCAATCATTGACATGTCGTAGTCATGTAAGACTAATTATTGCCTATACTACTAAGTCATTTGCATACCGGCGTAACTTGTCGTAACATTGGCTGAATAAGGTAGACAACTAAACAATACATACTCATTAACCAAAATATAAATACACGTGATCAAAGCTGAGTAATTCGTAAGTATTAACCTATGTGAAAGAACCTCTGCGCGAACGCTGCACCTAAACGTTAATAACTCGAAAGGGTGAGGCCAAATGTTAGTCTCGCCTATTACTCGCGCTGGGTTTATTACTGGCATTTTAATGTGTGAATGAAGAAAAAATTCCGTTTTATTGCAATGTTTAAAACGAACAATGAAGTATTTTGAATCTTTGCACCTTTTGAATCACGAGAAGGCACGAACGCCTTTCAACGCCATTGTTTATTTGCATACTCAGGATTTACACATCTTCTCGAATCGATCGGTTTCTAAAGAAAATCGAAATAGTCTGTCTATTAATTTAAACAAAGTTAGCTAACCTATGTGAACAAAGTACCTAATATAGTACAATGCATAATTAATAGCTTTGCGTTTTCATTAAATTAGTCAGAAAGACAAGGCGCAAACAAAAGACTAGAACATGTTTAACCGTAATATAAATGCCAAAATCACAACATATTGGATGGATCGAAAGGTTAAGCCATTTACTTACCTAAAGGGTGTGCGCTTATCTGAAAATAATAAACATATATGGTAATATGTTGCGTAATACATTGTGCGACATATGAATGTTACACATGAACATGATTACGAAGTAAGCAGTGTCATATAATAATAATAATAATAATAATAATAATAATAATAATAATAATAATAATAATAATAATAGTAATAGTAATAGTAATAGTAATAGTAGTAGTAGTAGTAGTAGTAGTAGTAGTAGTAGTAGTAGTAGCAGTAGCAGTAGCAGTAGCAGTAGCAGTAGCAGTAGCAGTAGCAGTAGCAGTAGCAGTAGCAGTAGCAGTAGCAGTAGCAGTAGCAGTAGCAGTAGCAGTAGCAGTAGCAGTAGCAGTAGCAGTAGCAGTAGCAGTAGCAGTAGCAGTAGCAGTAGCAGTAGCAGTAGCAATAGCAATAGCAATAGCAATAGCAATAGCAATAGCATTAACAGTAACAGTAACAGTAACAGTAACAGTAACAGTAACAGTAACAGTAACAGTAACAGTAACAGTAACAGTAACAGTAACAGTTACAGTTACAGTTACAGTTACAGTTACAGTAACAGTAACAGTAACAGTAACAGTAACAGTAACAGTAACAATATCAATAACAATAACAATAACAATAATAATAATAATAATGATTTTGTCCAGCCATAGAGTGGAAATACATTTTGCACTTTGGAGGTTGCACAAAGATACAATATTTTATTCAGAAAGTAATGCATGTAGACAGTAATAAAAGTCATGTAAATATGTAAACGGTAGCTAATATATATATATATATATATATATATATATATATATATATATATACTACATAATATATATATATATATATATATATATATATATATATATATATACTACATAATATATATATATATATATATATATATATATATATATATATATATATATAGTATATAATATAATATATATTGGAATAAATAAATATATTCAAACATTATGACAATACTATAATAAGATTAATTAATTAATTAATTAAGATGATAAAAAAGACATTGCATTGGCAACGGTAGAGACTCTGATAGGTCAACGATTAATTGATTTGTGGCTGATTCAGATACTTGATGGAGGATGGAATGAAGGATTTAAAGTGTAGGAACTGATGACCGATAACTGGTTGGCTGATTTATAGAGAGATAACATCCACATGACATATGGGTGTCGGTGTAATTACACTTCCTACCACTCTCCTACCCAGCACGCAGCTGGCTGCAACCTAAGAGGTCACGGGGCAACGGAAACCTCATTTGAATGTGCGTGATGGCTAATGGCCATTGATATGAATCAACACAAGGATGCAACATAATGATTGCTCTGCTAATCCACTAAGGTCAAATAGCACATTGTACAGAAAGCAATTTATCTAGTTGAATTGCCACTGGGTAGTCGTGGATTTATTTTCCGCATTAGTTTCGCCTAAAGTAGTAACATTATATTTATTATTTCTACATACATTAGTTCAAATAAATGAATAAGTCCTATTTTACATATACTTGTAGCTTACTTTATTACTTTAGTATATTTACTTAATTAATGCATTTATATGTATTTTCCTAATACTTATTTTAGAATCATTCGGGTGGATTTTAATGCATTTTAAATTGCAATGCACTTATATATTCCAATTAATAGATGATTATTATTTTGTATGGATATTACTAGATAATTATTATTTAGTTTTAGTTCTAGTATATTCTATATTGCTGGTTTATAAAATAGGTGTTTATTTGCCCTTTGCTGTTGCCTGTATATGGGTTATAATATAATAATAATAATAATAATAAAAGCATTTGTATAGCGCCATAAATTCAAGTTGCCTTGTTCGAAGGCGCTGTTACAACAAATCGTAGAAATAAACTAAAAGTTACATATATTAAAACATGGCATCAAATATCGAAATAAATTATCATAAAAATACACATACTTATAATACTAACAAAAACAATAGTAATAATGCTTATTATGAATGTAAAACTACCAAAAACAGCTCAGAATAATAGATAAATAAGTAAATCCTAAAAATAACATTCGTTAATGTTCATGAGTAAGAAGCTCTTTTGAATAAATACGTTTTACGGAGTCTTTTGAACTGGTATACTGAGTCACATGTTCGCATAGTGCGCGGTAGATCGTTCCATAAGGTTTATACATGTTGTGAAATGCCTCGAACAATTGTAATTGAATATGGTGCTATATATTATACAAATATTACTAAAATTTATATATTTTAATTAGCAGCGATTTTATACGTTGTAAGTTACAGGTTGAACACCAGCGCTTCTTCATCTATGTTAAGGTACGAATAATATGTACCGTTTCTGCATTTCGTCATGTAACGTAATGTTCTGTTTTTTTCATTTTGTTCCCCGCCGCCAAGGGGCAATCTAACTAATCCCTAAATCCAACTAATGTTTTCTTAAAAATGGTATTACTTTACGACAAAAGCAATTCACAATTGTGAAAGTTACAACTGCATGCAGGATTATTTGATGCATGTGGTCTTCAATGTAGTATACCATAATAAATATCAGAATTTACTATATATATATATATATATATATATATATATATATATATATATATATATATATATATTTACAATACAATACAATAGTAAATCCTAGTAAAATATGGAATTC
>OZ024858.1:48222029-48227029 GCA_964017155.1 Oasisia sp. SBJ-2009 | reverse complement strand
CTATGGCTCCCCATCACTTTAAGATAAACATTATACGAAACAAGTAGTCAGATTAAACATAATGACACGAGACGCAGGCTTGCGAAATATGTAGTGCAATTCCACGTGACCGGATCGTTTGAACACGTGCGGGTTTTGTTGTTGTTGAAAGTTTGCGCTGTACCCGGAAACACGCTGGGAGGTTTAGGGCCTTGTGCTGAGTGGTCGAACTGGATAAGATGCGGATTTGAAATCGAATGATTGACGCAGATCTTACAAAAACGAAAGTAATCGACTGCTAAGTAATTGTTATGTTGGGACTGTTTCTGTTTTTCCGCTTTGTTGCCGAGTTAAGATTTCACACGAATTGTGAAGCATAGCCGAAACAATATTAGATCACATCATGAACACGTTCTGTGAAAAGCACATCAAACAAAATACGTGTTTACATTTTAAGGGTATTACAGTTTGTGCATAAAATGCCCCTCCCATCGATGTAGGGCCTCATGCCCCAGGGCCCACGGGCGCGGCAACTGGGGTGGGTAAATGAACCAGCTTCCCATGGAATTTCGATGGGGCAGATGTAATGTTATGGCTGTTCCCTAATATGTATTCTTAAGTCGCCACGGCGCGAGTGAGAAACATTTTCAGCTGATCCGCCCCCCTTCCGATGTACGTCATCATTAACGGATACTTTTAAGCGGCAGACACGGGGTGTTCATTAAGCTCTGGTTCTCCTCCCTCCTATAGTAATGTCGTCCCGCACTGATGCAAGAGCCCCAGTCCTCGACATTGGGGAATGTAAACTATTCACATAGAACGGTATCTAGGACTGATGAAAACGTAAAGTTAACGCTATTTTATCGATACAGATACATTATGAACCTAATCTAGGGTATACAGTTACGATATCAGTGTGATGATATACTAGTGTAAAACACGCGTATGGATCACTTACCGCCAACAGCGACTCTGCGACCAAGACGGCGACGAGGACATGCACACGTTGGACAACTCTTGCCATGTTCCTGCATGTGCTGCTCAGCACCTTCTAATGTGATACATGGGTCACAACGAAACTAAAATCCAGGATGCGAATGCTATTTCTAAGCAGGATGTTACAGGCACGGCGTCCATTGGATGCTGGTCTGACCCCTTCCACCGAGGAACACGTGCTTAGTTGTGTTCGTAAACAGCGACGCTCGAGCGGACTAGACGTCGGACTATGCGTATCGATAACTGAGCGAACCAGCAATAGATGTGACGTATATGTGGTGTTAAAATGTGTGTGTTCGTATATACAGCGTGGACTAATATTACAATACAAATATTCGATGTCGATCCGTCATAGTTCCGATTACTGAAAAAACGCTTCCACCCACAGTGTGTGTGTGTGTGTGTGTGTGTGTGTGTGCGCGTGCGTGCGTGCGTGTGTGTGTGTGTGTGTGTGTGTGTGTGTGTGTGAGTGTGTGTGTGGGTGGTGTGAGTGTGTGTGTGTGTGTGTGTGTGCGTGCGTGCGTGCGTGCCTGAGTGTGTGTGTGTGTGTGTGTGTGTGTGTGTGTGTGTGTGTGTGTGTGTGTGTGTGTGTGTGTGTGTGTCGCCAGCGATGCACTATTTAGTTTGTGTTCGTGAATAAAATTATATTTGTGTTGACATAAACAGTGTTAGCGTTCGACAAATGCAAGACATGATGTCAAGAACTGTTGTCGCTGTAGGAGAACTGAACCTACAGACGACACATGAAAGTGAGTTGTGTTAGATTCACCGAAACGACAACAAATACACCGTCGTCTGGTTAACCATGCAATCACAGACGTGCCGAAATTCAATCCACCAGTTATACCTATTATGTGAGGGTCAATATTTTCTACTATAACACTTAGTTCATTTGTTTTGTTTACTATGCTCTTTGCAGTTAAACAAACACATTTATAACCAAAGTTCTTAGGGATTTCCAGACTGTTCTTTGCTGATTTGTTTTTTGTCTTTATCTGTGCCTCCAGTATCTGTATTCTCTGCGAATCTAGTTTAAATAGTTGCAACCTGTTCCACTGATCGAAGCAGGTTCTCAGAGAAAACTGCTGCGCCATTTCCACTTAGATAGAAGCCATCTCTCACGTACATGTCTTTTCTCCCAAAAAAGTATCCCAGCAAATCTACAAATCCAACTACTTCACACATCTGCTCAACTAGAGCGTTGATAGTCATTCTTTTGCAGTTTCTAGATGTTGCTCCCCTTCACCCCATCACTGGCAAGATTCATGAGAGATTAGTTTGTTCAATACTTGCCTTCTTTAGTTTCCCTACCAATTGTTTGTATCCCTTCACTATCCTAGTTGTCCCCTCCCTGTCTGCATTGTTCGTCCCTTCATGTACTAATATAGATCCTCCCTGGCCATGCCCCAATGTGTTCTCTACCCGTTCAGTCACACGCTCTATCCTAGCCCCCAACGTCATCTTCTCCCTGGCTTAATGTCTTTCTGTCTTTCGCAAAATGGAGTCGCCCATAAATACCCTTTCTGTTCTCAATGCTCCCTTAATCACTCCGCCGTTTTGCATCTACCTGGTCGTTGACCTTTCCTCCTACCGCTGTTTCTGTTGTTTCTTTCTTTCCTGCTTCTTTCTTCCTTTTTATTTCCTGCCTTTTTTCTTCCTGTTGTCATTCCTGTTATTACCTTCCCTGTCGACACATCTACTCCCACTTCCTTTCTTCCCTTCATCGTTCCTCCTGTCACATGTACTTCTCTCCTCTCCTGTTCCAGTGACCCCTCTCACTTTCTCCCCTATAACCTTCCTGCAAGCGTTTAATTTAACAACTACAATTGAAATTAACTCTGTCGGCCTCCATATATTGTGTATACAATGGTGTATTGAATACGTAATAATAATAATTGTTACACTTCTATAGCGCCTATATCCTTTAAAATGTCAATCTCGGTGGCGCAACAAATAAAATCGTTTGGCATAATGATTAACTAGGACAGGCAAACGTCGTCAGTGGAGCATGGAACTGCGAAGAATTTATGGTGGAACAGCAGTTTCAATCAAATCTATTTTCAGTTTATATACACAACGATATGAAACAAATATATATGTCTTTTCTCATCCATTGCCAAGTTGGTAAGGGGAATATGGTGTTTTTGATGAGACGGCAGTTTCAACGGGTGATTGTATCACAATGGTAAAAACAGTAATTTGCTAAATTAACACAACGCAGTTTTCTGCCTAATAAACCATCTTGAATTGATAAAAAAATGTTGTGGGGATACACATGTATATTCAACTTCACGAAATTATTCATTATGCAAAACAAAATCGTTCGTTCCATGCTTAAAAGAAATTATCAGGAACATTCCCACACTGTCTTTATGTTCGTTACGTTATTACAATGACATCTTCCCATGTGTAGCCATATATTCTAGTTATTGTTGGTGCTGGTGTAACCATGTTATTGCTATGATGTTTATGTGTACACATATTATTTAATGTGTCATATCTAAAAACGCTACCTCTATGCTACGGGTATTTAATTGGGTTTAGATTAGGGAAATCGTTGTTTTAATATTTGTCATCTGTAAAAATGGTGGGTATAAGAATGAAAATAAAGGATAATACAATACATCATCGCATCTAAAAGTCGTCCATTTGGCCGTCCCAATGTAATGATCGATTACAGAAAATGTAACCAAGTGGAATTTTAAAGCTACATGTATATGTTACTCACATCAACATGCAAACTGTCTTATGTACCGGGTGTATACGGGCCTACATGACAGGCTCTGGACTAAGGTGACTTGGTATACAATCAACACCCGGGCTGCCGATAGACAAGGGGGCGCTCCCTTGTGGAGACGTCATGGGCCACATCGAATATGAAGACAACTGAGTTAGTGATAACTTCGATTACCCATGCTCCGCGGCACTTTTAGCCCTTCAAATCAGCCTGGTAAATTTATGCATTGCGATTTTACCACCAGCGCGGCGTAACACCAGAATATGGTAGATACGCTGATTGGTTCTCAAGCTGAATTTGAAATGAGAAATTGAATAAGGATATCCGTTTATTAGATAATACTATATGGTAACAAAATCTATTAAAATAAACATATAATTTATTCACACCAAAATTAACAGAAGTACAAATTTGCAATGTTTTATTACTTATGAAGGAATTATGGCAGGATTATACTCGATTAACCAGGCTTCGCATAGTGGCAGTTCATTACACGGATAACATGCATAAGCTGGCATCGTGACGAGCCTATCTTCTCGGCGAAGTTACGCAGCCGGGCGACAGTCGATAAACCAGCCTAAGTTGGTGCATGAGTAGTTCGCTGCACTACTTTTCAACATGGAGTTACTTGCATATGGTGGTCGACATGGATATACCATGCAAGAACGTTTTCCGTAAGCTAGAAAACACCATAATTGTATTACTTTGAATACGAAAGGGAAAGTGGTGGAAGTAGATTGTAGCAACATATGCCTGTTTTAAAACGTTAATCATCATAGTTTACAGGTACACAAGAAGTAATTCAAACTTACGTCACGTCACTCCCCGCAGTCGAATTAGGGTGTCATGGTGAGCTGGTTATGTTGGTACATTGCGGGTGTACGGATGGCCAAGTCGAGCTGTTTTAAGATAAATAGGAAAAGTAGCAATTACACAGATTGACCACTGCTTGCTTTGTCACACGAACGGTGCGCCAGATGTTTGTTTCGTCACGAGGCAGTCCTGCCCGCTGCTTTGGTCACATTAGCGATCATCCCCGCTATTTTCGCACTCCATTGGTTTTGCCCACTGTTTGTGTTGTCACGTGGCCTATCCAACTAGCTGCGTGATTAGTAGCATTATCTATTGTTTTGCCACGCTACTTGACTTCTGGCTGCCGATCTGTCCAGCTGATTGAATTTTGCTACACAATAAATATATATATCGTATATAAAGAAACATTACTGTGACAAAATTAAAACCCATTCAGCAACGTATCAATATAGGTAAGTAAATCCACATATGTAAT
>OZ024858.1:48194529-48214529 GCA_964017155.1 Oasisia sp. SBJ-2009 | reverse complement strand
GTCTGTAATGATAGCTGTATACTTGATGTGTAGTCTCTAAGGAGAGTCTGCAATGATAGTTGTGTAACTGATGTGTAGTCTCTAAGGATAGTCTTTAATGATAGTTGTATACTTGATGTTTAATGTATTTGTAGAATATGAAATGATAGTTGTCTGTTTGATGTCTCAACGAAGAACCAACAGTGCTAATTATATTCGTGATCCTTAATCTCTGTGAAGAACCTAGAGTGGGTGTTATCAACGTGATGTTTAGCTTCTATATAAACCACCATTGAAGGTTTCTTGGATGGTGTTTGGTGTTTGGTGTTTTCTTAAATTGGCACTGACGGGTGTTTATTTGGTGTTTAGAGTATCTGGAAAACTATCAGTGAATGTTGTGTATTTGATGATCAGGCCTATGGAGAACCAACATGGCAGTTGCATACATGATGTATAGCTTCCATGAGAAATAATCGGAGAACGTTATCTGTCTGATGTTTACTGTTTGTGAATAGTGGAGCAGATAACAAGGTCAATCGTTCAAATGATGATACAAGCATGACACTGGAATATTTATTTTATGTAACTTTATGAGAAAAAAAGTGCTAGCCACTTGAAATTCCAAGATGGCGGCCATTTTCCAAGATGGCCGCCATATGACCACCCAATAGGTGACATTTCCTGATAACTTTGGATAGATCTGTCCAATTCAGTAGGTCATGGTGGCGATTTATATGTTTTCAACACTGGCGAAACCGATTATGATATCAAAATACATGTATGATGTGGCATTAACCCCTTACCTGCCATATGAGGTTTTAGGTGCAAAAGTATTACTTTAATATACGAGTTTAGATTCACCCAAATTGTCTTTTTCTGTTTTGTTCAGTACTTCCAGTTATTAATGCTGAATTATCACTTTAAATTTGCCGTTATTATTTAAAAAAATTACAGTACTTCCTAAAGGCAATTTGATAGGCAAGGGGCATCATGCCATCAACAAAATCTTCACTTCGTTCATAATGCGCCCGGGGTGAATATAACACGAACCTGTCCCAGTTCTATTGCAATGTTTTTCTGCCCTGCAATGATCATTGTTCTGACTAGCTAGGTCTGACTAAAACAACTGCATAGTGGAATACAACTTTGTCCCAAACGGAAGCATTTGCACTTTCCACTACATTGTGTCTTGCATCCACATTTCGTTAACTCCTGGCAGCTTTTAGCTATGGGAGCAAGGGCAGTCCAGAAGAGCTTCCACGAGTCATATTCTTTGAACTAACCCGACTCGGACGGACAGTGAGGCTCTGGCTGGCGGACTATTGCCTGGATCCAAATGTGTCCTGCTTCATATCCAGCTCGCATATGTTCCTTGAGTGCTCCTTGTGTTGGTGGAATTAAATCATATGACCTCTGCTTTCGTGCAAAGAGAACAAGCCTCGCCTCATTCACTGATGCAACTGAACTTGATCTGTCATACATCAGGACCACACATTTCTCCAGGATTTGTAGATCAGATTCCTCAATCTTTGATGGGCACTGACTGAGTTTCGTGAAGATGATTGATGCTTCATTGCATACATTCCATGTCTGCCATGCTGTCTTTTTCCCTTTGCCATTGAAAAATTATACCACATCACAACCGGTTAAGGCATGGAAGAAGAGCATCCCATTCGTTTTCTCTGGTCCTATGACAGATACAAGTTCGTGGATAGGGATCCATCTCCTGTGCTCCCCTTTGCCAAATGCAACCCACATTTTCTCAAGACCTGTTGCGGCAAGAGAAGGCATAAGGGATATGGCAATAACTACAAAGTCCGTGTTAGCTTCAATCATCAGAGACTTGTATCCCTCGATGGCTGCATGCCGAGCATGTACGAGTATTCGCGTGTCTGCTTCCTCATGGGAACATGGGGCCACTCCCTCCAGGTTAACGCTGGTGTCACTGGTGGTGGTGATGGCATTTTCTCCTTTAGTCATGATAACTGTATAGGTTCACCATATTTACTACCATCAGCAAAAATTGAGCCTATGTCATTTTTGAATGCTATCAGGACATCGCGTCCTTTCTGATGCGTTTCAAGCTCTGGAATATGCGAGAGTAAGTGTTCCTCTAACCTTGCTGAGTTCCCGTACGGAGAGTCCACACCGAGTTGCTCTAATCTCTGTTTGTACAGTGTAGCTAAATCTGCCAGGCTGAATATAACTGGATCTGTTCCCTCGGTGACAGCTCTGGTGTCAATGATGTAGAGGATAAGTTCTGAAAACCCAATGGGGTATACCTCTTTACCTGGCTTTTTGCAGCTCTGCTCTTGCTTAATCAAATAATGATGGGCTCGTTCTCGATTGTATACAGCTACAAGACAAGCAGGATGATATTTCAATTCCAGCTCAACAACATCGCCGGCACGGAGCTTTGCGAGGAGCATTCCATCATTCAGTGTCCTGGCACACTCATTGAGTCTTTCATTCAATTGCATTGTTATTGCTTGTCGTAAAGTTGGTGTTTCGGCCTCTTCTTCACACAAAAAGCATACTGATGACGGTTTTGGTGGATCCGATTTTCTTTGCCTCTTACTGCGGTTCCCTTCTCTGCACGTAGAAGTACTTGCAGTCGCTCTCTTCTGTGCCCTTTGTAGCTTTGTGTTATTGAACAACAATCTACAGCTTTGGTGATATTTTGCTCTGTTTCGCATCAGTTTTTCTTCTATGCCACCACCTTCATCTAGTCTGGCTAGATTAAGTGGAATCGGGAAACAATTGATGGCATGAAACAATGGCATATTGTTTGCAATGTTGATATAACCAGCATAGTCATGTTCCCTTTGGAATGAACTTAGTGGTGACATTAACGTTTCCTCTGTATCATTCTGACATTCCAACATTTCATCCAGTTTGTTTGTGGTTTTGATTTTGCTTGAGTATCCATAATTTGTGACTAAGAATGGCAAGGTTGAGGGTTCATCCTTTTACCATCTTGGGTTCGTGCAAATTGATGTATGGGATTCAGCTAGGTTAATGCACTTGCCCTACACTCTAGCCCGATCGTTCATCCAATGTCATTTAAATCCCGTGCGATCTGTACACCATCCGGATAATTACATGTAAAAAACCCGTTATCCTTGGCTCGGCTCTCCCGCGCTGGCACATCCTGTCAGTTCCGGTGCGGCTATCTAACATCTGAGGGGTTCATTATTACATTTGGGATACTAAACCCTCGGTTTAGCTGACATTGAACCCTATGCTGAGTTGCACAGCAGTGTATGCCACCAGTGTGCCCTGGTATTGCATGACATACAGTCTCTTTTTCTGTGTTTAGTCGATATTGGCTGGTGTCCACCATCGTCGCTGGTTTCACTGTGATGTCTGGGACCAATAGAGCCTTGTGGCTGCATTTCGATCGCAAGTGGTTTTATTTAAGAGTTTTCCATCTCCTAGACGAATTGCCTTTACCTGGCTAATGAGCTTCATCTGTCCAGAGCTGTCTGGTTTTCAGGCGCCAGAGACTCGCCTTTCGCACCACCACTATTTGTGGAAACACCCCCGCCACGAGAAGGCTAGGGTTGGAGCTTGACTGCCAGAGGTTTGTTTCGCTTGCCATTTGGGGAATTTAGTAGGCAAAGAGAGCTCATCCTTTTTGCCACCCCGGCATTAGCACTCCTTTGGAGGGGCAATTCTAACCTTCCCCGTCTATAACGAGAACCAATTTACTTGTATTCGAAGCCTGTACAATAGTTGTCATTTGACTTCTTTATTGTTACACAAGTCATAAAATGTATTTATTGGTTCAAGAAATCGACTAATTCACTCAAGAATCAGCTCTAGCAAGGTCCAAAACCTATAAATCGACACCAAGATGAAACAAATCCGAAATCTCTGGCGATTTATATGGTTAACAGTTTTTTTTCACTCGCTGTTTCCTGTTGCTGAGATAATTACTAAATAAACTGCATGATTTATCAGAAAGGTCATAAGCACTGAGTTTACCTAGGAGCAGTGAGGAAGGTAATCAAGCATCCACATTGACTGTACACGGTATAACAGCGCACACCTGTTTTCTACCGGATAATGATTTACGCGTGATATTGCAATCGACTGGCTGTGCTGCTGTTTCTGTGAAAAGCAACAGGTGAAAATAGAACTATGCCAATCGGACATGTATGGGGACGGACGTCTAATGTATGTCGAAATCTTCTGGTCGACAGGTCGTGTGAGGAAAAGCTGCTTTCCGTATAGTAGATAACATGCACAGTTAAGGCACACCGCTGCAGACTCGAAGGTTCTCTGGACGGCAATAATACCAACTAAGTCATATGGATATATACAACATCACCAGTTTGGACAATTCTAGTTCGCAACGGATTGGGATACTTGAGAGAATTATGCAGTTTTACACGACGGCCAATGCTAATCGATCTGCTAAGGTCAACCTGTCCATATGTCCTATCGGAATACCAGGCAATCTACTCGTGGTGCTCACGTACATTGGACGAATGAAGACGTCCACAGGAGTGTACATGTTTGCACTGACTGTCGTCGACTTGGTGAGCTCTATATGTGGAACGGCGATCCCCTTCGCACCGATTCAGACTGTACCGTTACTGGTCTTATATGTCGTCGGTGACTTGTGTATAATTTCAGCCATCTTACTTTTGGCCTTCATTGCAATCGAGCGTCTAATCGCGGTCATGCGTCCGTACGTGTTCAACGTCAACGCGGGGAGACCGAAAACAGTCGTTCTTGTTGTCGCAGTAATGGCTGTCTCGTTCACTTCAGCGTTGGAGTCGGCACGCCTGACGAACTCCGTTGCGGCGGCTAAGCTGATTCCTGTAACCGTCACTGTGCCGTCGATGCTGATCATGATTGTCAGTTACTTTCTGATGGGAGTTATATTGTTGAAGAGAGTCCGGACAGGTGATACACAAGTCGCGCTCTAAACGTGACTTCCAATGTATCTCCAGTTGCTTCAATCAGTGCCAACGTAATCAGTAACGTGTCTGGTCAAATGAAGTTGACAGCACCTCGTAGTCACACAAAGATCCCAAAGCAAAGTAAAAAATACCAAAATGTGTTGTTGTTATTTACAGTGACTGCGGTCTATATTGTGTGTTGGCTGCCCGTGTGGATACACTACGCTGGAGTGTATGTTCCGCGGGATGCACTGTCCATGTTTCTGCTAAACGCAGTCGTCAACCCGTTCATCTACAGCGTTGTCAGCGCCATGTTCCGTAGCGACGTCAAGATCGTCTTTCGCCAGATACGCGTCAGACTGACGGCCTGGTGTCAATGAATTCTCGTCGGCATCTCGATGAAATCTCTCTCATGGAAGCTGTGATGAAGCGGTTCGATCCTAGGACAACGTACCAGGTTACGTATCAATGAGACCGTTAAGAACATTCTCGAACAAAGGCTGAACTGCTTTAACAGCCATTGCCCAAACATAAGAACGTACCATGTAGAGGATACGTGACTCTGATTTGATCAACATGGAGCCAAGGTATATTTGTACAAAAATAAAATTGGAATATCGTTGTCCACAGGGCGCCACCACATTACGTACAGACTGCATTTGGTGTAACTAGCTCCTATCTTATCCTATGGTCTCATATTACATATGGTAGACGTTATATACATCAACAAATCAGATGTATACGTATACGGTATAAAACAGTGAAATTAAACTACGATGATTTCTAGCATATGACTGCCTTCTAAACGGCACGGTGGGGTACTTCCGGAATGGGGAATTACCCCTAGCACGGTAATTTCCTAACCAATTCCTGTGCAGATACTTTTATAATCTGCAGCATTATGAGACTCAGTTTGTAGACGGCCGTTATTGTGAACAACAGCCACACGGACTTGTAGATGGTTTTCTAAATTGCCATGAATCATTATGAAAGTAACGAGGGTTAAATAATTAAAAAAATATTATGTTATAAGCCAAACGAACATAGCAGATAACGTAGACGAAGCTTCAACTTCGGTCATAGAAACGAGGTCCAGTGCACCTCGTAGTCATTCGTCGACCGCATAGCAAAGTAAACAGTACACAAATGTGTTCATGTTATTCGTAGTGACGCCAGCCTTTATTGCCAGTTGGCTTCCCGTATGGATATATCTCACTGGCACCTACGTTCCGAGGGACATACGAGCCACGTTTCTGCTAAACGCGGTCGTCAACCCGTTCATCTACAGTGTCGTCAGCGCCATGTTTCGTAGCGACGTGAAGAGCGTCTTTCGCCAGATACGCGTCAGACTGACGGCTTGGCTCCCGTGAATTCTCGTCGACATCTTCCGTTCACAAATTTGCATCTAGTAAGATCAAATTCACATCTCGAATTAAAGAAGTTATGTAATTATACTTTCTGCTTCATGAATTGTGAATCTACAAGAATAATTATAATAAATTGTTCATTGAAAGTTATACCAGAAAACTAATTACTACTAGGATTTGCATAACATACAGTGTAGGTAGCCTACAGCCATTACTGTCAAGCAATGCAAATCAGGAAAAAAGATGTAGATTGTCTATTAACACAATCTACATCTTTTTTCCTGATTTGCATAGGATGCCAGCATTATAACCATCTACAAGAAAGTTGATCGAACAGACTGTGGGAACTATAGAGGAATCTCTCTTCTTTCCATAGCAGGCAAGATCTTCGCCAGGATCCTCCTCAACAGACTATCTACCCACATAACACCAGAGGTAGTTCCGGAGACACAATGTGGCTTCAGAGGTAACCGGAGCACCGTAGATATGATATTTTGTCTCCGACACCTACAAGAAAAGTGCATTGAGCAGAACCGACTTTAAATTGCACCCCCTAAGTCCATCCAGTATTCTCATATAGGCTCTCCACAAAACACCATCTTTAATCTCTTCAAAAAAATTGAATTTCACCTCACAATATACTTCCCCTTCCCTGAATATTGAGGGTTGATCCTATCTCCAGACACCTTTGATATGTGCAGTTAAAATGGAATATATTTAAGGTCGCTGATGTTTGCGTTCTTGCCAAAGAAGTCAAGACGCTGATCAATTAAATACATTGTCTGGAGAATAATGAAGTGTAAACTGCTTTGAAGTCACAAGAACTGGATCAAATATTGCATTAAACATGGACTTACCTTCACATTTTTCAAACAGGGGACTGTTCCTCTGGCTTTGAGCTGAACGAGGACACTGGCAACTGTGTGAAGTGTCACCAAGGTTTCTACAAAGACAAAGCCAATCACTTGTCTTGTCAACCGTGTCCCAGCGGAAAGACCACACCTGGCACTGGGTCAAAGTCTGACTGCTCTCTAGGGTAGTTGATATGACTTATATCACACATGTCACGCACCTTTATCTAATGTGTACGGATGTAGCCATACACATGTGTGTATACTTTGATATGAAGTCCTGCTACGCTTAATTTTGTTCATCTAATTAATTAAACTACGTATTGTCTTTAGAAAGATGCAGTGTGGGCAACTATTCCGACCATGCAACCTCGCGATGTCAGCCGTGTGACAAGGATTCTATCAGCACGAGGAGGCTCAGTTCACTTGTATGCCCTGCCCCTTCACCAAGAGCATTGGTGGCACTGGTTTTACCAGCCAGGCTCAGTGTAAAGGTGGGTGACATATGTGCGTTCACGTATCGTAAACAGTTGCTTATTTCAGCAGCTATTATCACTTAGTACATGTGTTCGAGTTGTTTCAAGCACTCGGTAGGGTTATATGGTTGAAAACAACGAAAACGTTTCCAGTAAGTTTTTAAAATGGGAACAATTATATTTCAATATATTTGAAAATATTTCCTTCCATATGAAAGTATATATGTTGAACTTCTAGGAACAATCGTTCTTCTCATCCAATCTATCCTTGTTTTATTGCGCCAACATGTCAAGCCAGGATGATATTCAGTCTTTTTTCCCAATGTATCCTAAATTATCCGCCACATTGTCGTTGTAAATATGCGTGGACACACTTACAAATAATAATTAATAAATGAACAATGCGCGTAATACAAACTGATATCATGGTTATGAAGTGTGTAGAACTGATTCAGGTTCGTATTATTTTAAACATGATATTTCGTTTTTGCAAAATGTGAGCTTGTTTTGAAGATGCAGAAAAATGTGTAGTGGCAAAAGTTGTCCGTTTTCCAAAACCACAATTATTGAATCAAGTAGGCCACGAAAGATCACGAAGTTTTGGACAACATCCCGCAGCGCATTATCAAGACAAGCCTAGATGAGATTCCAACTATGGATGAGATGGCTAAAGCAATCGCCGGCCTGAAAGATGGCAAAGCACCTGGAGGAGATGGAATTCCTGCAGAAGTATGGAAGCACGGAGGAGACAATCTGTTCAGCAGACTGCACCAACTAATCACCAATGCCTGGGAGGTGGGTTCTGTAACCATCTACAAGAAAGGTGATCGAACAGACTGTGGGAACTATAGAGGAATCTCTCTTCTTTCCATAGCAGGCAAGATCTTCGCCAGGATCCTACTCAACAGACTATCTACCCACATAACACCAGAGGTAGTTCCAGAGACTCAATGTGGCTTCAGAGGTAACCGGAGCACCGTGGATATGATATTTTGTCTCCGACAACTACAAGAAAAGTGCATTGAGCAGGACCGACCACTGTACATGGTATTTGTCGACTTCAGTAAGGCGTTCGATACAGTTGGGAGAACCGGGCTATGGCAGCTACTGAGGAAGTATGGATGCCCAGAGAAGTTCACAACAATGATCGAGGCACTACATACCGGAATGATGGCAAATGTTAGTGTTGGAGGGGAAGTCTCTGAATCGTTCAGTGTCACAAATGGGATCAAGCAAGGATGTGTACTGGCCCCCACGCTGTTCTCCATCTTCCTATCAGCAATGCTCGATGATGCTTTCCGAGACATGGGGGATGGTGTCTACATACAATCCAGACAGAGCGCTGACCTATTCAACGTCGCACACTTCAGAGCGAAGACCAAGACTACTCGGATACTGATGAGAGAGCTGCTATTCGCAGATGACAGTGCACTGGTTGCACACTCTGCTGAAGAGATGCAGAATATAGTGGATGCTTTCTCCAATGCGTCAAAGAAGTTGGCCTGAAGATTAACATCAAGAAGACCGAGGTGCTGTACCAACCCAACTCTGCAAGAACCCGAGAGGAGGATATCATGGTTGATGGAAACAAGTTGAACTCTGTTCTGGAATTCACCTACCTCGGAAGCACTATATCAAGTGATGGATGCATTGACGATGAAATACAGAGGAGGATGGCTAAGGCTAGTGCATCTTTCGGCCGACTACGCCAGAGACTCTGGAACAACCACCATGTGTCCATGCGGGTTAAAGGCAAGATATACCGTGCAATCGTGCTGTCCACCCTCCTATACGGAGCCGAGGCATGGACAGTGTACAGACGACAGGTGAAAAAGCTGCATGCCTTCATGATGCGACATCTGCGATCGATCATGAGGATAACCTGGATGGACAAAGTGACAAACAAGGAAATACTCGAACGGACAGGGCTACCATCTATGGAAGATCTTCTGATCAGAAAGAATCTCCGGTGGACTGGACACCTCATGAGGATGTCACCAGACAGGCTACCAAAGCAGGTTCTCTACTCCCAACTGTCTTCTGGTCAGAGAAAGAGAGGGCGCCCTCGCCTCCGGTTCAAGGATACCATCAAGAGAAACCTGAAGCTGAGAGACATAAAGATCGACTCCTGGACATCACTCTCACAGCAGAGAGATAAATGGAGAGCAAGAGTCAAGTGATGGAAGCAGTCTTTGTCGCTTCGCGACCGACAGCATGATGATGATGAGGCCACGAAAATGCTTTTGGTACGATGTCTTGCATTGGGATTTTCTCTACAACTGCATCAAAATATTCATCGTCTCGACAAACAATGTGGTAGCTGGGGTAGCCTTCCCCAAAGAACGTCCATGGATAACGTAGAATACAAACATTTATGATTGTTCATGCGCAATATAGATACGTTTTACATATGTAATATAATGAAAACATAATGGATTTTGTGGCTAGTTAAATACATAATACCTTGATATGATTGTTATTAAAATTATTCATACAGTTGTGTTAAATACATGCGTAATGAATGAAATTAAGCAATTAAATCGTGATAGTGTATTAATTCAATCCTCAACAATGATACAATACACAATATATTATATCACTTAGCATTTATTTTACATCTGGAGCATTTATGGAAACATCAACAACTGAAATTTTTGATGACGTAGCGTAATTATCAGGACAATTAAAGTGTACACTGCAGCATGTGGATACCGTATAATACATACGAATGTAATACTGTCTTATCATTGATCTATTAAAATATACTGTTAAATATAAATTTACCTGAACACATACTCAACATGTTACAAAATATTGCAGGGATACAACTGTCGTGTTATTACAATACCACACTGTTGTCGTATATGACATAATAAATACCAGTGATCTGGTCATTCGTTGGTTCGCAGAATGAGTTTAGTTAACTTGGTTAACGTTGAATACAGATAACATAGAATACAAGATTGGATAACCACCTATCAGTTCAGGTGAGATACGATCTCAGAATCTAATGGACATTGCCAGAAAACATGTTGTGACCTGCCTGTTGGAGCAGGAGGGGCTTATGTTGTCAGGTTGTCCTTACCAATTACCCATAGATCTTCAGGACGTGGTCCTACTGTAACAACCCAAGATATTGCAAAAAATGTATCAGCTTCTCGTTTCACACCACACATCTCCCGTCGTACGATGGGATTGTGCTGTTCCTATACTGACTGGCTTGATACAACCAACGATGACCTTTATGACCTCTTGTGTTTCAAGTACACCGTTAACTCCCTTGTATTGTATCACCGCAGTACAAACTTTCACTTGGTCCTTAGAGTAGTACACGCTGCTTATTTCCTCCAGAAAATGGCACATGTTGGTCTCATTGAAATCTACTTGCAAGGTGCATTAGGTTTCTGCGAGAGTATGTTTTAAGAATGGCAAGGTTCTCGTATTTAATGTGGTCTTTGAAGTCAACATGAACTTCAAAATAGTCTCTTATATACAAGTGTCGTTTTTATGGTAGCATTTTTGTATAGGCGTTAATGTCCAACGTCGGTCAGTTCTTCGCTCGGTGTATTAGCATATGTCCATGGAATTTCATGGCTTATTCTCTTTCTAGCTTCCGAGGTCAAGTCAACTGTTTTAACGTAGTACATATTGATTGTTTGCTGACTTTCGCGGCTTTTTACTTGAACTTTAAACAAACACAAGTACAATAGCACTCCAATCACTAAAAAAAACAAGAATATACCCAAGATATATTATACGTTACAATGAAATGATATATCCTTAGAAATTCTACATTATTTATCCCACGGGCCCCTGTAACGTAGTATTATGTTGCATGTGTCTGTATGTGTTGAAATGTTTCTGTCATGAATTCCACTCGTGTTTCGTTGACTTGATACTAGTTGGGTTAATAACAGCATTCCTTTCAAATGATACATATGTAAGTGTGTATTTTATTATATGAATATCTTTTACTAGTGGAATTATACGATAGTAATTTCTCCTTGTGAAAGAAATCTCACTAGTACGATATCACATTTGTTTGTCATACATGCATTGCTAAATACAAGTTTACCTTTGGTTTGGCAAATTGGGTGTCAGACCCGCAGCAAAACCACTTTCGTTTGGATCTGGCCCAAACGTTGCCATAAGAACGCCATGGAATGTGTTACAATGCTTCCTTCCTCGCGATAACGTAGAATACAGGATAACGTAAAATACATCATTTCATATTACTTAACCATATATAATTAAATTAGGTATGTATATCATGCACAACTTTTATTTCACAAAATAAACAAGGTAATCTGATATAGTATACCTTGAATGTAAACTTGGGAAAGAAAACAATATTATTATGAAAGGAATCTGGCTACTACAATGTCACATTTGTTTGTCATGCATACTTTGCTAAATGCAAACTTATCTTTGGTTTTGCAAATTGTGTGCTAGACCCGCAGCAAAACCACTTTTGTTTTGATCTGGCCTAAACTTTGCCATAAGAACGGTATGGACTGTGTTATTATGCTTCCTTCCCGCGATAAAGTAGAATACCGGATAACGTAAAATACACCATTTAGTATTATCGAACCATACGTGATTAAATCAGATCTCAACTTGTATTTCACAAAGGAAACAAGGTACCCTCATATATTACACTGTGATTGTATACTGGGGAAAGAACGTATATGATAAAAGTGGATAACGTAGAATACATTCTTAACGAGGACGCTGTTTTTCTGCCATGTTGATGTCTTCTGATGATTAGAAAAGTTGACTATGCTCATGGCTTATGTTTTTAGGTGACAACCTCATGTATACGTGTTAAGCAGACATACCTTACAATCAGTTAGCACTTCATTGGTATACAGTTATGATATATATTATGTGGATAACGTAAACAACATTAATTTTGTGGACAAGTTATATACGTGGGTGAGGTAAGGAAAATATATGAGAATATGTTAGAGAACATCATAAAATAATAGGTATGTATTCATAGAATGAACTAAAACATGTAGTTAAGCAGCTAACAGTTACTCAATATTACAATTACCGTCCTTTTTAATACTACCCTTTGCTATGGAAAAGCCACAATGAGATTGTTGTGTGTTTCATAGCCACTAACTCATATAAATTATCATACCACCATGACAACACAACTATCGCACGAAAGACCAAACCGAGCTGCATTTGTCTAAGCTATCTACATTCCTATTAAAGTGTATGCCCAATCATATTTCGTTATCTTTTTTATTGCTTAGAATGAAGCATTAGTATATTAATAGTGCATTCTGACAACTATTGTTGTTATTAGATCATCATACTAATTAATTAAATGGCATTTAGTTTCAACTTTGATGACGTCACACTCGGAAACCCTTTTGCCGAGGCTCGGCTCCATCCGGCGCGTGACGTAGAGGCGGGAACACACGCTCGGTTGACGACGGCTGCCATATTGTAAATAGTGTGCTGAGGCCGCTCGTAAGTATGCCTCGAATTTGTGTAGCGGGTGATTGTTCCAACAGACCATCACACTCTATTAGTCTGCACAGGTTTCTTGTGCATGGTGTGAAAAGGTGTACTTTGTGGGACCATTTTGTTCGCGTAAAGCGAGCAGACTGGGTCAAGCCGTCAGCGCACTCGACGCTGTGTTCCTGTCACTTTTTGAACTCGGATTTCGACAGCTCTCTGCAACATAATAATAATAATTAGTTAACTTCTATTGCGCCTATATCCTTAGAAACCAAGCTCAGAGGCGCATCAAAACAAAAAGGATTAATCGATCTCATAGTCGGTAAACAAATCAAGTTGTCATCAGATTGATTGATGCGCCAGGGAGCTATGGTGGATAGGCCAGATTGTACAGATATGTTTTTCAATGACGACGGAATTTAGCAATATTTTCAACTGATTTCACGCTAGAAGGAAGCATATTCCATAGAGTAGGCGCACCCACAGCAAAAGCCCTGGTCCCCATATTAGTATTGACCTTTGGTACAAAGAGTAAATCAGAAGTAGATGACCGAAGTTGAATAGGTTTTCTTATAGGAGTAAGCAAAGTATGTAAATACGATGGCTGCTTAGAAGAAAGTGCCTGGTAAGTAATGGTACACATCTTAAACATTATACGATATTGGACAGGCAGCCAATGCAGAGACTTTAGAAGCGGCTTAGAAGGAGTAAAGCGTGGAGACCTATTCACCACCGTTGCTAAGCAATTTTGAACACGTTGTAGTTTTGTGATATCCTTAATAGCAATATTATGAAAAAGTGAATTACAATAGTCTAATCTACTAGTAACTAATGCAGTTGCAATAGTCTTTGCAACAGAAACAGGCAAATATCGACGAATACGCCGCAAATCACGAATGTGGTAAAAACATGTTCGACAAATTTGAGAAATGTGTTCTCTAAAATTTAATTTATCATCAAAAATTACTCCCAAATTCCTAGTCGAAACTGCAGGCATAACATGCTGATTAAGTAAGGGTATAGGAAAAAGAGTCTTAATTTTGTCACGCTGCCGGTGTGTACCAATAATAAGAAACTGAGTTTTATCAGCATTCAGCTTCAATCTACTCTCAGTCATCCAACAAAAAATGTCATCAATACAAGTTCTAAGCTGCTGTAAAGAACTACTTGCATCTGAAGTGGATAATAATATATAAATTTGAGTATCATCTGCATAAAGATGATGGCTCAAATGATGCCTATTAATCACTAGACTCAATGGAGTAGTATACAGTGTAAAAAGTAATGGTCCCAAAACTGACCCCTGAGGAACACCACACGAAATATTAAGTGGTGACGAAAAACAATCCCCAATCTTAACTCTCTGGTGTCTACCACTCAGATATGATCTAAACCAGCTTAACGCTATACCAGACACACCATACCACACAGACAAACGATCCATTAGAATAGAATGATTAATCGTATCAAAAGCAGCTGACAAATCAAGTAAGGTGAGTGCAGTAACTCTACAATTGTCCATATTTAGAGTGATGTCGTTATGCACTTTTAAGAGAGCAGTCTCTGTAGAATGAAGTTTCTTATATGCAGATTGGAATACATTTGACAAATTATTTGAAGTAATGTGAGATCCAAGGCGTTTTGCTACAACCTTTTCAATAATTTTAGATATGAAGCTCAAATTAGAAACAGGTCTATAATTTTTATTCAAGTTATCTTTCGACAAAGTTGTCTTTTTAAGTAATGGATTTACATGCGCCTGTTTAAAATCATCAGGAAAAATACCTGTCCTCAGTGACACATTTACAATATTTGTTATAGTACCAAGTAAGGTGTCAATGCATGCTTTCAACAATACAGTTGGCATTGGATCTAGATCACAACATTTATTTGGAGAAGACATAATAATTTGCCTTACTTCCTCAACAGTAGCTGGAGTAAAAGAAGAAAGTAGAGAACTTATCGGTGGAGGCTGAACTTCTACTTTGTTTAACATATGAACAGGAAAGGAAGACTGTATACGGGTAATTTTATCCTTAAAATAACCTGAAAATAGATCACATAGAGAACATAATGAATTATGTTTTGGCAGAGAAGGGGCAGCCCGTCTGTGTAGGATTTTATTAATGCAACTCCATAACTGGTGAGAATTTTCAGAGTTACTTGAAACCATGTTAGTGAAATATTCAGATTTAGCTTTTGCCATTTGTCTATTGCAAAGATGACAATGTTTAGAATAACGTGACCTATCAAGTGATGAGCGTGTTTTACGCCAAACACGTTCAAGATAACGACGTCTCCTTTTAGATAGTGAAATTTCGGATGTCATCCAAGGAGAAGGTGATTGTTTTGAAATATATTTATAAGCAAGTGGAGCATGTTTATCAAGTATTGTCTTAAGGACATCACAACATTGTCTATATATATCACACTCATGAACTGCTGGACTTATAAACAAATCTGAATTTAAAATATCATCATTGAAGGCAGTAATATCTATTTTATGTATAGGCCTATAGGAAATTTTTTTCTTCAATATCAATGGTGTTGTAAACATGTTAATATCAACAATTACAGTATGATGGTCTGACAACCCATCTGAAACAGTAGTTTTTTTAATATTATTACAACCTGAATGAGTTATTATAAGATCAAGCCAATGGCCATGTATATGTGTCGAAAAGTTTACATGTTGTTTTAAATCAAAGGATGTTAGAATATCATCAAACATTGTACTAACTGAAGAATGTATATCCAAATGAAGATTAAAATCACCAAGAATATAAAGTTCTGAATAATTAATAGCTACATTTTCTAACAGATCTTGAAAGTCCTCAAAGACATTTGCTGGGTGTCCTGGAGGACGATAAATACATCAGTCCTTTGCGCCAGCGCGGCCCTTAATTAGGCCAGCCACCGGGTGTATCCAGTAACAATGTATCCAATGCAATGTACTCAGTCATCAGTGGTAGCGTGTGTTGCTTTTTTCTTTTCACAATAAGCATGAAGCCTGGCTTTTGAAAACGTGCGAACGAACATTGTTCTTGGAAGATGACTTATGAAAAATGTCTATATATATAGAACCGTAGAATGCAACTACAGTATGTGTCCATGATGTTGAATAAAAGCCTGCACGTTTACTTTACACGTATAACCAAAGGGTATTCCTGATATGCACAATGAATAAAGTGTGTATATGAACTTTGCAGCCACAATTAGTTCCTTCAATGAATTTCATATTACACCGCATCACCTAGTGCCAAAAATAACATGTAAATTGTATGTGTAAAAAATTGCATGCTACTCACTCATTGTTGGCCAGATTGAGAGGTCCATATTGTTGTCTGTAATGGAAATAGGCAGTGTGAAGGACATTGGCATCCAAGACTACAGGATGAAACCCTTCATGTTGTGTGACACACTGCACTTCCACTGCAGACTGCTGTATTTTACCCAGAACAGGCTCTATTTCCCGACAACACAAGCATTCTTCTTCTCTGTCGAGTGGTTGGCACTGGCCACACAGACACCTGTACAAATACGTATTTCAGTCCAGCTAACTGGGTGAGCTGTACAAAAATATAGTAGGCGCCGCTGTTACACTCCTCACTAACAACCGGTATCTCATTGGAAATATAAAACACTGCAGTATGATGTAAATAAATGACAACATGTAACTATACTACTATACCCCAAAAACAAACAAAATCACGAAGTATTATTACAAATGATAATATATAAATAAAATTTAGACTGTTTAAACAGAACTATGTCTATGTCTACGAATTGTATGCCCCCTACTACAACCAGTTACCAGGCCAGTAGTTTCGCCGTCCGATAAAATTACGCAGCGTGATTTCGCGCTAGTAAACTATGTTTACGATCGTCAACACAGACACCCGCAACACATATTCACTAATAAGCTACTTAGATAATTTTATTTAACCATACCAATTGGTGTTTCCCAGTCGTTCGGGGAGGACAGCCTCCACACGCAGACTGTCCTAGTCGGCTTCAGAGTCGGAGTCAGTGAGTGTTGGTTCAAATTGATATGCCTCAACAACAGCGTCGGCCTGTGCACTCACGCTTGGTAAGATATCTCCATCAGAATCATATACATCGCTGTGACCATCTGTATAGATTTCATAACTTTAAAAACTCCCAGAATCAACGCTACTTTCATCACACTCATCAGCCATCCCTATGTGTTTATATCACCACGCAGCGACGGACCGGCTGTTGTGTTCCCGCCTCTACGTCACAGGTCAAAGTACAGCCGAAGGCAGAACGAGCGTTCCCGAAGCGCGCAGCTGGTTCGGCTTTACGTTTAAGTTGATTAATGTGTCAATTAGTCAGCTTAAGTGAGTAGGGCTATGATTTATAGTTGTAGAATACTATTACTAATATTTTAGCAAAAATCGTCTCTGAGGTTGGGCATACACTTTAAAGCCATGCCCCTGATTTTATAGACCAAAGACACAATATGTGCTACTGGCGACGTTTTCTGTTTTGTCAACTATACTATCTGACTAGTCTGTATATATCGCGGTTACCACGTTATGATATTGTGCAATCTCATTGAAATAGGCAGTCTTCTTCATAACATTTATGCCAAGCCAACCTTTCTAAGCTGGAACTGAAGATGGTCACTGCCAATGTTCGTGCCGTCATCACTTGTCCTGTTACATCTCAAACTGAGACGGGACCGACATTAACGTGATTCGCCGTTTTACGAGGGATACAAAGTATATAGTGTTGATAGCCAGGTTTTCACACCAGATTTACCATGCATATCTTGATCGGGTATTGAATTCTGCCCGCTGGCGTGCCAGTCGGTTGTGCCAACCAGTACACTATCCGCGCCTGTCCGGTTTACAGTCAGTTGACATAATGATGTTTTTACTTGTGCCATCAGTCAGTATTATGAACGACACAAACTACCTGACGCAGTCCAATCCATTCTCAGTTGAAACATGAATGGCATCATTACATTCAGGTACACAGTACGTACTCATGTAAACAGCTGGGGAAACTATATGCTACTACGAAGGAATTCACATATCTCGGCTCAACAATGACCGACAACCCCACCATGTACTCAGAAATCAGCAAACGGATTGGCCGAGCCACATAAAGGCTTGCCAGCTTCTCAAAGAGGGTCTTGGATAAAACCAAACTGAACCTGAACACCGAGATGACTAACTGCAGAGCCTGTGTTCTCCGTACCTTCTTGTGTGGCAGCGAGTCGTGAACGCTCTACTCGAGGCAAGAAAGGAAGCTCAACATTTTCTTGAGGTGGATTCTGGGCATCAAAGAGTAGTCGGACCGCATAACAAATAACGAGGTCCTCCGACGTGCTGCCACACCCAGCATCTATACTCTGCTACGACAACGTCGTCTTCGCTGGCTGAGACACTTCCGCAGAATGCAGCACGACAGGATCCCCAAAGGCATACGGTATGGCGAACTCGCAGCAGGCAAGACAGTTCGGGGCCGCCCACAACTCCGATTCAAAGATATGTACAAGAAACATGAAGGCCCTTGACATGGGCTTTGATGAATGGGAGACCTTGCCCAACTGAATTGCAGCCAGCGCAGAGGGGAAAATAAGTTGCAACTTGCGTCAGACGAACGGAGAGAGATACGCAAGTCACTTTCAAGTGCAGCCGCTGCGACATGGACTGTCATTCCACCATCGGCCTGCACAACCACAACATGCGCTGTTCCAGTGCCAACTGACCTTTCAGGGCGCTGAACCATGACAACTTGTGACCGACGGATGCCACTGATATTGCTGTCCGTTTGTAGTCAATTGCAGACCTGGCGAGCAGCCTACAGACAGCAGGACGGACTGTGAACCGTGCCTTAGAGGGCCGTACCAACCACTGGCTGGACAGGTGGAGTGCATCAAATGTCCGTCCGGGACATCTACGAAGAAAGAAGGAGCCCGCGACAAGAGTCAGTGTGGAGGTCAGTAGGAAACCATTATATCCAGTAGGAGTACATTCCTCTTTTTCCATTTGGTGGTGTCACTAAACATCGCCGTACCAAGCTTCTCACTAGTGACGCTATGTCTACGGCAGTTATCAATGCAAATCAGACCATCTCTATTGTATTGCGTGAATGCAAAACTTCAACGTATTACGCAAAGAATGGGAATTATATAATACACTAGCCATTTAATGTTTGATTTAATGTAGGTTCATATTCTACTCAACCTCTAATGTGATGGTAATTAATACTGAGAGTAATACAGTATTGCCAATATGAATGAGTATAACACGTAACTGATGCGGTAGTTTACTTTTCTACGTTTGACGTTTTCTACATATACATGCGCGTTATGGTACATATTATTTACCCATCAGTGTAGCGTGGTTTGTTACGTTTGCTAAATATTGCTACCACGCTATCACGATTATCACATATTAACGATATGATCAACCAAGATATCCTTTTCAGGTACGTGCATTTATGATAGTTATAAAGATAATAATAATAATGTTTTGTTGTAGAGATCCAGTCGACCAACACATTCATCATAACAGGCTGTGTTGGCGCATGCGCTCTCATACTTCGTATTGCAGGTCTCGCCGGCATTGTCTACAGGCGCAGGAGGTATGCTATGTTGACCTTGTTCTGCTACGTTGTTAAATACTGTCATTGTTTGAGTAATCGCAAGAGCGTTAATCACACTTAATTGCCGTAGTCTACATATCACGAACGATTGTCAGCAAATATGGTGCCCTTAACCATAGTAATCTTAAAACTGAACTCTGAACGCCTGACGCATATTCCAATGATGTTTCAAAGTGTTTGATGTAAGTCGCTCTGTGATAGCCGTGCTCCTTGCAGAAATTACGTCCTTTGCATGTCTTAACTCCAGTGCACATTAACATCAAATATGCACCAATTGTCACTATATTGTCTTTACAGAAGGCA
>OZ024858.1:48112029-48189529 GCA_964017155.1 Oasisia sp. SBJ-2009 | reverse complement strand
TTAATTGTTACAAAATATATTGTTTTGAAGAAGTTCAGCACTATCCTCTCGACAGGAACAACATAACCAACACTACCCCCTGCATACAGGGGCAAAAACCAACACTATCCCCTCGACAGGGAAAAGTGACAACACTACCCGTTGACAGGGGAAATAACCCCAACTACCCTCTTGACAAGGAAAATAACTAAGACTACCCATTCCACAGGGGAAATAGCCAATACTACCACCTCGATATGGGAAATAACCAACACTACTGCCGTACCGCCAGAACGTGATTCTCACATACGACGTTAATCAGCGAAAATATTTTATCTTGCCTCAGATATAATACACACACACACACACACACACACACACACACACACACACACACACACACACACACACACACACACACACACACACACACACACACACACACACACACACACACACACACACACACACACACACACACACACACACACACACACACACACACACACACACACACACACACACACACACACACACACACACACACACACACACACACACACACACACACACACACACACACACACACACACACACATATACATATACATATATATATATATATATATATATATATATATATATATATATATACATATATACATATATACATATATACATATATACATATATACATATATACATATATATATACATATATACATATATACATATATACATATATACATATATACATATATATATATATATATATATATATATATATATATATATATATATATATATATATATATATATATATATATATATATATAGTATACATTATATATCAGGCAAGGTGAAATATCTTAAATTAAAATCAAGGTTGATATATATATATATATATATATATATATATATATATATATATATATATATATATATATATATATATATATATATATATATATATATATATCAACCCTGATTTTAATTTATTTGTTTTTATAATAATTATAATGTATTCATAACAATTAAAAAACAGAGATTAATTATGGTTAACAGGTAATAGTATCCTATTTTTACAATAGTTATTATTATGCAAAGTCACAAATGTCGACGCAATCATATAAAATATAAAACAAATTCGAGCGCGCCAGGATTCGAACCTGGAATCTTCTGCTCCGTAGGCAGACGCGTTATCCATTGCGCCACGCACCCACGTTGTCAGTGAAGGCTCGTGGCTCCGCCGAGTGGCTAAGCAGGACTCCAGTTTCAGGCTCGCGTTTTGTGAGAAAGGTTTCTATTCAGGTCAGCGTTTACGGATAATTTGAAAATGCTTCCCAACTCTTGACATAAATAATATAGAGGTTTAAAGTCTTTACAGAAAACATACCATGCGGACTTTTTATATTTTTGGGGAAATAATGCATGAAGGGGGTGCATGGTGTTTTTCGTCATCCGCGATTTACAAAGTTATTACCACTTGAAAGCTCTTTTTATAACTGTGATTCGTGATCAGTTACCTCTAAAAATGATATTATCCTAAGGAATAATGCTGTCATTTTCTCCAGTCTGTCATGATTTCATTATATTTGAACTTAAGTCAGTCTACTAATTATTACGCCTAATTAATCCAAGGATTTAATTTCACTAATGACCGTTTGTTGGCGAGCCTCAGGGACCCGTACTAGGAAGCTTCATGCAGTAAAATACCGTCTCTTGATTCACCTCCTTGGCCGTAACGTGTTTGTATTATCCGCGACGTGTGTGCCCCCCTGTAAAAGGATCTCTTTAAATACATGACCTTTAGGTCACCGTGCCGAGGCCTCGGTGTTGTCGTGTTTTAACTTCCCGGTCAGCCATCGTCCGTCTCGGGGAAACAAAACGTATCGTGGAGAAGTGTAGACGTTCTATGGTCGCGGATGTTCTCCAGCAGTAGTGATCGTTGCTGACTGTTTGTCAGGAGGCACTTATTGGCGTTTGTGTTACGTATTGACGCACATACCCGAGGCTAGTATTCGACTAACTTTGTCAATGATCGACGTCACACCTGGGACTGATTCGTTCTGCGTATAGTTGGTCAGACTACGGCCACAAACGTAGGGTGGGAACGATGCAGAGAACCATTCGGCTGTGGTCAGTCGTCGTGATTGCCTGTCTGCTTATTGGCAAGTCACACTGTGCGGTAGGTTCAACATTTCGCGTCAGTTCGTGTTCCCAGTGAGTTAGATTACCGTCGTCACGCATGATCAAACACGGCGGTCGTATGTTAAACATGGCTGTTTGCAACAAGGAAGTGTGCGCCTAAATGTTGGACACCGTTTATTATTCCACTTGATTGACGAAAGTATCCAGTGTAAGGCTGTTTTCAAATATCCCACTTCCAGCAGTGGGGTCATTCATATAGAAAATCACGTATAATTAGCGTATGATCAATACAACACATGTGCCCCGCCTTGTTAACTTAACACTCTAATAAACTTCAATTTAAATCGCCAGATATTCGATTATATAACTATAAACTAATTGTAACATATCAATGATTGTATTCCAGTATCTACAATAATTATAATAAATATAACAAATAAAAAACCATTATAATTGCTCGTGTAGTAACATTTTAAAGTGAACAACCCCACTCTTTATATTCCAACGAGCTACTGTGATTTAGGCAAGGCGTGGCTGCGGTCACAGCTTTTAGGGGTCAGCAATGTTGACAGGTCGCAGGCCTGCGCATTTAGAAAAAGTAAATCATCTGCACATCCTACAGGCGACGGAGTAGGAATTCACATTTATCTGGGCCGACCTTTATTTGGTAGATGCGTTACATTTCCCTTGTCCACAAACGTCACTTAATCCGTGCGGAGAGCGACACTTTCGGCTGATTCACGCTGTGGTTAGAGGCACGACTAACTATTTTTGGCAATCATCAAAATAATAATAATTATTATTAACAAAATACGCTAATTTGAGAAGCATTATTTTGAGAGTCACAATAAATGTGTGTGTGTGTGTGTGTGTGTGTGTGTGTGTGCGTGCGTGCGTGCGTGTTTGCGTGCGTGCCTGCGTGCGTGCGTGTCTGCGTGGACGCGTGCGTGCGCGTGTCTGGTCGTGCGGTTATTTTCAATTATTTAGGATCGTGTTTTCAAGTAAAGTACGCCTTATTGCCGGATGCGTCAGCTTATAGTAATGACCAACTATTGAATGTGGAAATATCCACTCGTCATGCCAGCACTCATACTCAAGCAAGAACCAGCTACACCTTCCTTGTGCGCGATGATTAACCATTATTGTATGGAGCGTAAAGGCGGGAACTCACTGAACCGCCGGCCTATCGGCCGGCCGGCCGACGCACTAAAAATGAAATCGGTCGGGCGTCGTGGGAATATCGGGCCGTCGGCCGGTTTGGTCATTTTGGAACTTATATAACCGGCCGATTTCATAATTTAAGCGCTATTAATTTAAATTCAAATTAGCTTGATTTTTGGTCCCTAGAAGGATTCAATATGCTCGCCCAGGTGACCTACATCCCAAAGTTCATCATGGCGGACTCAGAGGATGAATTCATGCCGATTGTTATAGGTACCGTAAGTGTGTCACGATACATGACGAGACTCCGCGCGCTTGGAGCAGATTTGGGGATCATTAGAATAATATTCGATGGATGACAGTTGTAACTTCCGACTGATGAATATTAGGAAAATCAGGATATAAATATCTTGTGTTATACCTTTCTTATCTGAAATGTCCGATTTAATATTGAGTTTACCACACTATCATAGACATAGCGATTTATGTAGTGCAGATAATAGACACTCTCACAAAATCGCCAAACACAAGTACAAGCCGGCGATGCCATGGCAACCATCATAATAATCGATTAAAATTCATGATTTCCGTGTGCATTGTCACCGGCAAAGTGTTCATCTGCTTCTGCTTATAATAATCCTTCGGACAGTGTAACTGAAATAATTAGACTGGAACAGTTCGATTATTACAACCAAAAACAAAACGAAGTCCTATACGTTAACATGGAGAATATGGACTTCCTGCCTCCAACAGCCCCCAGCCTCGTTTTCGCGCGCGAGACTTACAGGCCCTATTGCTGCAAGTGCCGCTTTTGTGGCAAACAATCCAAAACATCTGCCGGCCGGGCGTCGGCCGGCCGGCAATATCAAACATATTTGATACCGACGGCCGACGTCGTGCGGGCATCGGCTCGACGCACGACACCCGGCCGATGCCACGATTTTTGGAACACACATAACCGATGCCCGGCCGATGCCCCACGACGTCCCACGATGACCGGCCGGCCGGCCGGCTTAGTGAGTTCCCGCCTTAAAGACGGTCATCATTGCACCGGCCGGTCATCGTGGGACGTCGTGGGGCATCGGCCGGACATCGGGTATGTGAGTTCCAAAAATCGTGGCATCGGCCGGGCGTCGTGCGTCGAGCCGATGCCCGCACGACGTCGACCGGCGGTATCAAATATGTTTAATATTGCTGGCCGGCCGGCCGACGCCCGCCCGACGCCCGCCCGACGCCCGCCCGACGCCCGGCCGACGCCCGGCCGGCAAATGTTTTGAGTTGTTATATGAGGAAACGTCACACCAGTCGGCGACATGATAACTGGTTAGTGTTCAGACTGTCCACAGAGTGGTGTGTTGGGTACCATTCGCGCAGGAAGCAATTTTTGGAGACAAACACGCAAGAACACAGCTCCAAAATGGTCCGAAAAGCGCGTACAGGCTGTAAAAAAAAAACCAGAGAACGAGATCCCGCGCAAAACAAGCACCAAGGATCTTCCAGAAACAGCCACACCGATAAAAAAAAACAGCGTACACCGGCTAAAGGCGACAACGATATGGAATAAAATCAAACTAATTTGAATTTAAATTAATAGCGCTTAAATTATGAAATCGGCCGGGTGGCCGCCGGCTGTGTGTGTTCAAAAAATCGTAGCATGGGGCGGACAAGGGCCGGCCGGTCGGTCGGTTCTGTGAGTTCCAAAAAAGACCAAACCGACCGACGGCCCGATGTTCCCACGACGCACGGCCGATTTCGTTTTTCGTGCGTCGGCCGGCCGACCGGCTATCGGCCGGCCGGCCGTCGGTTCAATGAGTTCCCGGCTTAAGGCTTCTGGAAAAATCGGCGAATTGCTACCCTGTCGTCTCTCACATTGATGTCTGCCACGCCCTCTGTTGAATGCGTTAAGTGTTAACTTGCATGGGATTTAGTAGGATTCTCGCTATAGGCCGGGAGCCAGGTCCAGCTCTCAGGATGTTTTCTGCTAAGTTTGTTCACTAGTAGCCGATAGTAGTAGATAGCCGATACACTGGACCACAACAAGTTGGTAATGACCACTCCCAAACCGGGGCCTTTTGGCCTCATGGGGCCAGAAACTCCCTTTTCTGTCTTGAAATGAAGTAAATTCAAATATTTTGTCACTGTGGGGCCAAACATAGATGAAGAGACACATAATCAAGCAGAAAGCCTCCTGAGATATAGATGAAGGTGGCGGTGTATGATAAACGGGTTTGCCCCAATTCAATTCTACAGTGTGAACCATTGAGTCCCCCTAAACATGAAACAATCTCCTCCGCCTGACAGGTTAGTGTCATAAATGAATATATACAAGTATCTCATATGTATTGTCATTTGCAGGCTATGTCATTTTAAACCTTGATCTGTTTGCTGTGCTCTAATTAGAAACTTTTGAATTGACACCATCTGAAAACATCTCGGCCATCTCAATGACTGTATTCGAGTACTCTGGGGAAATGCAGTGCATTTCATTATTTATAACATTATTGAGTCTAATGGGGTAACGATACACACAGAAAATATCTATGCACTTATTAATTAGCACATATGCACACCATATACAGACACCCATTCATGCATGCACATGCACACATTAATATTTACGCACACTCATGCATACACACACGTATACACATGTATATTAAATTATTAAAGCACTATTTCTTAACAAACGTGATTTGATTGACGTGAAAATATCCAGTTAGGAATTATTTATGATGGCCTAATAGAACATTATTTTGTTTTCCAGACGGAGATAACATTTGAGTGCCCTTCAGGTAGGTTGTTTTTCTTGACATTTATCATCATGCAGTGTATCTATGGACAACTGTAATTATCAGCATAACACGGTGGCAATCTTTCAACAATCTGATGTATGCCAACTTGTGTTTTTGTTGCAATTACTTTTTACACTTAATCACATCTGTGTCCAATGTAGCCCTTACTGTATCGAAGTGGCGAAGTCAGTGCACAGCTTTTTTGTTTTTCTCTGTGCCTAATAAATGTCCCGGTACACTTATTTATATGATTAAAATATCATCTTATGTACGCTTTACAAAAAGATTTGGCATTGTACATTTATTAGATTTAGACATTTGTACTAGATATTTGCATTTGTCTCACTTGCGCTAATCCACAGAATGATTTATCACTTGTTGAACATCATGAGGCCCCTTATTTCAGCTAAGTTTGCATAATCTTCTTTGATCCCAAAGTTTGTGACCATTATATTGCTATTGTCTGCTTAGGTGAATCGGTCGGAATCGCTGGTTTTCAGCTGCTCTGTATATATAACATTGATAGTTAAAACAAATTACTGCCTCGAGCGTAAACCATAAGTATAGTCACTGTGTGGATTGCATCAAAGTTCATAAGTTCTGGTCGTACCTGACAGGTGGCAATTTCCATTTGTTCTGTTTACTAGCCTGTAATATTATTCGGCACAATACGATTGCTGAGATTAGCAAATGTTACCGATTTGTCTTTGGCATCATTCTATTATTTGGCACATAAGAGTATGTATACACACTGTAGACACATTAACTTTAAACAACTAGTCATGGGTAAGTTAGTGTCATTAAAGTAAATAAACTTGACCGCAACTTCAACAAGCACATTTTGTTTGAATGAGTAAATTTTATTAGTGCGAGGGATAGAATCAAAGAATGGCAGTGTTAAGATGCCAGAAGAAGTTACTACTCTGTGTGTGGCTAAGGTTCAGTTGTGATTTCTGTCTAGGAGTCAGTCTAGTTTAAAATGCCCAGGTATGGCTTATCATGGTTCACTTGGTCCTTTGATTCACACAGTTTCTAAGCTTATAATCAATTTATAGATTTTTATTTTTATATATACATATACATATATACATACATACCGTGTCCATTCATAATACGCCTCATGGACATTTAGATTGATGTGGTAGGTATATATATATATATATATATATATATATATATATATATATATATATATAATGGTATGTTGTTTATGAATGTGGTAGCTAATAATCGTTTTCAGCCGAGCGTGACTGGATGATTAAAACATTTTCATATTTTAAAGGAATGTTCACAAACTAGATCTTGCTGAATCTTACCGATACAAGTGTTGGGTGTTTATTTCACTCTTAGCGTACACAACTTGTATTACTCTTTTGTATGTCTCGTATAGTAATGATAATAACAATACATAATACATCAATAATAACAGTCCATAATAAATCATGTCATTTTGTAATCATGTCCATCGCTTGCCACTGCCATTTGGTTGAAGAAAAGAAACTGATATGTATGTATATATTATTGATGAAATAAACAAAACTGATGTGTAGACATCGATAATCACATATAATTTGAATATAGATATTCACCATTTGTACATAAATAATTTGAACATATTAGTTAGGTTCCTCAGCATGCATTTGTCTAAGCTGTTAATCACTGTATCTCAGAGGTACTATATAATATGTGTTTCTTTTTTTGACAGTCTAGTTTTCATCATAATTACATTTCAGCTGTTGACGAGTGTGTTTATTTAATCATTTGCAGGATGGTTTCTACATGGACCAGATTGCTACAAAGTATTTCCAACAAAAGGTATTTGGGAAGATGCAGTCATCCAATGCAAAGGGTAAGACGTCTATCGTATTTTGTTACTTCCTTGCACTAGGCCATTGCTCTCCTACTGGTTTATGATAAAGCAAACGTCTGATGAAAAGAATTGATTGACGGTCGTTGACTTCTTCATGCAGTGCCTACTATTGGCATATCAATGTATGCGTGCTTAAATATCATATTTGTTATTATAAATATGACTGATGATGCCAGTCTAAAACGTTCTTGGCAAACGTATATGTGAACTCACATACACAGACGCAGTCCACCCGACGTTATGCAGGGTGTGGCCCATTACCAAGTACTAGTTGTCTGGTTGGAGCATACATTGTGAGTACAGAGATTCATCACACGTACACATCCATAATCCGTGGCTTCCATAGAGCTTCCATAGAGCGTGCTGCAGCCAGTTGGTTTGTAAAGGTAATGCAGGACATTGTTTCATTTATTATATATGAACAAAAAGGTTGGTTCTTCACATCATCACTTCATAAATTTCAGTCTGTTAATAATTGTTCCATTCCCTACATGACAAAATAAAATCAATAAATAACCAGGTTTGTCTAATTTTGTTTAAAGTATTTGTTTTATCAACATCTATAGTATATCTTGATGTCATAACACTGTCACCATGTCATGTGTAATTTGACAAGAGTGCTCTCTTTTCTAGCACTATCATTGACATGACTCTTGTTGATTCCAAATGCGTTTGTGTTTTATTTGTCAAGAGTATGCATTATTCAGGCAAACGTTCATGTGCAATATACCATACAATAGAGAACTCAGGTAAAACGTTACTTTAATCTGGCTTATTATGTTGTAAATAATATGTTGTACGTTTCTCTATCAGGGTTGGGGCAGCGTTGGTGAAACGTGCTGCTTTTGATGAGAACCGGATTGTGGGGGAAATTGTTGCCAACACAACCAGCATCAAGAAGTACTGGATTGGTAAGTGTACTTAGACTGAGAAAAGATAGCCGTCTCTTTAAAAGTACAGCGTTGCGTGGTCTACTGTCACTCTTTTTCAAACATGTAAAATGTAATGTTAAGGTTATGTTTTCAAATGTCAGTGTTTAGTTCATCATGAGTTTGCATGCTCCAAATAAGCACTATACTTGATCTTGTAATTATGCCTGGGAGAGAGTTCGTACATTAGTTCTTACGTTCTGATGTGTTTTTCGAGTTTGGCATATATTTCAGTGAGATGTTTTTTCAAATTAACTTGGTTTATGAGACGAATATACTATTTAAGGCAGTTCTATTAGCCTATACATTTGTGTGGGACATCGGAGCCACTAATACACTTAGAGTAACTTTAGATTTTCCCTACTAAGGTCAACTACTCTATGCCCTGTCCCTTCATATCGTGTTCAACATTTCTGACATAGTGATATCAGTTAGTGTGGGTGTGTCACAGCTTAGGCTGGGCAAGTAAATTGTGGCAATACATTTTCTGCCATATTTACTTTTGTATAAATTATATTAGTTCATATTCCTGTTAGAATAAATAAATTTGTGTGTGACTTGATGTGTTTAACTATAGATTTGCAAGTCTTGTTTTATTTCTGAAAATGTTTTATAATGAATACTGATGCATAGTGATGTTATTTTATTTCAACTTCCATTGTTTATATAATTCTTTGAGCAGTTACTTACTGTCCACTTACCATGAATGTGGTTGCAGTTTATCTCATTAAGTTAACCTCAGATTAGTCATTACTCAGTAAAATATAGTAACTTGTTTAATTATATAGATATGAATTGCATTCATTTACATTATTATAATAGGTATTTGCTAAATTTCTTGAAATAAAATATTGATCCTATTAAGCATACATGCCTAACTAGGAAGCATCAGCTCAGGCCAAATACAGTTCATCAGAACAATGGTTTCTGACATTCTTAACCAGTGAATGAATAACAACAGTCCATTTGCATTCACACATTTTCTGTGTCCATGTATCATTTTGATCATGTGAGTTTGCTGATAAACTTTCAAAGTTATATGTACACGCACATTCCCAGACCGAATTCATGTTGAGGTATTTCATAAGACATGACAGCTAGCCTGTTCACCTATATTTTAAGCAGTCATTTGTAAACAAATGGCAGCCACAAATGGGCTAAATTGTTATTATTTCTATTTCAATGTTATGGAAAGATTTTCAACACGTGGCTTTTATGGTGCCCATGTGAAATGCATTGGGCCATCTTGTGTGGAAAGATGGCATGAAACCACAGTAGTGCCACATAGAGTACAATGAAGACATTTTCATAGAAAACAACACAATGTTGTGTACATAAATTAGTACAAAGTTTGTGTGTTTGTGTGTTTCACAACATTTCAAATAATTTCAAGCACATTGTGTGTTTAATAGAACAAATATGATATTATAAATTCCTAAATATGTGAATTTTAACAACAACATATATAGTTACATGTATATTGCAGGCAAACATGACCACTCCTACGGCTACTGGAGTGCTGGTCAGCCAAAGGGAGATGACAAAAGCTGCACATATGTCAGCATTGATGAGAAACAATACTACAAATATGCGTGGTCACTCGATTCCTGTCTAGAAGCTTTGTCCTATGTCTGTCGAGCCCCAGCCTGTCTACAAGGTCAGTGCGTCACAGGCAGATTGAAGGGGCATGGGGGCAAGTTGTCCCGTCTCTACCTTTGAAATGTGTCTGTTTCTGTAAACTTTTGAATGTGCACCATTATGTACTGCCCAGAAGAAAATGTGAACACAGTTGGAGGTGTCTGTACCCCTTCCTAAAATGCTCTTTATCGACCTGCCCTGTGTTTGGAGACCTGCACCATCATGTCTATGCTTTGTTGAAGATGTCTGGGTATTAATGTTGTGTTCATAAATGTGATAACTTGTACATATGACATCATGCACCTGTATATTGAAGTTGTTTGATACAACGTTTTCAGATTCTGAGACAAAACTGAGTGTGCATGCTTTGCATAGCATTAATAACAAATGTGTTTGCAAAGTAGATTAAAGTATTAGAGTAAACATGAACAAGTTACTTGCATTTATTTCCTTTATAAGATAAAGTGAAAATTAAAACTGTCTTCAGGGTTCTACCGTTGTACCAATGGAAAGTGTGTCAAGAAGAACACAGTTTGTGATGGAAAGGACGACTGTGGGGACTTCTCTGATGAACTCGATTGTTGTAAGTTTCTGCTTTACTATGATTTGTGTAAGTATGTAAATTAAATAAATGAAATGCAGCATCAATAATGCCATTTGTTTTTAATAATGTATTCAGTTTAAAGTGGTACTATATACACACACACACACACACATATATATATATATATATATATATATATAGTTGTTTTATTTGAATTGCCAAAAATGATACATGTAATAATAACAAATAATAAATATAACTTTATTAAGACATGAACAATTCTGGGGTTGGTGCCATGTTTATATTTACAAAATCTGCATTTATATAAATACGCAAGAATAAATAAATACGTTATAAAGTAATAATGTAGATAAAACACGCATAATAAATACACATATACACGTAAATACCAGAGAACAAATGTTGTTTTGATGGGTTATAGCAATTAATGATTTATGTAATAAAAGGTAGACAGTGGCCAAGCCCTGAGTTGGCAGTTGGCTCCTATGATAGACTGTGATACATTATATTAGGTAAATACACACATCTATCTATTTATAGTTATTCTTAATTTGTATAGCTGAACATGTCTGGTATTGATCTTCAAATTGCTGGCACAATAGTCTTCAGCAACTCCAGCAATTATAAATAGAGTGATTGGGAATGTACCATTTGACAATGACCCATTTGAGAATGTAACCCATTGGTGATGCCTAGGTCACAAGAGCCATTACCTGAAATATGTCGTTATTATTCTTAATGAAAATACCACTTTTCGTCATTGAGTAACTGACAAAATTAGAGAAATGCTTTCTGTTTGTTTTGTCAGCTGACAAATGTACATACATGAAGACGACACCTGGTGCCATTCAAACTGCTTTTCCATACGAACCCAACTCCGCCTGCCGATGGACTCTGGAGGGACCAGAGGGAACGAGACTTGAACTCAAAGTAAATTTGATGGCTTAGATTTAAGTTGATACAGAGGCATGCAAAATAATGCCTTTCACGTTTGTATGCAGTGTTATAAACTTTTCATCTACATTTACTTTACTATAAAACTATCATAACATGTGCATATATAACAAATGTATAAGGTAATCCTACTGCTGCTACTATCTCTGTAAGTCGTCATGTTTAAGTTAACAATATACTTATATCATCTCAGTTGCTTCAGCTTGCTTGAAATGTACGTATCTGTTTAAACTTTGTTTCAGTTCAGAGCCTTCAACACAGAGAAGAACCGTGACGAGGTGCAAGTTTGGGTTGGCGGAAAGACAGAAACAACAGCCAAGATGGTCGCACGTTTATCTGGCTCTGAAGACCTCAACATGATACCTATCTTATACAGCCCAAACAACTACATGTTTGTAAAATTTACTAGTGACAGAGAAAAGCAGACGGGTAGTTTTTCAGCTGATTGGAGAGCAAGTAAGTGTAGTGCAGTTGTTGAGATTTGTTTATCATTTTTTTGTAGTATTAGGTGAATACCTTAACAATGTTACTTTTTTGTTATAGGTGTCACTATATAATGTACCCCCAATTAATAATATGCACGCTCTCCCTCGCATAAATTTTAAATTACTATTTATAATATGCACACCAACTCTTAAGACCATATTCCGACTTCAAACAGATTGCTTGAAGCATAGCTAAGGTTTAATGTTGTTAGTGTTATAAATATATCTCATAATCTTAAGTGTTCCATACGCAAGTTACGACAGGGCCACCTGCTGCAATCACCGACAAGCGTATTGTATACAACAATGTAACTTCACAAATCATACCTGTTGTGGAATTCTTCCACTCTGGCAGATTATTACCTACTATTTCAGTATCCTTCGAAGATGTATATGTGTATCTACATTATTATGTAACAATCTTTTATGAAACGATCATGTAAGATGCTTAAGATAGATGATACATTTATATTGATAATATGAGTGGTTGCATTTTGTATACGTTGCTTAAACGTATTTGATCACGGATTGCATATGTTTCTGACTTATATTCAGCCCAGTTTGAGAACATTTTGTTTAGCGCTAGCACCATGAATTGTGCACTTTCTTTTTAAAGACAAATAAGAAAAGCATATTATACATGAACACTTACAGTAAGCTCAGTCATACCAACAGTTGATTATTTTGGTACATAATGACTAATAATAGTAGTAGCTATGACATATTTTGAAATTTTAATGATAACCAAATATCATTATACATCCTAAAATATACAAATAATAGCAGTGATTATGCAGCAATCACTCCTATATATTGAGGTTTAACTTTATTTAAATAGAAATAATTATTTGATGATAGTACACAATGTAAACACAATAACATACATGAAAATAGAGTGCGAGATAATATGTTGTATTATCTGATCTACATAGAACATCAAGCTAACCCTTACAGTAACTAATTATTGCTTCACAGAATCAGCCGTAGAGAATGGAGGGCGTCTTGATCTGATCGCTTCTGGAACTAAACAGTTCATCCAATCACCCTCATACCCTAATATGGTGCTGCCCGGCCTGCGAGAAGTATGGGTCATCAAGGCTGAGGGGTTACGAAAGGTCATCACTGTGCAGGTAAAACCGTTCTTTTAGGGCGTCAAAGTAATGTTGACCACATTGTGTGTTGAGAAGTGTCTTGAGAAACATAAACGTTTCATAGCGTTATTGTATTTTATACCCACTGATGACCCATGATGGAACCATTAGGCCATTGCATGTAGCCTATGATAATTTCTAAGTATATCCAATGTAGTGCCCCATTGGTCGTTAATTGTAAAATACTAACCTGTATGATTTTTTTTATAGATTGCCGTAATTGTTGGTATATCAGAAGCCAAGGAAACAACAGCACATAGAAAGGGACGGTTGCACCATGGCAACCATTACATTAATTATTCACTTCTGACGCACATAACTAATATATATTACTGACATGATCTCATGGATCCATGAAACAAAGTCAGTTATATTCATACATTTTATCGCATCTTCTGCTAATAGTCATGGTTATTTTTACAACTATAAAATGAAGTAAGATAGTGAAAGTTCGTGTTCTATGTCTGTACGTTTTTTGTCATAGATGGAAGACATGGACCTTGGTGAGGGAGGTTTCTTGGAGATTCGTGATGGTGACAAAGCTGCTGCTCCTTTGCTGGCAAAGTTTGCGGGTTCTTACATCCGCTCTAGCATTGTCATCTCCACTTCGAACGCAGTGAGACTGTATCTTCATACCCAACAGCAGTTCAATGGCAAAGGCTTCAAGTGTTCATACATTGAAGGTGAATATTATGAGCTAAATACAGCGTATTAGTAGAATTGTGCTGACATAAGAATAGTCCAACGGACTTATGGCATAACTCTGCGTACACCATCCACTGTTAGCTCTCATATATCAGAAACTGTTCAGGATCTATTTGTCTAAATTGGCATTGTCACATATTTAAGCCTTGCCACAAGGTACCATAAAGTCACCAAGGGCTATTCAGTTTGCCTATTTCTTCCAAACTGTGAATTAACTTGTCTAATTTTGCACAGATATATCTTTGGGTAAAGACTTCTGCCAGACATTTGTATTTGATTATGTTTCTAAGGACTCAACCATTTCGAACGGTAATCACATTTGTAAAGTACCTGGTTTATGAATAAAACATGTTTAACACATCATCTGTCGAACTTCATGAGACGCACTATTGAATATAGGTTGTGACGTAACGATTGTTCCTTGCAAATCTGCCATGCTGGCACTTTTCGAGATTTCATTCTGAAAAATAAGACTGCGTAGCTACGAAAGGCAGTACTTTTGATTACTATTCAAAATGGTTGGTTTGTATTAACTCCTTAACGTGCATAGTGTGTCACTTTTCTTTTTGGTTCCCTTTAACCCATTATGTATACATAGCCTTATTATTATTATAACATTTCGCTATTTAAGATTTCGACACCTCGAATATGATTCTAGTCGTAATATGCACTTAGTGCGGAAAATGCGCTGTAGTGTTATGGATTCCAATTGGCTGGGGAACATTGAATGACGTCAGTATATTGACACCATTGGGAAATCCATAGTTTTCACCGAGTCAACGCTGTTTCAAACGATTTCAGGGCCCCTTGGCCCATTTATATGAACATTAGGCGTTAAGTGTTTAAACATCAACACTACAAAAACACTTAATTGTTACATTATGATAATTTTGGAAATGATAATTACAAAATTGTTAGCAAAGGTATAGACTGTTCATGACATTATTTGCTACCTCTGAATTTGGCTGTGGCTATGCAGCCATTTGTCACACTGGAAAGTAAATAGTTTTCATGGTAAGCGTTGCCTGCCTTCTATTTAGTGATGGTGCTCCCCAAAAAGCTATAACAATTCACAGTTCCTCCAAGTTTTGTCTCCAAATTCTAGGCCTTTGCTTTTTGAAAACACAAGTATGAAGATGTATTTGCTCTCATAATAGTGTGTGTGTTTACTGTTGAGACTCATTTCAGGATGTGGAGGAGTCATCACAGCATCAAGTGGGACATTGATGTCACCAGGCTATGGTGTGGTCAACTATCCAAACTACCAGATCTGCAGGTGGAACATCACAGAGCCCAGTGGTAGGAGGATGCGCCTAAAGTTTGAGGACTTTGTGATGGGAGACAAGGACTTTGTTGAGGTATGTTTGTCTCTTAGAGAGAAGCATATTTTAGTTGCCTAGTTTTGTACTTGGATTCAATGACCATTTAGACAGTTCAGTAATACAACCCTCAGATGCTGTGATCACCGAATATTGCATTCCCAGTGATTTTAGATTACAAATAGAATGCATCACTTTGACTCAGGATTTCAGCTGCAATAACACACTTGATCAGTATAAACATGATATATATATATATATATATATATATATATATATATATATATATATATATATTCCGAAAATTTAAAACTCAACAGGTAATGTAGTTAAGATATATCTCGCTCAGTGACCAAACTGATTTTGCCAATTTGATAAATTTCATGAATCGATTGTGTTCTTTCATAACACATTACTTGATCTCATTATGTCTTTGTGTATTTATGGGTTGGTGTATATGTGCATACAAAGTATCAAACATGATATTTTATTGTTAATGCATATGTGTTTTAGCTCTTTGATAATGGAAACAAAGTTGGAAAATATATTACAACAGCACCGCGAACAACAACATCGTCGACTGGACGTTTCTTCATCCAGATGACAAGTAGTGCCATCATCAATGCGAAAGGCTTCAAGGTGGTATTTTCTCATGGTAAGCTATTTCAGGCCTTGCTACAGTGGTGTTTTATCAGATTGACATACTTGTTTGAAAGGTAGTAGATCACAGGATGATTTGTAAACTCTCTCGGCATTTGTCATAAGTTGTTTAGAATAGAACATGGTCAGTGGTTCTAAGATGTCATATTAATTTGTTTGTGAGAAACAGTGAAATGTCACACTATTCTGAAGCATTCATTGCATAGTTCCACAAAACATGTCTTGTCATTAGGAAAACATCACATTAGTAGTCCAGTAACATCATTTTAGCAGGTCATATAATCTGTGTGCTTCCTGATGGCAAATGTTAATATATTGAATGCTAAAAGGTGATCAAAGTGGTCTGTGTTACAGGTTGTCCTAACCTTAGTTTTAACGAAGACACATTCGCCACTCCTACATCATACTCAACCAACATGGGGGCATCTGTCACTGTGACATGTATAGATGGTCACTACTTTGCACAGACAGAACACACTGGTAAGAATAGTGTGGTCATGAAATGCAACTGGGATGGATGGGACGTGAAACAGGTGCCACAGTGTGAACGTAAGTACATTTTAATAGCGCCTCCTGAATAGCGTATTTCTATAGAGGTCGGGTCGGGTCGGGTCGGGTCGGGTCGGGTCGGGTCGGGTCGGGTCGGGTCGGGTCGGGTCGGGTCGGGTCGGGTCGGGTCGGGTCGGGTCGGGTCGGGTCGGGTCGGGTCGGGTCGGGTCGGGTCGGGTCGGGTCGGGTCGGGTCGGGTCGGGTCGGGTCGGGTCGGGTCGGGTCGGGTCGGGTCGGGTCGGGTCGGGTCGGGTCGGGTCGGGTCGGGTCGGGTCGGGTCGGGTCGGGTCGGGTCGGGTCGGGTCGGGTCGGGTCGGGTCGGGTCGGGTCGGGTCGGGTCGGGTCGGGTCGGGTCGGGTCGGGTCGGGTCGGGTCGGGTCGGGTCGGGTCGGGTCGGGTCGGGTCGGGTCGGGTCGGGTCGGGTCGGGTCGGGTCGGGTCGGGTCGGGTCGGGTCGGGTCGGGTCGGGTCGGGTCGGGTCGGGTCGGGTCGGGTCGGGTCGGGTCGGGTCGGGTCGGGTCGGGTCGGGTCGGGTCGGGTCGGGTCGGGTCGGGTCGGGTCGGGTCGGGTCGGGTCGGGTCGGGTCGGGTCGGGTCGGGTCGGGTCGGGTCGGGTCGGGTCGGGTCGGGTCGGGTCGGGTCGGGTCGGGTCGGGTCGGGTCGGGTCGGGTCGGGTCGGGTCGGGTCGGGTCGGGTCGGGTCGGGTCGGGTCGGGTCGGGTCGGGTCGGGTCGGGTCGGGTCGGGTCGGGTCGGGTCGGGTCGGGTCGGGTCGGGTCGGGTCAAGGTTGAGGTCGAGAAAAGGTCCGGCTGGTCGTGCTGATCGGGAAGACATCTGAAAGGGGTGGGTAAGGTCGATTTGAGGTCGAGTAGAAGTCGGGATGTGTGTCGGCAAGTGATCTTGAAGTGGTCTGGAAGGGTCTTGAGTTGATATAGTATAATCCACTACAGGTCTGGCAGAGGTCCCCTCCCGTCGTGTAGACCCCCGACCAAACACCTGGTCGAGCTTGGTGGCGGAATTTGGCTGGTTGGGCAGATCGAGGTACTCAGATCGGCGGTAAGAACGTACCATTATATACCAAATATACGTTATCTACAAAAAGTACAGATAATTTATGTGAGCCAATATTGTCAAGACAAACTGTGCCTATCATGTTATATTTAAAATTTCCATACCTTTCAGTTTCTTTACATGTATTTGCTGAGCTACCTGTATATCGCTTTTGGGGTCCTGTCACTGATACAAAATGACACATGTACAGTTGTCTAACAGAATAATCAACATTATTTAATATATTACCTTGTCATGCAATACAAAGTCAGAAATTTCATAATTACTTATAGGTTGAATAATCTCTCTTCAGAAAAATACTGCGGACAGGCTCCAATGATTGACAATGGGTACGTCGAGAGTTCAACTGGAGCTCGGTTTGGTGACACTGTCACATACAAATGTCATGGAGGCTACAGGGCGTCAAAAGATAAAATTACTTGTACAAAAGATGGTAAATGGGAAGATGAACCATCCTGTGTTGGTAAGTAGTCATGTAAACATTCTATATTAGATGCCATAATATTATCATTCTCAGTGTCATTAAGCTTGCATACAGACAGGTATAAATAAAGATAAAGTTTCTGACTATCAAGATAAAGGGTCAGTGACCATTGGGTCAGTATTCATTTCGACCACTAGTTTCCACCCTACAGGCAACAGTGCAGTTGCCTTGAAGCCAAAATATAAATTTTACTGTAGGATTAATGCAAAGTTGCTAAACGAAATCTAGCATCAGCGTTCATATTGAAATTGTTTTTTATTAATTATTCACCACATGCATGTAAGCATGTATACATTTATTCACCATGGAATATGTAACAAATTATGTCGTACTGTTTACATTGTGGCCTCTGGCCAGTAAGAAAGTATAGTTTTACCCATAATGCAATGCATGTGATAATCATAGGTTAGGGTGGTACAGTTATTTTCTTTTACAGCTCCTAAATGCCCACAGAAAGCAGAGATCAGTGACGGAAAGAAAGCCACATTGTCAGCAGATGGAGTGTCTTACGGCTCTGTGGTGAAGTTTACCTGTGACGAAGGCTACGAGTTGGTGGGAAGTCCAGTGGTCGTCTGTCAACAGGACGGAACATGGTCTGGCAGTGACAAGATCCAGTGTCAGAGTATGTGTAAATATTTATGCCAACTTGCGAGACTCTCAGAAAGTATTGATACATTCCGTGAATACTTGTTATTGAAAAGTGTTGATCGTCTATAACATGTTTATAACGTGGGGAGCGGTGGTCGCGCGGTAGAGCGCCGGACTTTCAATCGAGTGGTTCGGTTCCAACCGCCGTTTCGAAACTTAGGCCATTTCCTTTACCCCGTATGGTCACTTCTATGTGGTGTCTATGTTAGGGGAAGTAAAATATCCCTCACCGGGGGTAAATGTGTAATCTGTAGTGTACTCACTAATTCTAGAGAAGAACAACTCCTGCGAAAGCCCAAGTTGGGGCTGTTTGGAGGTAAACACCTGACACCTGAGACATCTTGAATACTATTCCTTTAAAAGTGTTGATCGTTTCTAACATCTAAAAAATACTACTATTTGTGTATGTTATGCTGTAATGCATGTTGAATGCATACATGCAACTGAAACATTACATGTGTGTTTACAGAGCTGGAGTGTCCTGTTCCTGTCATCAGCCATGGATCAGTGAACAAGAACAAAGCAGTGTTGGGGGATGAGATAAAAGTAACATGTGATCGCGGTTATGAGATGAACGGCCCTGCTTCCCTTCGGTGCAACGTCAATCAGACATTTGGGACAAATATCCCCTTTTGTCAAGGTATGGTAAAGCATAATGCTAAATTCTATTTAGTGTAGCACCAGATCCAATTACAATTGTTCATGGCATTTTACAGCATGTAGACGCCATATAAAGGTTAGCCTTGATTACCCAGGTTCCGTGAGGTGGCAGCACCGTTACGCCCGTCATCTGGGAACGTTATGCTCTGCGTTTGTGACTGTCGGGCCTTTCCCCAGACTAGGTAAAAGACACTGATAGGATCTCAGCCACATTCGAAATAAACTATTATACTGCTACATGTTACATACCGAATATACATAAATTAATTAAAAAAAAATTGTATCTCCTTTTTTGTACTTTTTATTTTGTGTATAGATATTTTATAACTTAGTTTTGTTCTCAACAGCATAGATACAACATAAACATTTATTATTATTAATATTGATATTGATATTGATATTGATATTGATATTGATATTGATATTGATATTGATATTGATATTGATATTATTATTATTATTATTATTATTATTATTATTATTATTATTATTATTATTATTATTATTATTATTATTATTTTTATTATTATTATTATTATTAATATTATTAATATTAATATTATTATTATTATTATTATTATTATTATTATTATTATTATTATTATTATTATTATTATTATTATTATTATTTTTATTATTATTATTATTATTATTATTATTATTATTATTATTAATATTAATATTATTAATATTATTAATATTATTAATATTATTAATATTATTAATATTATTATTATTATTATTATTATTATTATTATTATTATTATTATTATTATTATTATTATTATTATTATTATTATTATTATTATTATTATTATTATTATTATTATGCACGTAAACGTGTGAATATATGCAGAACAATAGTTATGCCGCCTGACGGCTTCGAACAGTGACACAACATAAGGATTACATAAGCAAAGCATATCTTTCTCCAGACTATATTCTCTTAAATTACGCAGCCGATACTCGGTTAAACCAATACTCGGTTAAACGAAACTACATGCACTGATACAAGCAACAACACTGGCCAAAAAAACTTCCATTTTCTAAAACAAAAGTATGGAATATAAAATATGTATCTAGGATAAATCATGCCTGTCTATAATAGTTTTATTAACTTGAATGCTCTCTTATATGTATTATCTTAAATACATGTAAACCGAGACACATTATAGATACAGAGAATTAGCCATTTCCTTTCTGAGACGAGGCTAAGTCATGCACACATTTTCATAAATACAATATTACGTTACCTGCATTTTTGTTTGTTTTGCATTCAGAGTTCAGACACAATATCACAGGAATACAATTTCCAAAGTCTAAATTTTCCCATTGTGCGCATGGTTTTTATTTTATCTTGAAAACTTGTTCGTCCAGACAAACACTCTGATCTCTGATGATCTGGGAAAATGTAGTCGTGCGCCCGAGTGCTGCAATGTCGATCGAGGGTAGAGTGACTTGATTTCATATGTCCCTATTTCAAAATTAGGCAATTTTGTTAACCTCACATTGGCTGTGTCTTTCAGAAGATACAGTAAAATTAAAAGCCGTGGTTCCTTTATGTCTGTATGTCAGGAGAAGTAAAAGATCCCACAAAGGTGGTAAATGTGTAAACTGGACGTAGATTTCCAGAGTGTCTTCCCTTTCTAACCCACTGTATCATGCTTCCCGTGTCTTCAGTTGCTTCCCAGTAGGGCATGTGTATCATAGGACACACTGTGTCAACATACACGGGGAATTGTGTCGAGATTAACAAGGCTCCACTCGATTTGTAATGCTAACTTGTGACGTATGCTACAGATTTGGATGAATGTGCAATAAATAGCGGTAAAGGTGTCTGTGAACAAACGTGCACCAACACAATGGGCAGCTTCGTATGTAGCTGCAGACCAGGCTACAGCGTTTCTAGAAGCGATGACAAAAAGTGTGAAGGTAAATATCGAATGGCTTTAGCGACTAACGACGATATATATATTGATTTATTTCATTACGTAAATGCAGACCCGGCTACAATGTGTACTTAAGTGATGGGAACAATTGTGAAGGTGAGTACTCTACTGACCACAGACCGAGTACTCAGTTTGTTGTAATCAGTATGTTCCAGTTTTCACCAGAACATTTTGAATATTGAGCAAATCTGACTGGTTTAAGATACATTTATGCAGTAAAAGCTCATTTCATTTTATGTACTGAAGATTTGCTACCGTGTGTCATTACATGTGTGAGATGTACATGTTCTGTGTTGGGACTCCTGTTAAATGTATAATATTTATTTCAAAATTATCCACCTTTTGTATGTCAGAATGTAAATTAGGTCCATATGATTTATAGTGGCATTGACAGTTTCATTTGTTCGGTGTGGACACTAATAACTCTTTCTTTATTTATCTTCTTAAAATAAGTTAATGTAATATCATGGATGCCTGAAATTGAATCTGAGAACTGTTATGTGTTTATGTTTCAACTATCAGTTAACATGACGTCTTGAATGTTGTTTGTGGGCATTGAGATATATGTTTGCATTCATTTTTCAGATATCAATGAATGTGACGTCCTGAATGGTGGATGTGGCCAGAAGTGTGACAACAACGACGGTTCATTCAGCTGTAGTTGTAATGAACCTGGTTATGTGTTGTTCACTGCTGATCACATAAGCAGTTATTCCATTCCTGCTGAGGAGACAGGCTTACTGCCAGGAGATACGTTTTACATCAACCACACTTGTGTCCGTATGTATCACGCTTTACTATACTACTCATTACCTTATGTTTTTATTCTAAAAATATATAATAAGAGGCAGTGAATGATATACAAAGTAATAATATATGATGGTATGGTTGTTTGCTTGCTTGTTTGATTCCACAGTGGATGAAACTTATATATAGCAATTTGTTTAGTCAGTTGTTTTGTTCATGTTTCTAATGATAACTTATTTGTAAACATACATAATCATGGTGATTACAATAAAAAGGTGACAGCATTGCAATTATGAAATTATTTAGACAACTAGACCAACTGTAAAATGGTCCTAGATTGTGAATTATGGTTGTACTTCAGTGTTCTTGAATTCAGCAACATTTGTTTACACCATAGTCAGTTAATTTCCAAAATAATGTATTGATATATACCTTATTTGTTCAATTAAGCATACAGTATGGCTGACAAATAAGCTGATACCTATTTTGGCTCCATAAATGATTTCTCCTGCTAGGTGGCAATATCCGTGATGTCACTCTTTTCTATTCACCAAACAACGAATGTATGACTTCCGATATATGTTGTTATTAGATATGCTAAACTGTTTGTAGCTACCATTACATTTACATAAGTTATAAGAGTAAATGACTAATAGTAATAGTGAAGAAGGCAAAGCAGTGGTTATGGTTAATAGCATGACTACTAAATGTCATAATTAATATCAATTAATCCATCACAATAAATGATTTGAAGCTGATATAGTTTGACAGATAGTGCAGAAAGGTATCTTTATAATCCAATCAACATTTTCATAAGATCAGTTTTAAATGAAATGTTAGTATGTAATTTTCCAATTACATACTAATTCTGAAATATTGATATTTATTGACATTTAATACAAAATAAAATATGATGCCATTTAAGATGAGTTGTGTAATTCCTTTTGTTTAAAATATGTTAGAAATCTATACTGTGATAAAGCGAACTTAGTGTTTACATACGTATACAGCCATGTCTCGTTTATCCAAACACTTCGGTTCCCAAGGTTTTAGGTTGGATAAACGAACTTGCAAATTAGCACGAACTTTATTATACGTAGTAGCAAGATTGCGGATTGTGAAACAAATATTGAAGACCGGATAAACACACATAGTGTAACAGCCATTGTGTTGTCGCAAGACATTTCAATAAATGTATTATCTGGTGTCTTTTAGGAAAGGTTTGTCGTGAAATCGTTCCTCCGGAAAATGGACAGGTACTGACATCAGTGGGTCTATTCCACTACGAGGATGTGGCAAGGTTCATTTGTGACATAGGTTTTGTGATGGATGGTGAGAAGGAAATCAAATGTACTTCAGATGGTACTTGGTCTGCCAATGAACCAACGTGCAAAGGTAATCTGTTGTGATTATTACTGTAACAACTCTGCAGTGACCCCTGGTGAGACTGCAGTTAAGATTAGTTTATGCCATATGAGATAACAACAAGCAGTGTTGCAGTATGTTAACTATGAGTAATAATGGTAAACAAAGTATTTCAAGTGGTGGATTTCATTCCTTTATATGGTGTCATAACCCTGCCAGATATAAGTATAGTGTTTGTTTTTAGTTGTTTGTCTGTCAGCTGCATGTGTGTTGGAGACAAAATAATAGATATGCTATTTTTGTTGTTATTCAGTTGCGACGTGAACAATCCCGGATATATCAACATTGAAGTACAAGCCAAATTTGGAACAATCAACAGGTTTGATCAATTATGGCTTCAGTATCAGTGCGACCTGCACGGATCACCTGCCGAATCCAGTTGTTATACAGCACAAGTGTGTGTACGACAAGGAATCAAAGTCATACCAATTTGTCTATGGCGACAGTTTGGAATGTCCAGGTACGTGTCCAGGGTCGTCCCAGGAATGATTTTTTGATGGATAACATCTTGGATATGGATTGTATAAAGTTTTGTTTCATGAAAAGAATTACACTGTTTTTGCTAAACATAAATTAGAATCTGATGATTATAAAATATCAAGTTGCAACCATTTATGTATAATTTGCTTAAATCATTATATAAACAAATACACCAGGTTCTATATTCAACTAAGATGTATAGTGTTCCACACGGATAATCAGCATATGGAATTCATTAATCTGTCTAGAAGTTTGGTAAACCATCAAATTCGTGTAACATTTGTTTTGAAATTGTTGTAAACGGTGCTTGGCGTCTGGTCGACGACAACACAACTATAAGTAAACGTGGTATACTTGCAGTCTGTTGTCGTCTTCCTTGCCTCACACACGTATTACAGAGCCCCTGGAATGACGGCCACTGTGACGGCCTAGAATGACGACGATTTGACGTTGCATCATAGGTTCTTTAATCACAGTAACAGCACAGTGTACAATGGTTGCAGCCCTTATATACATGACAAAGGGGGCGTTCCGGGGTGTTGCCCGGAGTTGCTAATCTGCAGCTACCCTGGCTGTCCTGGCCTACCACATTCTTCCCTCCTTATGATGTTTTAAGGCTAATCACACTTCCCCCTTATATTAAGGACTCCGAATACAATTTCGCAACATATAACGTATAATTACAATAACCCTGGCCTACCACATTCTTCCCTCCTTATGATGTTTAAGACTACTCACTCTTCCCCTTCTTATAAAGACTTCCTACACATTTGAATAATAACTAATTTCCCAAATAGAAAAGCACATTAACATAATCTACGCACATTAATCGTTACACGAAACATATTACGGTTACACATCTACATTACACATAAATAAACACAAATAAAGGCATTACATTACAATACAACATGTTACAGTATATTATGCCACATTATGCACAACACTATACACTACATTATTTTTATAACATTATACTACACTACATTATACTACACTAAACTAGGATACGCTAACACATGACCATAACAATTTAGTTTACAATAACATTACACACAACCATTATATTATATACAAATAAAACTACACTATAAACGCACATATATCAATACAATGACATGTAATATCACGGATTGTCTCTCTTCTTCTTGATGAGGTGATCTCGCTGATGAAACATGTCAAATTAGTTTACGGTATTGTTGGCACACATATTGATCCGTATGGGCAATGTCAATGTCATGTAACATCAGAGATTGTCTCTCGTCTTCTTGGTGATGCGATCTCGCTGATGAAGCATGTCAAATTATATCACGGTATTTTTTTACACATATTCCTATACATGCTATGTCAATATCATGTAATAACACGGATTGTCTTTCTTCTTCTTGATGAGACGATCACGCGAATGAAGTTTAATACTTGGTTATAGTTATCCATGTATTGTTCACATAGACACAACGTCACATATCGTCAATGTGTAAGATGAGGCATTGTCCCTCGCGCCAATCTAATCTCGTTGATAAGGTATTGTCCAGCTAACACACATTTTGTATACGTGCCATGTCATTACACCAATGAAATGTGGCAGGATGCTTTTCCTTCTTGTTGAGGCATTCTCCATTTTTATGTCCTCATACGCATTTGAAAGTAACCTAAGTAGTCGATCTTCTAATGTCATTGTCCGAGAAAGCACCACGGAACAATAACTTTCGCACCTTGTTGACGGTACGCTGCAATCACAAGTGGAGCTTGCCGTCCGCAGTCGGCAAATTGCGGTCAGCGTACTTGCTGGGATGATCATGCGCGTAACCGAGGGCGGTCACACTTTCGGCGGATATGGAATTTGCGTCACCGGCGTGCATCAGCCGGCCAGCAGCGATGACATCAGGTACGTCAGCGCCATGACAACGGTGGAAATCGTACACGCAGTGGAGAGGTCGACGGCCTTCTCCGAACACAGGTATGTCAAGGCCGACACAGCGCTGCAACAGGAAGAATATAACGCAGTAATGGTGTTGGATGACATTACACAATAGCGGAGTGTTGCCTCTGCGTCGGTGGCGCTCATCGTGTCCGGTGACATAAATGGCGCTGTGTTCTTCATCATCTCGTGCACGGTGTTTCTCTGTGCTAGCATTTGCTCAAGTTCGCCGACAATTGTTACGTTACGTCCAGCTCCAAGCATCAGCATGGCGACAGACGCGTCGGTCATCTTCGTCGCCAGGATCGTTACCGTGTCACCGTTGTCGTCAAGTAACATCTATGTGACTGTCGGCCCGATACAGCAGTAATTCAGCCAAGCGCGTCATACCACAATTCCCCGTCCAGCGTAAGCATATCCGACCCTTATTGTCATGCGCATTAACGTTGGCGCGCTCATCGGAAAGCAACACATCCATTGCAACTTGCTTGTTGCCGGAAGCTGCAGCCAATGTGAATGCGTCGCTAGGCACAGTACATATAGGTAGGTAGGTAGGTGCCCGAACATCTGGGGGTGTTAGTAGTTTCAGCGGCGCATTTGCTGGGCTACTTACGGTGTCGTAAGCAATGGGACTGATGTCCGTGGCCTCGACACTGGATGTAGTCGCATGGAATGGACTGTTTACTGTGTTCAGAGCAAGGGGACTGATGTCCGTAGGCTCAACACTATGTGTAGTCCTGTCCGGTGCAATGTGCTGGTATGAAACGGTGCAATGTGCAACTGTCACCAAATTCGGTGCAATGTACTGATGCGATACTGTGCAATGTACAGCTGTCACCAATTCCGGTGCAATGTACTGGTGTGATACTGTGCAATGTGTAGCTGTCACCGAATAATGTGCAATGTGCTGATTTGAGACGGTGCAATGTGATGTTATGGCCTTTGAAGCTACGCCAGTTGGCGCAACATCAGTCATCTCATGGATATGCATAGGTAAGCTTTCATGGTTACTATCCTCTGAGTGGGTACATGCATCTTCATTGATACTGACAATGCCTACGATGCTGAGATCAGCGTCTTTTGACGCATTTTGAACATACACTGGTCAGATCTCACAAACGTATCAACATCAGTCATCTCAGGGATATGCATAGGTAAGCTTTCATGGTTACCATCATCTGAGTGGATACATGCATCTTCATCGATACTGATAATGCCAACGATGCTGAGATCAGCGTCTTTCGACGCATTTTGACACGTACACTGGTCAGATCTCACAATCGCATCAGGTGGCGTTACTCCGTTTAGTGTCGTATGCCGACATGGAGATCTGTGATATTTTCCTGGGTCACTCGCAGACACAACTGCCGCGGGAGAGTAGTGCTCCCCGCGCTCGCGTGCCTTTGGTTCACGCCTAAGATGTCGATGTCTAAGTGTCGGTTTACGATGGTTGGAACAACCAAGTAATAAATGGCCGCAGCCTCCGTCACTAGTAGAGCCCGGCGTTCCCGGGGAGTGGCTACCACCGCCGTTGCGTGCGCGTGGGCCACTCCTACGACGTCTTTTCTTCCGTGACAATGCATGACAGTTAGGACAGTCAATGGTCGTATGACCATAGCCTCCACAAGATACACACTTTTTCTTAGGTGTCGTGCAACCACGTGACTTGTGACCTCTCCCCCCACAAGTGAAGCAATACAGTACACGTTGAACAGTATCCTGTGAAGACTGCTTATTCATGACATTTGCCACAATATTAGGCGTTGTCGTTTGTGTGGCCTGACATTCCACAACATGTGTATTTGTGATAAGTGATGTCGAGTCACTTGTTCCGATGCAACGAGTGTGTGGAGCTACAGTGTGCCCCACAGTGTGCCTTTCAATGGTTGGTGATTGTTGTGGGTGACTGCTACCATCGTGACAGTGTGGACTCACCGCTTGTTTTCCCGTCGTGTCATTGTGACTATGGGAGACTGATACTGGTGTCCACGTTGAGCAGTTGCTCAGCCTGTCAAGATGATCCAGGTGATACTGCTTAGGGTGTTCGTCTCGGCGTAGATGGACATGGTGACCTAGGTCAGAAGTTGATTCACCTGATACGGGGTGTATGTCTATATTATTTCTACGACTGATATTATTGTCGTCATTTGCGTCGGTTTGAGGATACCTCAGTCGAGCTCTTGAGGAGAACCCAGCACATGCTTCCAAAACCGGATCTCTTTCCGGGCCGAACACCTTAGCCTGAAAGGCATGCACCGTTGCTTCTTGCCTGTCTACGCTCTCAGTTAAATGGATTAGTGCTTCCTGTACCGACTGCATTGTAGAATCATATTTGTCAAGCCTGGTATTCAGCTCTTTGTATTGCTGTATTTGCCTCTCACTCATTATGTGTAAGCTGTCACTCAACTGTTTGAGTGTCTGTGCTATGCTACCCATATCCATTTCGGGTTTTTGCTTTTCGTCCTCTAAAGTATCGGACTTTAAGTCAGCATTCTCTTTACTCTGGATTTGTTTTGACTTCTTTGGTGGTGCTATGCTATATTGTTGTGTGGCTACATATATTAGTTGTAGTTATTACGTACAGTGTAACAAGTAGGGTTGAAAAACAGTGGAATCATGGTGATTGGTTTTCCCGACTGGTATCAACTATACAAGCAATAGCAATTATAACTAGTTAAACTCCTTTTGAAACGAAACACAGGTTGGTGCCTTCGACTTATTGACTAATGTCAACGAATTGGCATTAACCAGCAGTATTGCTTCAATGAGTCACAATAGTCTCAATTGTGGCTTAAGGTGTGCAAAAACGCAACACTGTTAAGAGTATTATCCAATCTTGTGATTTATGCGTAGAGACAGGGCAGTATTACGTAAAACAATAACTGACAACAAGCTGCACCCGTCAGTAATTGTCGGCGCTCACTGCGTGCGTCCAGTCAAGTGAAGCAGCTAGGTGATTGTCTCAGGCCCAACAAACAATTAATTGTCTAATGACATGTTTGAATGAACCCGCTGTGCAAGTCGCAACAATAGGGCAAAGATCATTCAGTTCTAGTGTCAGCGGCATTCGCGCGTGACACACCCTTATAACATGTACTAAATATAATTGTAATGTCTCAGGTATTTAGCAAATAGTGCAGCCGCGTAATGTTCGTACGCGACAGAGAAGAATGGTCAAAAAAGTATTTAAATACAACACCAAATTAACACCAAATATTCCCAATGCAAGCTTTTATACAAAAGTAACCCACATACCCTTTCACAATTTATAAATGGCGTTCGGTGCGTACATAATGTTGTAGCAATAGCAATTATATAACTAGTTATAAATAATATAAATAGGGTTGTTGTTTTGATTTGATACGCCGATTATGTCTGCGACTGGCGGTCAATGTTCTCGAATTATAGACTGATGTCAACGAGTTTGTTTTAACCAGTATGCAAACTTAATAAACGGCACATTAAGAGCGAAGACACAGTGTAACACCACAAGTTATCGTAGCGCATAGAATTAGCAGACAGTGTGTTCTGTCCGGGAGATTATTTGTCTAGCGCATGAACGAAGTTGGCGCACATCCTGTCGCTCTGCGGTGAGACACGAAAGGGATTGGTAACAAGTATTGTGCTCGTTGAAACTACGTTTAGCGTTGTCATGCACTGACGTGAATTCACCTTACTTGGTTTTAATTACAAATTTAAACACCTAGTTAGTATCTGACACAGTGTGCTAGGTCAGCATAGTTAATTAAGATAACATTTTTGTAGTCATTGCATGAAAGAGAGAAGTATTTTCTGGAAGCTTAAACTCGTTCGTCAACAATTCAGACGGTTAGGCGAAGTCGTTGTGAAACGTAGGGAGTCGTAGGGAAACACGTTTACTGCCTCTCAGAATAATCTGGATAAACAGAAACGACCGTTGTGTAATATTAGCACAGCGGGAACACGCAGTTTTTCACACAACGTCAAATTGACATTGGAAAGTTTGCGTTCTAGTTGAAAAAATATTTGTCCAACTCCTCACGACCAACCTGTTTTTACAAGGCGCGTGGACGTACGTTTTCTGACACTCTGACACCAATGTTGTAAACGGTGCTCGGCGTCTGGTCGACGACAACACAACTATAAGTAAACGTGGTATACTTGCAGTCTGTTGTCGTCTTCCTTGCCTCACACACGTATTACAGAGCCCCTGGAATGACGGCCACTGTGACGGCCTAGAATGACGACGATTTGACGTTGCATTATAGGTTCTTTAATCACAGTAACAGCACAGTGTACAATGGTTGCAGCCCTTATATACATGACAAAGGGGGCGTTCCGGGGTGTTGCCCGGAGTGGCTAATCTGCAGCTACCCTGGCTGTACTGGCCACCACATTCTTCCCTCCTTATGATGTTTTAAGGCTAATCACACTTCCCCCTTCTATTAAGGACTCCGAATACAATTTCGCAACATATAACGTATAATTACAATAACCCTGGCCTACCACAAAATGTTATATGAATTTGAAATAAACATACACATTTCTTCGAAAGAAAAGACATTCATGATGGGCGATAGCCGATTGATTTAATTGCAATTGGCAGTCACATACTGACATTCGATGCTTTAATGGTAACATAAACCATAGCGGGTGTGACTGGCACTTGCATAAACCGGACGGATCCTCGTAGAGTAAAGTCTGCTAATCCGTTACAAAATCTGTTCTGCTCGGAATACCACTAAAACTAAGTATGTGACATATTTGACCAATTTTGAAATGCGATTTGTTATTTGCGTACTTACATGGTTTGATTCGGCTGACAAAAAGGCACTGTTGGTGTATTGATTGTATTAATTAACTGGGTTTCTATGTATTTCTATCAACTATTGTTTCTGTTTCTCTATAGTTATTGACTGTGGAACGCCATCAGAAATATCAGGTGCAACCTTCGACCCACCATCTCCCACCACCCTGTATCAGAGCAAATTTAAAGTTAACTGCAAGTCACTGTACAAACAACAGGGCAGCACGAGGCATACCGATAGTAGCAACACAGTGGAGTGTGGCAAGGATGGCCGTTGGATGTTTGGAACTATCGCTTGTGAAGGTATGCTTATGACAGTTGTCAGGAACGTGTCTGATTCGTATGGATATTAAACATGGCTTTGGATCAACTTCTGGAATCACTCTTGGTGTTGTTTTCATTTTGCAAATGGTAGATGGTTTTAAATTGTTGGGTTTACTAGTGTGATGATGAATACAGTCTACCATGTGATTCCCAAATGTTTTTTGCATATTCTGTTGTGGTCAATGGCTGTAATAATAAAAATGGTAGAAAGAAATGTTGTTCACAATATATAATGCGCTGTTTTAGGAGAGAGTTGCAACGACCCTGGAACACCAGCAGGCGCTGACCAGGTAGCAACATCATACAAGGAGGGGGCAATAGTCAGATTCAGTTGTACGCAGCCTGGGTTTGAGCCATCCGATAACTTGGAATGGAAATGTATTGCCTCAGCCAGTGCTGTTTCATGGAGTCAAACATCTCTACCTACATGTGTTGGTGAGTTATTCACATCTATATTCTATATTGTCTATATTCCTCCTATAACTTAATTTTTAAACAACTCACTCCCAACAGTAAAATTGGCTGTCGAACATTATCTTGTGTAGCTCAAAGAGCATGGCGTCAACTATGCTTAACGTGCTGCCAATGCTCGAGTGTTAATTTTAGAAAAAGTTAAATTACAGACAAATGGTAACTGACGAAACGTTTCTTCAGTTTACAGGTGGTATTTCGAATAGTTGTCTGAATAATATTTTAAACATTGGCAATGCTATTGACGAAAATAACGAATTGCCAATAATACGCCGATCATCATATTATGACTTTGATCAATTTAATTAATTAGCCAAAAAACAAGGAAAACAATTTAAGTATTTTAAGTTCAAATATACAGTCCATAAATGCAAAGTTTAGTGAACTTGAGGCATATGTAAATGACGTATCCTCGTTAAACTTTAAATTCAGCATAATATGCCTTCAGGAGAGTTGGTTATCTGAAAATGATGACTTGTCATTAATCCAGTTAACTGGATATGACTGCATTTCACAAGGGAAAAGCTGCAGTAGTAAAGGTGGATTGTTAATATATATAGATAAACGTTTTGATTATGAAGTTAAGATGAATTTGAATACGTATGAGCATTGGGAGGGTCAAATAATACAAATAACTGGAGGAGGATTATCGCAACCAGTCATTATAGGAAACATTTACCGTCCTCCAAGGCCCTCAATGGAAAATTATAACAAATTCATAAATGAATTTTCAACTGTCATATCAACTTTGCCATGTCACCAAAACAACAGTGTTATCCTTGCAGGGATTACAACATAAATATGTTAAAAATAAATGAGCAAGAACACTGTAGCACTTTCTTTGATATGTTAACTTCATTTAGTCTCTTCCCCCAAATTATACTTCCTACAAGGTTCACAACAAGGACTGGTTCTCTTATTGACAACTTCTTTTGTAATTTAACAAAACGTATTTTACAAAGTACAGAAGGAATACTAATTAAGAAATGTTCTGATCATCAGCCATATTTTATGTTTGTGAATACCACTCTTAAAGAGGATCATACTACAAAATTCATACAAGTTAATGTACAAAATAAAGAGGCTATGTTAAAGGTAAAAAATGAACTTCACTCCTCTGATATATACACAAAATTAGACACCAACCCAAATACTGATCCAAACTATAATTATAATATTATCATAGATGAAATAAACCAAGCTAAAAATAAATATATGACTAGCAAATTAGTGAAATTTAACAAATACAAGCATAAGAAGTCTACATGGATAACTCAAGGACTGCTAACCTCAATAAGATACAGAGATAAACTTTACAAACAAATAAAACTCACTAATCCTGAATCTTCCAAATATGCCATATTACAGTACAAAAACATTTTAAAAACAAGTTTTCGTAAAGCAAAACAACTCTACTATGATAAATGTTTTAATAATTTTAAATTTGATATAAAAAACACATGGAAAACTATAAATGAAATCCATTCGAAAAATAAAACTAGCAAATCATTTCCCAAATATTTTAAAGACTCTGATTCTATTGTGAGAGATAAATCAGAAATTGTAAACAAATGTAATGATTTTTTTACTAATATAGGTAGTAATCTGGCAAGTAATATAAAATATAAAGGCACTCGTGAACATACATATTATCTAAATAAAATAGTAGACAGAAACTTTACATTTAGCTACGTTGAAGAAGATACTATAAAGAGGACAATAATAAATTTACCTAACAAAAGTAGCTGTAGAGATGGTCTCTCCACTAAATTACTAAACATTCTTGAACCAGCACTAACCAAATCTTTAACATTATTAATAAATCAAGTATTAACAACAGGAATATTCCCTGATAATCTAAAAATTGCAAAGGTAATTCCTGTTTATAAAAAAGGTGAAAAAACAGTTTTCAGTAATTATAGGCCTATATCACTTCTACCAGCTATTTCAAAAATACTTGAAAAAAATATTTTTGAACAATTATCATCTTATTTAAGAGACTCTAGGCTTTTGTTTGATCATCAATATGGTTTCAGACCGAAACATTCAACAGAATATGTGGCATTAGAATTAATAGAAAGAATAATAACACAACTGGATAAAGATGAAATACCAATTAATATATATTTAGATCTCTCCAAGGCTTTTGATACCATTGATCATATAATTTTAATTGATAAATTAAAATATTACGGTGTACATGGAACAAATCTCAATTTATTCAGCAGCTACCTAGAAAATCGTAAACAATACACGGAAATTGACAATATCAAATCAAATATGTTATCAATAACAACAGGTCTACCACAAGGTTCAATTTTAGGACGACTATTATTCATCATATACATAAATGATTTTGCACAAGCAAGTAAAATGTTTAACTTTCTCATTTATGCAGACGATACAACTTTGTCAAGTACACTAAATGTGTTCAGTGATAACACACATGACCAAAATTTAGAATCTTTAATAAACGAAGAACTTGTTAAGATAAATGATTGGCTCAAAATTAATAAATTATCACTAAATGTAATAAAATCTAAATTTATGATATTTCAAAAGAAAAATATACCGATATTAAACCTGAAGATAGACAATGTAAACATTGATCAAGTTAAGGAATTTAATTTCTTGGGTTTAATTATAGATACAAATTTAAACTGGAAAAAGCACGCGGAAAAAATATCAAATGCGTGTTCTAAGAAAATTCGAATCTTAAACAAATTTAAACATATCTTACCTCTAGATATTAAAAAAATATTATATAATTCATTAATAGTGCCACACATTAATTACTGCCTCATGGCATGGGGCTTTGAATCAAATAGAATAATAAAATTACAAAAAAAGCCCTGAGAATTATTACTTTGAGTAACTACATTTCCCACATTGAGCCACTGTACAAACAACTTAGCTTATTAAAAGTAGATGACATTCTTAAATTACAACAATTACAATTCTACTATAAATATCTACACAATGACCTACCTCGCTATTTACAAAATTGAAGGTTTGTGTTTAAATATGAGGTACATGGTCATGACATAAGAGACAAAAATCAAATATACAATTAAAAAATTAAACATGATTTTGCAAAGAAATGTCTCAGACATAATTTGCCACTATTATTAAATAACCTTCCTGAAATAGTGAAAGAAAAACTTATGTCACATAGTACACAGGGATTTGTAAATTATGTTAAACTGTATTTTTTACAAAGTTATGAAGTAACATGCACTAGACAAAACTGCTATGTATGTATGCAAAATTAAGTATCTAAAACCACCTAAACACTTCATCCAGTATTTAAACTTAAAAACAGAGCCTTTTTTACTTGAGATACAATAATCTTGTCAGCTGCGCACATGCATCTTCATATTATGCTTGTTTGGTGATTTTTCTTTTTTTCTTGGTTTGTTTCTGAAGAATTTGTTCTAGATGAAGAAATTATTCTGTAAGTTAAATTTTCTGAAAGGTGGCTCCTCGATAGCGACCAGCCCGGTCTTAGAGGAGTCTCCTGATCCTACTTTTATTATTAATTATACGCATTATTACCATGTTTGCTATGATTTTCATGTTTGTATTATTCAGATTATATATGTATGACATGGATAACGTGTATGTGTGTATTGTTTTGATATAATGGTGAAATAAACACAAATTCTTCTTCTTAATGAATTTGCAGTAGCACAAAAGACTCACCGTTTTTCAATTACTAAAAAAGTCGACGATTGTAGTTAGTCACACATTTATGTAATATATTGTAATTAACCCATTTCTAATATTCAACAACAGTCATTTGGATGAGGTTGTATATAATAGCGTCTTATTTTTGTTATTGTTAACCAGAAGACTAAATCATTATATTATCTGTAAAATTGGCAAGGGAGTATTCTTTGTTGTCTTGCATTTCCAACTCCAATGTCAATTTGTTCATCTGTTGATACATTGTATATATTAAGCATATCTATATTGAGGTTGATTAACTCTCTTTTCCTGATGTGCCTATGACCTTGACGTCCAAGGATTCACCATACCAAAAGTTACCTTGTTAATGTTATTATTGTATAATTCAGTTGATTTAAGAACATATTTATGTTGATTATTTTAGATATAACTGAACTGTTGAAATTATGTTCATGGATACTGTCCACAGGGTTCTTATTACTTAGAGTCGTTACATAATGCATAGTACTCTACTCAATGTTTAATGTCAAGGTGCCAGTTTGTATGTTTTATTTGTTCATGTAATATTACATTTGTATGACGACAACATGCATGTTAAAGGTTTATGTTCTGTCAATTTGTGCTTAGTTAATTTATTAAGCTCGGAGCTATGCTCGCAATGTGAAAGATTCTGCCTGCAAAACGGTTACATATTAAACAAAACATCCAGTTTTAAAACAAAATGGATTGACAGAAATGTCGAGGTGAGTAGAGTTAACCGCAATACCATTTCGTGTTATATTTTCTATATTCTAGACAGCATACATCCTTTTACAAATTATTGTTTGGCTAAATGTGTGCTGAAGAACTTTACAGGTAGAACTTTAAACACAATTTGACATTTTGGAACAAAGTTTGATAATTCTAGTATGTAACAGTGGGTGGAAAGACGCTTACTGCAATGTGTATGCTTTAACTGATGGGGAAGTGACACTAATCATATCAAGGCTGAAATGGTATCTCAGTCGTACATTTACACGCAGAGCAATGCAGTTACACCAGTAGTCGCAATTGGGCATGTATTTATCACATGACTAATTGCATAGCAACACGTTGTTGTGTATTGAACGTATAAAAAGAGTGCCATACATGTGAAACTCTCAGACATTCTGTCATATATATATAAATATATATATATATGTGTGTGTGTGACCTGCGGCGCTCCGCGGGTCCCCAAACCAATCAAACACAACTAAGGCAAACAGAATAAGAATATAAGATTTATTAACAGCATGGATAAAAGCTAACACGTCCCAGTCAAGGCTGAAATGGTATCTCAGTCGTACATTTACACGCAGAGCAATGCAGTTACACCAGTAGTCGCAATTGGGCATGTATTTATCACATGACTAATTGCATAGCAACACGTTGTTGTGTATTGAACGTATAAAAAGAGTGCCATACATGTGAAACTCTCAGACATTCTGTCATATATATATAAATATATATATATATGTGTGTGTGTGACCTGCGGCGCTCCGCGGGTCCCCAAACCAATCAAACACAACTAAGGCAAACAGAATAAGAATATAAGATTTATTAACAGCATGGATAAAAGCTAACACGTCCCAGTTAAAACGGTGAATCTGTTACAAGTTTAAAACCAAACAAAACGATAAATACGGTTTAAAGCCTTATTCCAAACGACAATTTACTTTAACCAAAGCGGTGTATAATCCTAACCAAAACAGTGTATAACCCTAACCCAAACGGCGACTGTTACTCGGAATAGCTGTCATGAAAGGAAGAACCAATTAATTAAGTAAACATTGGAAACATCGTTATAATACTAAATAACCCAAGTCATCGCCTCATTAGCGATGCGAACTAGTCCTGCCACCTGGTGGCCATTTCGGGAACACCAGTCCGCAACGGGGTAGATAATTCACCTACATTACCAATAACATTACTAACAATATTTCGCAGGGCAAATTAACTAACTGCATAATGTAATATCTACGCAAATAGTTCTTTATAAAATAACCATACATCAACGAGTTAGGCGCGGTAAATAAACGATCGCTAGCATAGTGACGCAACTGTCACGACGGCTGTGACTGTGAGGCCGGACTTAATTAGGGCACTCGGATTAGGGCACTCGGATTAGGCCACCCATATTAAATGCAACATATTGTAAAGAACATACTATCAATAAACAGTTGTAATTTTGCGTGAATGATCACAACAGACATAATGATACGCCTACACAAAATACCGCCATAATCATGCATATTTTAAGGTAACATTACGGATAAATACATTGTATGATTGAACAAAGACCAACCGTTAATCTCGCGCGCAAACTGACAACAACCGGCTGCGCATCCGTCAATGCGCATCGTTATCTATATCTGGGCCTGCAGCGCGCTAGAGGCCGGGGTAAAACAGATAAGGCCGCGGTTAATGTTAACATGCAATGCTTGGAGTTACACTCAAAATCGCTAGTCAGTGACTGGGCGTAATGCCATACGCATACAAGTCACAGGGTCACACATATATATATATATATATATATATATATATATATATATATATATATATATATATATATATATATATATATATATATATATATATATATGTGTGTGTGTGTATGTGTGTGTTTTGGCAAATGGAAAACCCATGAAATATAATGTACAGATGTAAACGGTTGTGGTAAACCGAAATATGTCGTACATCACGTGTGTTGTAATGACCATGACGTCAAGAGATCCTTCTTGTACATGTCACATTCTATGTGTCATACAATACTTCAGTGAACATATTTACCTCAGAATTATTTGTGCCATATTTGTTTCAGATAAGGAGAGCCCAGTTATTGAGGGTTGCCCCAAAGATGAGCTTGTGATCTCCAAACTCACTCCAGCTGGGTTCATAGTACCTGTGGCAAAAGACAACTCCAAGGGCATCAAAACATTCAGTGTCACCCCTACCAACTTTGACCCATCAGTTGTGCTGAAGACAGACCTGACTGTTAAATACTCAGCAGTTGACTTCAATAATAACAATGCTGATGTTTGCGCAATCAAGGTCAGGATTAAAGGTTAGTTCATTGTATTGTATTGTATTGTATTGTATTGTATTGTATTGTATTGTATTGTATTGTATTGTATTGTATTGTATTGTATTGTATTGTATTGCATTGCATTGCATTGCATTGCATTGCATTGCATTGCATTGCATTGCATTGCATTGCATTGCATTGCATTGCATTGCATTGCATTGCATTGCATTGCATTGCATTGCATTGCATAGCATAGCATAGCATAGCATAGCATAGCATAGCATAGCATAGCATAGCATAGCATAGCATTGCATTGCATTGCATTGCATTGCATTGCATTGCATTGCATTGCATTGCATTGCATTGCATTGCATTGCATTGCATTGCATTGCATTGCATTGCATTGCATTGCATTGCATTGCATTGTGTTACAGCATAGTAAAGTAACTCAATGAGATTACATACAAAAGGTTATTGATAAACTGATGTATTATTTCTTAATGGATAATATATTTCTTTCGTATAGAAATCTGCTCATTAGTTATATAACCAGATAATTGTATGTATGCAAATTAGAGTATGTTGTAGGGCTTCGTAGATTCAGTGGATTTAATTGAGAACACCCTCTGCTTTTTGATACAATCGGATATGTGGACATTCTAGAGTGTATGTGTAGATTTGTGCAATCACTCAAGAGTGTGGGACTATTGAAGGTAGTAAACATAACAACGCAGAAGCTGCAGCAATAACAGTGCCGGTGCAGGAATGTGGTGCACACATCATTTAATAATTGCCTCACCATATCTCTGGTCATTCATGTTTGTAATGTTAAACATTGTTGACCAGACATAATAACATCCACTATATATTGCACCTTGTCGGGCCTGTATTTAAGCTGTAGATAGATTTCAGTCACACCACCAGATACCACCGCCCTCCCTCCCGAATGAATTTGAAAACAGGTATAAAACAACCCTAGTGGGTTAACTGGATCATGTGCAAAATTTCAGCCCGATACATAGAAAAACTGACGCCGATGTGGGGATCAAAATGCTGGTGCCTGTGCTACGCAATGATGCTGTCGAACGCCTACAATTTAAACTTCACGAACTTCACGTATAGCCGTTTTGAATTGTTTTGAAAAAAAAAGTACCCCTCAAGTTCTCCAACGAAGTTCGAAAATGTTTAAATCCTCTGTGGGCCTGCTAGGACACCTGATGTCAATACAGAATTGACGGAAATGTTGAGTTACAAACGAACAGTGAAATACTTCTACACTACAGATGAAAGACATTGATCAACTGCATAATTTCAAACCATGAAATATGTTATACTTATGAATCTCTAGAGCCTGGATGTTTTCAATGAGTACATCATGGGTTGGTAACAACAGCATAACAGTAATTAAAACATCAAAGTTTGTTAATTATGGTGTTCAATTTTAGGACAATGATATGTAAACAAAAATAGTTATATCGCATAAAAATACAATCGGGTTAGTAAATATAAGTGGAGGATATAAATTGTTTTCTGGGTCATTGAAATGAAATTACCGTTTCGCATTTGGAATTGTAGTGGATTGAACATGTCCTGCTGCCACTGCCTTATAGATGATACGTTGTCAACGTTTGCCTGCCATTTTGAAAGTGATGATTCAGGAATTTGGCTTTACTGATATATCACATTAAAACCACCATATCGATGTAACCACGTCCTGTTGTTTTACGTTACCATTGTCATTACAGATGATACGGTGCCAACGATTACATGTCCAGACTCTTTCATCTACAAACTGTCATCAAATGAAAGTACTTCGATTACATACACGGGTCACGAAGCAACTGCTGCATCTGGTGGAACAGTGACCTATGAACCCAAGACATTGGATGTCACTGGCAGTGACATAGGTAGTCACCATGTTGTCACAGCCACAGCAACCATTAAAGATGGCAATAATGCTTCATGCCAGTTTATGGTTGTCATTGAGGGTAGGTATCATATTAGAAGTAACATTCTGGTTATCATGTTGAATTACGTTAACATATTATAATGTCAGGTTCCCTTAATTAATTAAAATGCTATTAATGCGTTGCTTTGATGAATATCATATTTCTTCTTAATGTTTACATATCAGTATATTTCTTATGAAATGCATCTATAAGCATATTTTGCCGAGCAATTATATATTAAGAATATCTAATATGTTTCTCAACGGATGCTTATTTTAGCTACTGAAAAAGTAACATTACCAGCAAAATAAATATGATGTATTTTGACGACTGCTTTAAAACAATTTGGGGTATGGATCACACCAGCCATATATGACCAATTTAATTTAATTGTGCAGATGATGCAGTCCTTCATAGCGTATATTTGAAAAAAATTCAGCTTGTAATGTTTTGTTTATCTTTTTATGTTTACGATATGTTAGCTGTTCCTTTTACACGGTATGGATTGTCTTTAGCTGAGAAATGCCAGGACTGGGCTTTGGCCACCCCGAGGAATGGCAAGAAGGAATGCAAACGCAACGCTGGCGGTAATGGCTGGGACTGCAAGTTGACATGTGACTCAAACAAGTTCTTCTACAATGGTGAAGACACAGAAAACACAGAAAACACCAACACGTTACAGACAGAGATGACGCTTAGTTGCAATGACAACGGTGACTGGAGTCCAGGAGCTGCCGTCTCTGACTGCATCGGTGAGTCATGTCATAGTAAATAATAAAGATAATGTTATAATATTCTATAATAGTATTTAAATATTTCTTATATTTGACGATTATGAGGATCATACCATGTACATAGACCCCAGAGTTTGTTGATTTTTAGCAGTTTTAAAGAGTATACAGTTTTTACATTTTACGTATCATTTTATGAGTGCATCAAGTCTACGTTGACATCAATTCACGGCAAGTTGTACGCGGTTTCATGAATTGTTGACATTTTAAATGTTCTGCCTGCACCTGAGTGACACTTGACATGGTTATGCGGTCATGCGCAACCATTGTTGCCAGAGCAGTGTATACGTCACGCTTGACCACTTTCACGTTAGAATGTTTACACCGGCTACGCCCCAGCAGAGACACCCGTCTGAACAATACTGCCTGGATAGCAGCGTGCGTCGCAGGGGTGGCACTCCACCGACCCACACATCGGGGCTGTCGTGCGGGTGCCCATAAGCCACGCAAGATACCTGTAATAATAACGTCCCGTCCTCCAACTTTGACCAAGCCGCCATTTTCTTCCCGGGGCAATAATATACAAGTCCCAATGCTGACCGCAAACGTGCGGCCTGCCAAGTTGTGTCTGCTGAATGCGAGATCTGACTGCAACAAGGGAGCTTTTTTAGCTGACTTTGTTGTTGACCACGATCTGGACATATTGTGCTTGACAGAGACGTGGCTATCTTGCGAAGACACCGTGTCTGCAACCGCTGTCACACCCGGCGGATATATATTCGAACATGTTGCTCGGAGAAACCGTCGTGGCGGTGGTGTCGGTGTACTTTTCCGAGCTACATACACTGTCGGTCACTCAAAACTTTGACTCGCTTCCTTATTTGAATGCCTCGACCTAAAATTACTTTCTCCAAGGGTCTCTTCCACACTACAACTGTTCGTCATATATCGAACGCCATCATCCAGTCGCAACTCCCAGCCGTTCGCCAACTTCCTTACCGAGTTTCGAGAACTCGTCGAATGCGTCGGAACGAAGTCCGGCATCATCATCGTCGGCGATTTCAACGTACGGTACGGCGACGACAGTGATCCGCACGCAAGAGCTATTCCCGACGTCCTGTCTGACGCCAACTTAAGACAGAACGTTACAGATGCAACACACAACCGCGGAAATGTACTTGATCTCGTAATTACTGCCTCTTCCTCATCACTGGTTACAGGAGTATCTGTTAACAATCTTGTCACCGATCATGTTGCTGTTATTTGTGATCTTGCCACCACCAAGCCCCGCCCGCCTCGAAAGACAATAACGTACCGTCGATATGCGGCGATTGACAACTCCAGTTTCACGACAGATCTCAGTGAGTGTAATGTCATCACCCAACCTCTCGGTGATGTGTGCAGCCTTTATGATCAGTATTGTTCCGAGCTGTCGTGCCTTATCGATCACCATGCACCACTTGTGCAGCGTACGGTAAACGAACGACCACACACTCCTTGGTGGTGTAGGAAACTCGATGACATGAAAGTCGGATCCGTCTGTCTGAGCGCAAATGGCGCCAAAACAGAACCGACAACTACCGTAATTGTTATATCGAGTTGCGTGATCAATACTGCAGAACGCTGGCTTCAACTAAAGCCGCATCTTACAGTAAAGTGATTGAAACTGCCTCGAACGACACTAGAGCAATGTTTCGCATTACGAACCGCTTGCTTGGCCGAAAATGCGGAAAAACTCTACCGAATGAGATTGGTGGCCCTGCTGTTCTTGCCGATCGTTTCGCGAGTCACTTCACCGACAAGATCGACTCGATCCGCTGCCAAATCCCGATGCCAGCAGCGAACGTCTATAACGCGCATGCACGTGTTATTTTGTCGCCACTGCTGGCGTTTCAGCCGGCTTCGCTCGAAGAAGTAACGTCACTTATTCACAATGGCAAGATAAAGACGTCCAACATCGATCCACTGCCTTCCGCTATCCTGAAAGCTAATACCTCCATTTTGGCGCCGATTCTCAGGAGTATCATCAACCTATCTTACGAATCATCCACTGTTCCGGCAAGTATGAAACACGCTGTCATCACGCCTCTTCTAAAACGCTCAGGTCTTTCCGCCGACGACTATTCCAGCTACCGACCTATCTCTAACCTTCCTTATGCATCCAAATTACTCGAACGTCACGTCTCCGCCCAACTGCGTCTACATCTGCAAAGCAACGACCTCAAAGATCCATTTCAGAGTGCCTACCGCCGGGCACACAGTGTCGAAACCGCAATTGTGTGCATTCAGGACGACACTTTGCGATCTCTGGACATGCATAAGCACGTAGTACTTGTACTGCTGGACATCAGCTCTGCGTTTGACACTATCGACCATGACATACTGTTAATAGATCTACATCGAATCGGGGTACGAGGCGACGCACTCTGCTGGCTCACATCGTATCTTACCGACCGCACACAATGCGTCAGTGTCGACGGTCACTTTTTACTGCGCTGGCCTGTCATATATCTTCGAAACGCAAGGTGTTCGTTACCATGTGTACGCTGACGACACACAACTCTATGTTGTGTTTTTTCTGGACTATGCTATTTTGTCACTCATGGATCATACATTCTCCGGTAACTTGTATTTCTATGTTAATTTTGTTTGATCATGAGATGAATAAAGTGTTTTCTGATTATAATTATTGTGGAAATTACTGCATTAACAATGAATACGAAAATATGAGGTACTTCATTTATGTATTCTTAGATATGCTTTAATTTTATAATATACCTGATAGTGTGGATGTTATGTGTTGCCATACAAACAGGTAGTTTGACCGAAAGGGGTTAATATGTTTGACTTGGTAAAGGGTTGTCATATAGATTTGCAGAGTTCAGCATACATTTCGCTGTATGCGATCTTGCTTTTTGTAATCTCTACATGTTGGGGATGAGTGTATCTTGGTGCACTGGTGCCACTTAGTAAGTGAAACATATACATTTCTCACGAAGGTTATGATGGGTCTAAACTGTACAGGCTTTCCATGTTGTGAAGCATTCTGATCAGTCCTAAGGACTTGATATTTTGCTGTTGTGCTATACAAGGACCTTTACTTTTACGTTAGAGCAAGATGTCATTGGTATCAGTTGTGTTGTCCTACCCCAGTTATTTGTGGGAATGCGTTGAACTAGCGATGAATGCATACATTAGTTTAGACCTTGCAAATTTATGAGACCAACCATAAGACCCACACTACCAGCTGACAAAGCAAACTTGATTTTTCTATCGAATTAAAAAATTACAGTCTAACAATGTGGTGTCTCCACATTTCAGCACATGAGTCCAAAGCAGCCTACCACTTGATCAACCAGTATACATACACAGCCAGCACCGATATACCAACTACTGGGGATTGTGTCAATTACTACAACGGTGTGTTTGTCACAAAACTGAAGGATTCTGCAGTTAAAGAAACAGCTTTTTGTCAAACGCTTTTCAATGAAGTGGATCTACGTGTAGAACTTATAGAAGATCTCACACTAAAAGTGGACGCGGTAGGTATATGCAATATGTAACACAACAGTTTATGTTTGTAATCTGCACTCATACTTATATTTCCTAGGCTAGCGCTGGGCCGAAAATCTGTTTAGCCGATTTGGCTAAAGGCCAGCCATTTTGTCTAGGCATTTTGTTACATATATTGACCGATATTAACATCCAAAACTAGACGAGGTATTATATAGAATTCATATGAAAACAAAACACCCAATTTAATTAACTAAATCTTATAACAAGATTAGCATAATCTATATTAAGATGATGTTCTGACGAAATTGATGTGATCTTAGCAGGTTGAACGTTTTATGTTTCTGTATAGATACGCAACATTTTCCTTCAATGTCTTATTAATAGTTGGCTGCAAAATGTACACCTTGCAAGGCTTAGTTTTATAATGTTGGATGCACGATGGAGGTAAGAATATGAGTATGTGCGTACGTATAATGCCACAATGCAAAATATCCTTCTGCAATGTTGTTGTTACTTAGTAATAAACTGTCTTACTACTTACTTATTTACTGATATTAAAGCAAATAAACACCAAAGGTATCATTTACTAGAGCATTGCGTAACCATGAAAAGAAAGTTGAAAAACGGGAATCTTTCAGTTATTAAAGGCCAAACAACACGTACCACCTACTATTAATTAATGTAATAACGTTAATATTGTAGCATCAGTTGAAGTGTACAATTTAATAACAATTAAGGCCATATCATTCAGAATAATCTACTCTACTCTTGTTGCCCCGTTGCATTCAAACACTGCATACATATAATTATTACCTATCTCAAAACAGCATTTGTGAGAGCTGTTTAACTGAATAGAATAATTCTCCAAATGAGTTAACTGTAATTATCATCGTTTGCCAGGGTGACGCAACATTTGTGAAATGCATCTTTCTATCTATAATATGTTCTGGTGATGAAACTTGTCAGATATACATTAATTAGATCAAACATATGCTAGAATTTGGCTGAATATTTATCAGATGTACTATGAAGTACAATCATTGGAATATAATATGAAATATAACATAATAGTGTTCTCTTATTGTTCTCTTTTCGTTATTATATGTTATTTGCCTTGATTTTAGATGTATATATTGTAAAGAGCTACAATAAATTTGATTGGAAACCTTTCATTTGAAGTGACAAACTCAAAGACTCACGATACGTAACTTGCATAAATGATGTCAGGAGTAAGACAAGATACGTGGGGGCTTACTTCAAACAGATGGAGAGCATTCCAGCACAAGGGTCTTATCCAGGACTGAGTACAGATGAGGATAAAGTTAACAACGATCCAATGTATAATGGTTTCTTCTGTCCACCCGGCCTGAAGCTGAACAAACTGAAGAACAACAACTTGTGCTGTAAGTGTTACACACTAGAACGCACTTATGTGAACTCATGCCAGAAAAACAATCTGTCAAACAAATCTATTAACATTTATAGTAATTCAATGTTTTCCTTTCTGTATAACTCATCTTTCTATTGCCAATAATCTTTGAATTGTTGTTGAAACGCATACATTGTCCATGCCCACTAGTTCACACTGATGAGGTTAAGATAGATGTATTGATTGATTAGGAGTTTATTTTGTAAACATTATATACATGACTATTAAACATAGTTTAGATGCAAAAGCAAATAAAAGAATAAGCATATATGTGTAATACATACCACACAAACGTAACCTTATTTCCAATGAGGTCCTCATAAGAATATTACTAATTTAAGAAAATAAACAAAACTAATAATAAGTAAATAATAAATAGATAATAAATAAATAAAATAAATAATAAATAAATAAATGAATGCATGAATGCATAAATGCATGAATGCATGAATGCATGAATGCATGAAAGCATGAATGCATGAATGCATGAATGCATGAATGCCTGAATGCATGAATGCATGAATGAATGAGTGAGTGAGTGAGTGAATGAATGAATGAATGAATGAATGAATGAATGAATGAATGAATGAATGAATGAATGAATGAATGAATGAATGAATGAATGAATGAATGAATGAATGAATGAATGAATGAATGAATGAATGAATGAATGAATGAATGAATGAATGAATGAATGAATGAATGAATGAATGAATGAATGAATGAATGAATGAATGAATGAATGAATGAATGAATGAATGAATGAATGAATGAATGAATGAATGAATGAATAGATAATAGATAATAGATAATAGATAATATATAATATATAATATATAATATATAATATATAATATATAATATATAATATATAATATATAATATATAATATATAATATATAATATATAATATATAATATATAATATATAATATATAATATATAATATATAATATATAATATATAATATATAATATATAATATATAATATATAATATATAATATATAATATATAATATATAATATATAATATATAATATATAATATATAATATATAATATATAATATATAATATATAATATATAATATATAATATATAATATATAATATATAATATATAATATATAATATATAATATATAATATATAATATATAATATATAATATATAATATATAATATATAATATATAATATATAATATATAATATATAATATATAATATATAATATATAATATATAATATATAATATATAATATATAATATATAATATATAATATATAATATATAATATATAATATATAATATATAATATATAATATATAATATATAATATATAATATATAATATATAATATATAATATATAATATATAATATATAATATATAATATATAATATATAATATATAATATATAATATATAATATATAATATATAATATATAATATATAATATATAATATATAATATATAATATATAATATATAATATATAATATATAATATATAATATATAATATATAATAGATAATCCATCCATCATGCTGTCGGTCGCGAAGCGACAAAGACTGCTTCCATCACTTGACTGTTGCTCTCCATTTGTCTCTCTGCTGTGAGAGTGATGTCCATGAGTCGATCTTTATGTCTCTCATCTTCAGGTTTCTCTTGATGGTATCTTTGAACCGGAGACGAGGGCGCCCTCTCTTTCTCTGACCAGAAGACAGTTGCGAGTAGAGAACCTGCTTCGGTAGCCTGTCTGGTGACATCCTCATAAGGTGTCCAGTCCACCGGAGATTCTTTCTGATCAGAAGATCTTCCATAGATGGCAGCCCTGTTCGTTCTAGTATTTCCTTGTTTGTCACTTTGTCCATCCAGGTTATCCTCATGATCGAACGCAGATGTCGCATCATGAAGGCATGCAGCTTTTTCACCTGTCGTCTGTACACTGTCCAGGCCTCAGCTCCGTATAGCAGGGTGGACAGCACGATTGCACGGTATATCTTGCCTTTAACCCGCATGGACACATGGTGGTTGTTCCAGAGTCTCTGGCGTAGTCGGCCGAAAGATGCACTAGCCTTGGCCATAGATAATAGATAATAGATAATAGATAATAGATAATAGATAATAGATAATAGATAATAGATAATAGATAATAGATAATAGATAATAGATAATAGATAATAGATAATAGATAATAGATAATAGATAATAGATAATAGATAATAGATAATAGATAATAGATAATAGATAATAGATAATAGATAATAGATAATAGATAATAGATAATAGATAATAGATAATAGATAATAGATACTAGATACTAGATACTAGATACTAGATACTAGATAATAGATAATAGATAATAGATAATAGATAATAGATAATCGATAATCGATAATCGATAATCGATAATCGATAATCGATAATCTATTATCGATAATACATAATACATAATACATAATACATAATACATAATACATAATACATAATACATAATACATAATACATAATACATAATAAATAATACACAATACATAATACATAATAAAATAAAAAAGTAATACAAATAATAATAATTATAAAATAATAGATAATAAAAAAACAAAATAATAATAAATCAATAACAAAATACATATATAGATAAATAAATACAGATCAATAAATACAGACAAATGAATGAATGAATGAACGAACGAACGAACGAACGAACGAACGAACGAACGAACGAACGAACGAACGAACGAACAACGAACAAAAAACAATACAGAATACAGAATACAGAATACAGAATAGAGAATACAGAATACATAATACAGAATACAGAATACAGAATACAGAATACAGAATACAGAATACAGAATACAGAATACAGAATACAGAATACAGAATACAGAATACAGAATACAGAATACAGAATACTGAATACAGAATAAGTAATAAGTAATAAGTAATACGTAATACGTAATACGTAATACGTAATACGTAATACATAATACATAATACATAATAAATAATAAACAAAAAAGTAATACAAATAATGAATGAATGAATGAACGAACGAACGAACGAACGAACGAACGAACGAACGAACGAACGAACGAACGAACGAACGAACGAACGAACGAACGAACGAACGAACGAACGAACGAACGAACGAACGAACGAACGAACGAACAACGAACAAAAAACAATACAGAATACAGAATACAGAATACAGAATACAGAATACATAATACAGAATACAGAATACAGAATACAGAATACAGAATACAGAATACAGAATACAGAATACAGAATACAGAATACAGAATACAGAATACAGAATACAGAATACAGAATACAGAATACAGAATACTGAATACAGAATAAGTAATAAGTAATAAGTAATAAGTAATACGTAATACGTAATACGTAATACGTAATACGTAATACGTAATACATAATACATAATACATAATAAATAATAAACAAAAAAGTAATACAAATAATAATTATTATAAAATAATAGATAATAAAAAAACAAAATAATAATAAATCAATAAAACAATACATATATAGATAAATAAATACAGATAAATAAATACAGACAAATAAACAGATATATAAATATTTAAAAATACAGATAAATAAATGTTATTAGCAAGACAATGTGCTAATATAAAAGTACTCTATACTAAAATATGATTATATGACAACACATACATGAAGGCGCGTAAGAGATTAAAATTCACCACGGACTAATGCGCATCAGCTTGCATGTCATCACCATCACAGCAGATACGTGCACCAGACTACGAACCCTACCAGACACTTGCACGCCCTACCAGCATTCATTCTACGTACGCTGTATTCCACTGTGGAATGCACTTACTGAGGAAGCTGTCACCGCATCTACCACTGAAGTGTTCCAGAGAGCCGCCATCCCAGTCATTCAGTTAATGACATTATAGTAGATTGTTTTAATATTAATAATTTAATGTACTAATAATGTTATTGATCTATTTATTATAATATTTTATTAATTAATTTATTATTTTAGCCCAGTGTTGTATCCTTTATATTGCATGACCGTGATATTTAGTTATTTATTTATCTATTTATTATTATTATTTGTATCGTTTTAATGTACATTTAATGTACAGTTAACTGTATTTATCTATTTGGTATATTTATTTTATTAACTTATTACTTTAGCTTACAGTCACGTTACAAGCGCAGGATGGTGAAACATCACTTTTTAGCATTAATTCTGGTTTGAAGTCTTGAAGTCTCCAAGTAAGATATCTTAATAAAATTACAATAAAATGTCACTTTAAGATTGTGATTCATGACCCAACAATCTACTAAATTGAAGGGTCATTACATGGTTTCAAATTTACATGGTTTTAATTCGATAAGCAGGTTGTTCCGGTGGCATATGCTGGTATAAAAGATGGACATTTGCCCAGAAGCCTTCACTCTTGGAATAACACATGCCAAGTTGCTGGCTCTTGTGGGGGTATCTATGATGTATCAATTCAACATTTATTCTTAAACATTCTGGTGGCCGTTCATTTGTAATATTGAACATATGGCCCAGTTTTGGCTGTTTTACTCTATAATTTACAGGGAGTAAACCAACGGTCTTAAATTCATTAGCTCCAACATGGAACATGGTGGTGGTGTAAGTGCTGTGGGCTAGGGCAGGGTAAATATGTATATAATTGTTTAAGGTGTAAGTACTGTGGACAAGGGCAGGGTAAAGATATATGTACCATTTTAAGGTTGTGCTGTAAGTGCTGTGGGGAAGAGCAGGCTAATTGGTGTTGTGGTTAGGTTAAGTTAATGTTGTAGTAGTCACAGAGACAGGCTAAACACTAAACACAACATGTCAGTTTTACATTTTTTATATGTTCTTTCAAAGTTTGTTCTGTGATATCGTGCGTGTGTTTCAGTGCCTTGTCCCTATGGGTCCTACCAAGATGGCGGCGAGTGTGTTCCATGTCCGGTCGGCGAGTACCAGGATGAAACAGGAAAGTCACAGTGCAAGGCTTGTGGTGATGTCAAGTCAACATCAGCAGTTGGCAGCCGCTACGTCAACAAGTGTATAAGTATGTGTCAAATGTATTAATCAGCTGTTGTATAAGTATGTCACTAACGTATTAATCAGCTGCTATATAAGTACGTCACAAACATATTAATCAGCTGTTCAATATCTATATGTCATAAACTGCAGTGGATTATTTTCAGTTGGTGGCCACCGTGTGGTCTAAATTTACAAATATCTGCCGTTGACAGCAATTCAGCAATAACTAGGTTAAAGAATATCAAAGAAAATCTATAGCACATGTCTTCTGACAATTTTTGTGAAACAAACATGGACATATAATACAAAGATACTTCAAGAACACCACAAAATGAAATTATTCACTAAATAAAATTGTAATAGATAAATATGTTAATGACATTATGCATAATCATGTCAACATTTTGTAAGCACACACATCATGATTGTGAGAGTTCTTGCATACACTAGTATTTTAACACACACACACACATATATATATATATATATATATATATATATATATATATATATATATATATATATATATATATATGTAACCTGTATTTATAGATGAGTCACTTGACTGAATACTTCGTTTGCCCGGCAGTATGCCATATATGAGGTTACATCTGTTTAGACAAATGCAGGGTCTACCACATGGTATCAAGCACTGGTCTGCCACCATGTCGCCAGTGTGTGGCTGACACATATGCTGTCAGTGACACAGAGTGTAGGAGTTGCCAAGGTGGTACAAAAACACATGGTCCTGGCTGGTGGCGGCAGGATGACTGCAAAGGTACCGTATACGCACCACAGTTACATACATGCACAACCGTATGTACTTAAATGCATGATGTGGATGCACACACGTGCATGCATGTTTCCAGCATGCACGTAGACAAATGTACAAATACACACATACTGCATACGAACGCGCGCACGCACGCAATCACGCACACACCCACACACTCACACACCCACACACCCACACACCCATACACGCACACACAAACACATTTTCGTAACGTCACTGTTTTATAACATATTTCACAGACCTGATTATACCTATTTGTTATGTCTGATGTTTAGTCGAATCACAATATGTTATTTTTGCAATGATTGATAACTTGATATACACACACATACATACATTCATGCATGCATGCACGCATGCACACAAACCATAAACACACACACAAACACCATATATACGCGCACACGCGCGCACGTGCGTATACACAAACATACACGCACACACCACACACACACACACACACACACACACACACACACACACACACACACACACACACACACACACACACACACACACACACACACACACACACACACACACAAACACTGTCTTCACATCAATGTTTTATAACATAATTCAGTTCTGATTTTTGCAATGATTGATATCTTGATCATAACATATTGCAACAACTGAGTTGCAGGAAACTTACTTAAGATCTTGATATAATGTATGAAACATGTCATGGTAATTAACTTAGCCTACTAGAGTTGTGAATTTCAGTATATTTATTTGAAAATCCACCAGCAAATGGGTTGACCTGTAGCAGAATAATATTTAAACTGAAAGTAAACTTACTTGACCAAAGAACAATTTGAGCATGGTAATTATGGCTATGAATAATAAGTGTGAATCATGGGAAGATGCTTGTGTTTGTGGATATGTTTCACTTAAGAATCTACTCTAAATGTGCAGGACGTTTATAATGGTAATGTTAATTGACATGTCTGTTGTATTCTTTTTAAAGGTAATTGTTTTCATATTTAGCTTTACTATTGTATTGACTTATTTATACTTCGACAATTTTGCTTTTAATTATAAAACAGTTTATATATTTACTTGTATTATTTTATTCTAGAATTGCATGTATAGTGTATAGTGTATAAAAACCTGTATTTACCAAAAGCCTTTTCAGGTAGGAGTGTATCTGAGTGATTGCCTATTGCAAATCGTGATCCAATGAGTGACATAAAGTCACCATCATAAACATCACACTTTCACTGTATACAGTGTGCCCGAATTCGTTATTACTAAATTAAAATGTGCCTCTCATTCTGCAGATGCCTGCCCTGCTGGATCGTACTCTGACTCTGGTTTCGAACCTTGCACCAAATGTCCAAAACATTTCTACCAGTCTTCAACAGGCCAGGCAACCTGCACGGAATGTTCAAACACAAAGTATACAGAACAGAAAGGAGCCAGAACAGAGGCTGAATGTAAAGATGGAGGTAACTATGTGTTTAAGGTATAAACTATTTGTTGTTAAAATAAATGCAGTATACCTTTTATGAGAAGTATATACTATGTTGAAAACAACATTGCAGCACAGTATGCTGAATAGCGTAATGGTAAAGCAAACATTTTATAAACAATAAAATCTCACTAGGTTTAATGATTGTCAGTTTCACCATTCCAAGTTATAGACATATGTTTCCTATTCAGTTTAAAATTGCAAAATGTAAACTGTAAAAATAATCTATACATTTATTTATTCTTATAATGAACACAAAAGTTATCAACATTATTTTCATAAATTAACATTGAGGAGGTTGATTGGTTGGCCTCATTTCAAGAAGCAGCAGGTGATAATGTATCTTTCGCCAGTTGTTCATCATTGCTGTGTCTTAAACCCAACTTGCAGACTTGCCCAGTCACATAAATATTGTATTGAAGTGTGATTTACTTTTTGAGTAGCGTACAAGTGTTATACTAACCCATGCAAGAATGGAGGAGCTTGCAGCATAAAGTACCACAGAGTTGTCTGCGATTGTGCAATGGGTACGTTTAATGTGTTTACTGTGATCATAATGGTACTGCAATAGTAAACAATGCAGCAGTTAGCAGATTCAGTGAGAGGCATTGACTTGATAGATTAAATGTGTCAAGAATATTTTTGCGTTTCCACTACATAGTTTATTATTTGATTACTATATTATTTATTGTATTTTTATTCAAAAATGTCAGTTCTCAAATAGTGCAGTATCCATTCCTTAGGACTACTGAGATTTCACTTTACTGCCTGGCATACATGGGCAGTTGGAAACCATCTCAACTTCTCTAAGGTGGCTAATGTGCTAGCAATATTATATATTTATCTTAATAGGAGTCTCCTGACCTTATCTATTACTTACATTATTCAGTCTATGTGTGTTTATTTATAGGCCAAATTAATTTATTCTGAATTTTGGGAAGCACTCAACCATGCTGCTAACATTGCATTAAGACTTTTAGAACAAAGATAGCAATCACTGTCCATGGCCTGACACATTGATACAGCAGAATGAAGTGGAACAACTTAGAATAAAAGAACTTGCTCGTAGTTAGAGCGAAAACCATGCTCACAGTTTACAACATCGGCACACGATTCCAACCCCGGCTTTGTCATATGATAATCCAATACATTAGACACTGCACATCACAGTGAGGCAGTGGCTGTAATGTATTTACTATGTTTGAGTTCACATTTATTAAAGTTGTAGGATTGTGAAATATCAGTGTGTATTCTTGAAGACAGTTTTGTTGTTAATGGCAAGCAGATTGCTGCTTAGTATCATAATTAACATTAGTCATTTAGCATCATACACGTGGTCAAGTGATGTTGCATGTGTTGACCCAAGTATTTGTTCTGTCCTTGCAGGCTACACAGGTGACCGTTGTGACACAATGATCAACTTGTGTGAGTCGGGTCCTTGTTATAATGGTGGCACATGCAACAAAGAACTTAATGGATACAGGTGTACATGTCCTGTAGGTTCGTACGTTATATGCAATATACCCATGTATTCACTTAATCACAGGCAGTCATGTAATCCGTATGAACATGTAAATTTAATTATTCTAGTTCAGAAATAGTCAAAAATCATAATACTACTACACGGTACATACCAATAACTTGAATAATAGTACATGGTGTATAGCAATAACTTGAACAATACTACATGTTGGATAACAATAACTTGATTAATACAACATGATGTATAATAATAACTTGAATAATACTACATGTTGGATAACACTTCCTTGAATAATACTACATGTCGGATAACAATAACTTGAATAATACTACATGATGGTGGATAACAATAACTTGAGTAATACTACATGGTGAATCACAATAACTTGACTAATATTACATGGTCTATAACAATAACTTGAACAATACTACATGGTGGATAACAATAACTTGAATAACTTTACATGTTGGATAACAATAACTTGTATAATATAACATGATGCATAATAATAACTTGAATAATACTACATGTAAGATAACAATTCCTTGAATAATACTACATGTTAGACAACAATAAATTGAATAATACTACATGATGGATAACAATAAGTTGAATAATACTACATGATGGATAACAATAACTTGAATAATACTACATGGTGGATAACAATAACTTGACTAATACTACATGGTGGATACAAATAACTTGAATAATACTACATGGTAACAATAGTAAGCAACATACTACATGAATTCTGTACATTTTTCATAATTATGTGAATTTGTATTGTCCCGATCTAATGGAAATATTAATGTATAATAATCCATTTCGGTCACAAAAGGTTCATTTACAGCACTAGTAATCTTATATGGTTCATCTACCTAGGTATTTTGTGCTGATATTGCTGTGTTTGTCTGTTCAGATTACTCTGGCAGTCGGTGTGAGTCAGATCCAGATGACTGTGCATTTATTACTTGTGAGAATGGAGGCAAATGTCAGGATCTATTTAACGACTACAAGTGTTTGATACGCATCAAATAAAAATGTAAAACAAAAAGAACGAATTCGACATTCGACACTTTATACAACGCCAGTGGACTTTTTCGAATATCTGTGCCTTTGCCGTGCTTTCTAGATGCCCAGTTGTGACGTCAGACAGGACATAAAAATACTGGCACCAGGCACTCTGTTTCTTTACATTAAGAGCATGTTTATAAGAATAATTCTGGGTCGAAAAGAGTGTCGAAATTAATTGTGCGATAGTCCATGTACCACAAGCACCGGTCATCATAGGGAATATACATTTATCTTAAGATTTCTTACGAAAAACATTTTCTTTTAAAATTGACGCCAAGTCTTGCGCCGCCCAAGTGTTTCGCGAACGTCTGTCAAAGCTCCGAGATCGCGTCCGTCTTAGGCTTGTTTTTGTAATTGTATAAATTGCAGCCGCCGTGACATAATCAACACCAGGACACATACATTACAAACAGATAGCATGTATTTAATGTCAGAAATAAATGTTGTGTAAACCACAAATAATCATTCCTTTGCCGATCTGTGATGGAAGATTTATATATTTAACATAACTCTTTAAATCCGGGAGTAAAATCACGATTGTATCTTGGCTCAAATGATAGACGCATTCGCTAGGAGTGTTCACTTTTGCAGTTGGAAAGACACCGGTTCGAACGCCACAAGAAACAACTGATATTTGTTTTTACTGTTTTGTTTGATTTCTTCATAAATAATTATATTTCGAATAATAAAACAATGATGTAGACAACTGTTTGTATTAGTTTTATTTGTATAGTAATTATTCATACGCCACGACATTTAAAATATGTCAGTTGTATATAATGACGATGACAATTTGTGTTTACTTGTAGTAACAATAATTTAGAAATATACACCATTGTTATAATTATACAATTACAATAGTTTCATTTTCATTGCGAATAAATAATTACAACAACAATAAAAATCACAACAAATATATAATTCTTTGATTCAAAATGTTTCGGTTTATAATCATTATTTAGTGTGAAAATAAACAAACGTATACAAAATAATGGTTTCGTGTCAAGTTCAAACCGTTGTCCATCAGGTTGTAAAAGCGAACGCACCCAACGAACGCGTTTACCAACTGAGTTATGCAGACCAGCGGGATTCGGATTCCGGATTTAAATTGCTACGTTACATTTGCAACTCCTCTTTCATATGTAGGCATACTAGGGATATAAATGTATTATATAACCTTTCTGTTTCAACTTATATGTTTGCTATGTATGTGTCCTTGTGTGGATTATCTTCCGGGAGGTGCAATCGATACAATTACTCAGAAAACGACCCGAAGGCGAACACAATGCTCAGTCAGGCCTCATCAATTCCTCTGGCTTAAATTGTTTAACAACGTTTTATTCGTGTAGAACCGTAACATAAATATTTGTTCCCTATGGTGACTAGTGTTTGTATTACATCCGAATATCGCGCCGTAATTTGTCATGACACTATTTTCGACCCAACAACTATCCTTGGAAACATGGTCTGAATACATATGCCTGATGTAAGTATGTGTCATCCTTGATGCCACGATACCGCATGATCGCCTTGCTAATTAACCTTCAGCTTTCCGCGGGAATCGCTATGCTGATGGGTTTAAGACCGAGTTTATACTACAAATGTACTTTTCTTTGTGGGATGTTGTCAAATGCATACTTAATCTTTATGTATACATGGAAAACGAATTTGTGTAAAGCCTTGTTTTTGTTACATTTAAGTTAATTCATATTAATTTTTCTAAATAGTAATGAAGTACACTAGAAATACATTGACATTATGTTTGTGTCTAACAGGTGTGCTGAAACACAAGACATTTGTAAAGATAAGCCGTGCGATAACGGTGGAACCTGCAAAAAGATTAACAACCAATTAAGACAGTGTATCTGCAAGGAAGGCTTTTCGGGTGAAACTTGTAGTTACAATGACGGTATGTATTTTGTGCCATAATAGGTTGTGTATTAAATTCATAATCATAAATTCATAATCATACCTGTATGCAAAGCTAATTGGTGTAACCATATGTCATTTGTAAAGCAGACCATGGGTCTCTGTTTGTGTTTGTCCAGCATACCCCAGTTTCACATGTATGGGGCAACACGTTACCGTCTATCCCAACTCACTTAAAATGAATACCGACATGCCCACCCACCCATGACCACAGTTCATTAGTAGCGGGCAATTGAGCAAAACTATTCACAGAAAGCGTCAAAGTTAGACAGTAAGAGAGCAAAAACACATTATTAAAGAGACATGAACCAAAATCCCCTACATAATATCCATATATAGTCGGCCACCAAATGCATTACACTACGTGTCCCAAAGCTATTGATAAAGTCCAAACATAGTCACTTATTCTAATGAAACAATAATTAAATATTTCTACCTTAGCATAGTTGATTTAGTGTTGGGCCTTCAACCAGTAACTTCACATCATGTAACGTTACTGTTTATTTCAATTTATGACTTCACTGCAGGAAGCGGCATTTATCAAGTGCAAAGACGACTAGATTAATTAGTTTAACTATATTAATTATTTTGGTTACAATGACGTTTAGAGCAGTGGCAATCGCATGCAGGTAAGTCGAAAGGGTGAAGGGAGATAGACACATATCACGTAAACGTAATGGATATTTGTTCAGCTCATGTATTACCCCGGTATACATGATGCACCAGAGATGATGGCATTAACAGTGAAACAACAGGAGACGGTCCAAGTTTGAGAAAGACAACCTAGTAAGAAGAATCATGGGAATTAAGAGAGTTGATAAGAATGAATGAAATGAGGGTGGAGTTTGGAGTGAAGGAGAACGTTTTAAGAAGAAATGGGAGATGACAAATTGGCAAAGAGAACAAATGCTTAGAAAGTGGAAGGGAAATAAAAGGAGGCGATGAAGATCGAAATTGCGATGGGGTTGCAATAAGTGACCTAGAAAGAGTGGGATAATAATGGAGAAAAAGAGCAACAGATAGTTCTAAGGAATGTGAGACTGCTTATAGAGAACGTAGTGAGAAGAAAAAGGACAATGGACATGGAAATCATGATCAATTACCCCTGACGACATTGATGCCAAGAAAAGAGCAATAACAAAATGCTCCTTGACCTTAGTCTAGTAATCAGGCAACTGGTATCCTGTCATTGTCCATTAACCATCACGCACATTGAGAATTAACGTTGCTCTGTCACGTATTGGGCTGCAGCCAAAGACGTAAGTGGAGAATTCCTAATTGAATCATATTTGAATTATGACAAATCTATTTGGGAAAGGGTAGGATTTGGAATGAAAGTATTACACAGACACGCTTATTCCCTCCGCACTTTTTGACAGTATGAATCAAGGCAGACACTTATTGGTTCTCTGTTTCCCATCACCCGAAATGTCCGGGATTATGGTGCCTTGCAAAACCGTTACAATGAAATCGAGCGTAGAATATAACACTGTTGTTTCAGACGAGTGTGCATCCACTCCGTGTCTGTACGGAGGCACGTGTGTGGACGGGGACAACGGATTCACATGTAAGTGTCCTGCGGGACTCACCGGCACTGATTGTAGCGTGAGGGAGGACGTCTGTGACTCGAAGCCTTGTGGAAATACTGGAATCTGCTTCGATGGTCTACTCAACAACCCTGTCTGTGTGTGCAATCACGGCTATGAAGCAGGTACAGCCTTCCTGTATATTTGTTGGTGTCAGGCCTCTATGCAGGATCACATTTTTGCCAGTTACAAATTGTGGATAGACATGCATATTAACTGTCGTACACATAAGCCAGTCAATAAGTGTATCATAGCCTAAAATAAACTATAAACACACATGTGACACCCATTTCCAGCCGTAATTTACAATATACTCAATATGTGTGATTTAAGAAGACCTTTTTGCTACTTCAGGTTTTACCTGTCCAGTGATATGTGATATTTTTAAATATTTTCCAAATATACTTTGAAATAAATGTGTATTATCTCACATATAGTCAAGTTGCCAAAATGATGACCCTGCAATGTTAATAACTACACTTTTGTTATGGAAATGTATTTTATATAGTTAGGAGAGCAAAATTAGCTTGGTTGCACCTTGTGCAACCTTGAGCATTTCTCAAAATTCAAGATGGCGGTCTCGGCCATCTTGAATTTCAGCAAATATTCAACCTTTGACCTCAACGACATAGAGGGTCGTGTAATACCTCTTTTTAAGGGATTTCCAGGACGAGGAGTCCATTTCTGGAGTTATGTTTTGGATACGGTGTCAAATTCAAGGTCACATCATAGACCAAAAGTCAAATTTACTTGTACAACCTTTAGCATTTCTCAGTATTCGAGATGCATGTATATATTAAGGAAATAAAACATATGTGAATTTGAATTTATTTATCAGCCTTTTCGATATGCATGTATATTATAACAAGGAAATAAAGAGTATATTTATTCGTCATCGACACTTGGCCCCCCTTCATCGTCTTCGATATCCATCTGCTTGCTGATGAAAGGACTACACCACATGTCTCCTCCCTCGCATTTGCAGTAGTCCGTGCATGAAAGGCCTGCGCTGTTGCAGCTGCAGCGTGTGCCACTGCATGCCTTGATCTCTGCAGTGCAGCTACAGCTAACGACATCCAATAGTGCTTGGGGAGCAACTGGCGCTGTTGAGACGACCGGTTTGATGGCGGAGCCTTCGATGTTCCAACCAAAATTGGCAATATTTCGAGCCTCTTCAGGTGGATCACGTTGGCCCGCGGCCTTCCACAGTAGCACCTGAAGATGAGCTCGGAGCACATGCAGCTGCAGGTTGGCATCAGTCGGTGGAAGTTTCTTCAGTGGCGGAGGTTTCTTATGTCCACGGTAGAAGTGAGCACGTGCGTCATTCATTGCTGTACATCCCTTCTGTCCGTAGAGGGGCAAGAAGAATGTGTGTGCTGTCTCCTGGAGCTCAGCGTCGGTCGCGCCAGGCTGACCGAGCACTTGATCGAGACCTGGTATATCTATCTCTAGGAGCTTGAGCGCTGCCTTTTTTCCTTTTACAAAGGGGTACGACACTGTATCGCAATCTGAAAGTGCGTGGATACCGAGAAGTTGACTGCACTTTCTGGGGCCTAACCGCTGAACAGTTTCGTTGATGTCCAATACATCGCCATTTCACTTTTCCATTTGAATCTTGGCAACAACTTGCATCCTTGATGTCCAGTACACAAAGAGAACGAAGACGTCGGTATCATCACTGAGGATTCGGATGGTTTGGGCGCCTTCTGCCACCGCTTTCAGCATGTAGCTGCAGAGGGTGATGTCTGCCTCATCATGGGTAACGACACAGTCCAACATGTTGACAAGTTGGATGTTGTGTGGAAGGGGAGAGCTGCATAGAATGTTGTTAAGCAGATTCGTGTTCTTGGTATTATGAAGAATAACTTCTCGGCATGGAAGGAGGGTGTTTGGGGTTAGACGAACGCCCTTGGCTCTTCCTCTTCTCGTCCGCTCGTGGTCCTTTGCGCTGGGAGCATCTTGGTCATATATGTCGAACAGAATGATTTGTTTGAAGAGAGGAGGATAGTGGGCCAGTTCGAGTGCCGAAGCTTGCAGCCAGGTCTCCTGCAGTCCCGGAAACTGGCCAGACGACGTGGTACAGAAGCTGGCCGGCATCTACCAGCACCACGTTTGGAGCACATGGAGTCATGACAGAGACACTGAGAGACTTGACGAGCACGGCATTGTCACCCTTCCTCAAGCAGCCGTACTCATCGATCAGGCCCTGAGGGACTAGACTCAGTTCAAACTGGAAGACATCGGCTATATCAATGCTGCACTGCTGCCCCACGACTACCAGCCGACTGAACAGCGTCTCGATGTCGTAGATGGCCTTCCCTTGACAGTGACTGCCTTCTTGAGCAACTCCATTGTTTTGACTTTCTTCTTTATTGTCTTGTGGAATTCACTGCTTAGCGAAGCGGATAACTGCCCTCTCTGCACACTCCCGATGGCCAACGCGTTCTGAACATTCACTGTGTCTGGCGCCACTTGGCCATTGCAGATGTTATAGACGCCTGGTTGCTGGTCATTGAGGGGGTGACTGTACTTATTCAGCTCCACCGCGATCTTCTTCCGATCGGCCTCGTCCAGTCTCCTTCTTCCCTCTCCTTCCTCCTTGTGCTTATTCTTCTCCTCCCCATCTACTTCACCGTGTGGCTTCTGCTCCTCCCCAGCTTCATTGTACATATGTTCCATGGCGATGTCAAGGTGGGCGCACACACTGAAACTATTCACCCACACAACCCCTTGCTCGGGGCTCGTTGAAATGCCCTTCGTACCTACAGAACCCTTCCCTCGCTTGATATATGTCTGCTCTCCGAACTGATCTGCTGGCACTGCGGTCCCCCATCCGAGTGCCGACAGACGTGTGCACCTGCCAGTAGGTCCTCCTTGGCACGGTGGGGAAGGTGCTCCATCTGTTGCACATACCAGCTCAGGTAGCGGGCATAATTGTGGTGACCTGCTGCGAAGAAGTATGGCAGCATTGCCTTGAGACAGTGCTGTTGGAGGAGGAAGTCACCGTTCCGCTCTCCGCGCAGGAACATGAGCGACAACAGTGTAGGCTTGACAAAGCAGTCCACCCATAGTCTCCCTATCGGGTGCCCTCTGGCTGTCTCCAGGTAGACATTCAGCTCCTCATATGTATTGGCGCCATTCGAATATAAATTATGCAGCAACACGGCAATGATGAGACGGTATGCCCGTAGAGCATTGGTCCAGGCCTTTTCGTTGACTATGCTGGTGATACCAGCAAACGCTGCGCTGATGAGAATGTCCACTCCTGATGCCTTCATCAGTGTTCCTACACAGCCCAGGAAACTCACGAGAGTGTGCATCATACCCGGGTGAAGTATGACGTTGATCCAGCGCAGAGGATCGTTCCATTGGACTAGGCATGCAGTCTGAGACAGTTGGAGGCCGACTGTGATGTGGGTGTACTGCATCCCAAAACTATTGAGAGCCCTCTCGAGATTCACAAGCGTAGTTAATACAGTGTCGGGGTGAGCAGTTATGGATTGTACTAGTTTCAACGATTTCGAGCAGTGGCACTGTTCTTGAAACCTTATGGCTACGACACAATATCCATGGGACAAACTGTCAAACTCAATATCTTTTTTAATATTGACATTTCCTTAAATAGATCCGGTAAAATGTGATTGCTAAATAAATGCAATTAGTCTGCATTAGCATAAAAGTAAACAGCTGTTAAGCAAACACGCAATATTAATGGTTAAAGTACTAATATATTAAATGTGACACGTTATGGTCAAGACACTCCAGCATGTCAAATTGAAAAACCTGTCAAATGACTGAATAAGTTATTGTAGTGACTTAGCATATTGAGAGGGACTATGGCAAACATACAACAGCAGTCGTTTTTTGTGTTAAGCGGTTCTTGAAAATGAAACACTTGGGACAAGAATATACAACTTACTGTAGAGTAGATGGTCTGTAGAGGTGATTTGTTCCTGGTTTTAGGACAAATTTGACCTTTGACCTCTGATATGACCTTGACTTTGACACTGTATCCAAAAAATTACTCCAGAAATGGACTCCCCGTCATGGAAGTCCCTTAAAAAGAGGTATTACATGACCCTCTATGTCATCGAGATCAAAGGTGGAATATTTGCTGAAATTCAAGATTGCCGAGACCGCCATCTTGAATGTTGAGAAATGCTCAAGGTTGCACAAGGTGCACCCAAGCTAATTTTGCTCTCCTAACTATATAAAATAGATTTCCATAAAAAAAGGTTTACAGTTATTAACATTGCAGGGTCTCCTATAGGAAGTATATGAGCGGCAACTTGACTAATACCAGGTAAGCCTTTATCAATCTTCCTCATTGGTAGAAATGTATGCCATATAGAATTGCAGGTTTATCATTAAAACTGATCATATAATATTATTTGTAACATTTCCATTTAGACTCTGTTGTCAACAGTGGAACACAAATGCAAGATATGAGAAGTAAGTTTTGGATAGTTCTTGATTTTCAGTTAATAAAATGTTTGACATTTGTCAGATATTGCGATTGCAGTTACATGTGTGTATATAACAGTTTGCAAATTCACAGAATGACAGTCATATGTGTTCGCAAACATTCATGTAAGTGTACTTATATTTATTGCATTACTGATTAAATAAGATTATTTTATCTTAATGTAACACATCATGGTTGGTAAAATATCTGCTAGTATGTTTTATATAAATCCTAAATGATATATAAATGATTTCTTTTAAAACATTTAGAACAGCAGACATTTATATTGGGAATTCGTAATTATCTGATAGAAGTTTTCAATTTAGCCATATATATGTGGGCATCCATCACTAGGCCTGTTTATTAATATAGCCCAGCTAAAATATTCTAACGTTACATGTGACTCTCCCATTTTCAGCGGTGTCGGCCAACGGGCCGTGTAAACCGATCAACTACTGTGCCACGTCTGTCTGTAAGAATGGAGCCACGTGCTCCTCCAGTCCGTCTGGCTTCTCCTGCAAGTGTGTGGCCGGCTACACAGGCACCATGTGTCAGCACAATAAGGACGAATGTGCGTCAAGTCCGTGTGTGCATGGAGACTGCACCGATGGAGTCGACGGCTACAGCTGCAAGTGCTCTGATGGCTATGATGGCAAGTGTCCCACTCCTGTCATAACAGGCGGCACCTCCATGTAAGTACGAAATACTTGTATAGACATGTATTGAACCATGATACTATCTAACAGTTATAAAACATGATAAATGTACACTAAACAACATGCACAAAATGTTATTTAATGTCATACATTTTCTTAATCAAAACGCATTATATCCATTTTCAGGTAATCAACATAATCTTGTTGCACGTGCAGCTATACTGAGTGATGTCACACACTATTATAATTACTGTTTTAGATAACAACATTTAATCAATCACATTTTGCATAATAAATATTTGTCACAGTGTGCCTATTAACAAAACTAGTATGTTATCTTTATTCAAATGATGTGTAGACGTATCTTAGGCAAGTGTCACTGTACATAAGAAATATGAATTTTATTTGATATTTCTAAGGGTAAGGGCACCTCCAAGCCTCCCAAAAACCTATATGTTCCCATACGGTAGATTTCTTGTTTTTGGCCGAACAAGCGGTTAGTCATATATTCGTGAAAATGTTCGTCAAGTTGGCAGTATATTATTCCAAACAAATTTCATAATTATACAACTAGCAATGTTCTACTTACTTCTACGTTTCGACCACCTTCGGCGGCCTTCTTCAGGAACGGAACGTTCAGTGGTTGCTGCTCGCTAGATGGCGTGGCGAGCAGACTGTCCCACACGTGACGTAGTCTGTAGCCCCCTCGTCTCTAGTCATAGTTGGTTCCGTCTTCCTAATCCAGATGGCTTCTTTTATCCAACGCGCACACCTGTTCGTCTCTATATCCACCACTTTCGCTCCCTCCCAGTCTATCACACAGTTGTGTCTGTCCGCATGGTCGGTTATGACTGATTGACTCTTCCCATTTTATTGTGGCTCTGATTTTTACCTCTGATGTGGCAGCCTCATAACGGTAATTCTTGCTGTCATTATAGGCACTAATTGTGACAGTGAGATAAACGAATGCACAAATGATCCATGTGACACGACTGGAACAACTCCAAATGGATGTAGGGATCTCCCTAATGGATACAAGTGTTCCTGCAAAGAGGGATTCAGTGGGCATAACTGTGAGGTAGGTACAATCCTAGAGTGATCTTGATCATACAAATTACTTGTTTTGTAACGGACATTCTATTATTGAAGTATTGCTTTCAATATGTTCACCATTGTATATAGACTGATGTATGATCACATTATCTGTATGATCATGTTATCTTTGATAGGAATGTTGATTTTAGGGCTGTCCTTCATGACATGACTGCGTAGGTGCGTCCTTTGAGTAAGCTGAATTATTATATTTCAGCATAACATTGATGAATGTGCCAGCAACCCATGTTACCATGGCGGCACCTGCCGGGACCAGGATAATAAGTTTGTATGCGACTGTCCTTTGGGATGGGAAGGAGCCCGGTGTGAAGTGATCACTGACAACTGTCAGTCAGATTTATGCAAGAATGACGCAAAATGTCACAGCATATTTGCTGACTACTACTGCCAGTAAGTTACTTCATTAGGATATTCCTGTTCAACCATTTAGAAATGGAGCACCAGAAAGAGTCAAGATGTATATATTGTGTTAGATGCATTTTTCATATGAACTTGGACTATTTTGAATGATAAGTTTATAAAATATAAAAATATACACTGATAAATAATGTGTAAATGTGCGCTACATTTTGTTCAAACATACCTTGCACAGCTGCAATGTTAGAAAACAAAACACAAGAAGCTAAATGTAAACACAAGTAGGCGCATCCATATCTGCATGCTTTGTGTTCATAATTGATTCATTCATTCGTTCGCTCGTTCGTTCGTCCGTTCGTCCGCTCCGTCGCTTGCTTGCTTGCTTGCTTGCTTGCTTGCTTGCTTGCTCGCTCACTCACCCACACACTCACTCATTCACGCACGGCTGTGAGATATTTACTTGCCGAACACATATTGAGTGACTCTAACTTCAATTGAACTGATGATATGTTATATACGCTGTATCACTGTAAAGATAACACTATTATCTACACATATGTTAGTAGAAAATCTATTGGTAAATCTTTGGCACACGATCAATAACCACGCACATTGACATGTCTACGTCATGAGTTCTCAGAGTGGAAGTGCATGTTCCACCAGGTGTCAAGGTCGGACATATGGAAAGAACTGCAATCATAAAACAAGAACTTGTGAATTAACCAATCCGTGTGTGGGAGCGTCCAGTCTGTGTCACGAGGTCGACGGTCACGCCACCTGCGAATGTGCATCAAGTATGTATAACACGTATGCGTAATTATTGTTAGAGGCATTAGTAGTTATACTGCAGTGTGATGAATTTCCTAACAACTTGAATGATTTGAAGTATGACAATCACATACGAGATGACATGACGTACTATATTATATTTGTTCGTGTTGCTATTTTAACATACAATTTGCTACAGAAAAAGAAAACCATAACCACCCTAGTTGACTACGACAGACATGTACAACGTTTATCTCTAGATCAGTTGTTTTATATGTAAACGTGTAACCAATTATTGCCAGTGCGCTAACTGTGGTGAAATTATAATAACAAAACACTAGTCTATGACAGAATGTTCTCACATGTACATACATGCACCCATGGCCCATGCACGCATGTATACATGCACGTACGCACGCGCATACGTACATGCGTACCCTATCCATGCACGCACGTACGCCCACACAAACCAAGACTCAAACAATTACAATTGCGCGCGCACGCACACACGAATTACACATTGACACACAAATACACACACGTTTACGCACAGACACCTTCACACGCACATGCACACTCACACGCACACGCACACGCACACATATAAACATACACAGACACACAAATACACATACCCAGGTACACACGCATGCACATACACTCACCCGTTAATACCTGTAAATAAGTTACCTGCAATCGGACTGACCGACTATTTTGTTAACAATGTATGTGAACGTTGATTTTTCAGCCAACACCGGCCGTTGGTGTGAGTTAACGGCTGACTATTGCTCTGTGAAAGGACTGTGTAAGAACGGCGGCACCTGTAAACTTGCCTTCAATGGATACTTGTGTCACTGTGCTGATGGTAAGTATTTATAAGCTGATGGATGTTGACAAAGTATGTAATATTTCATGGCATACACTCACTTGATCTTCAATAGATACACGTAAATGTTGATAAACATATGCACAAATGTAATGTAAACTTAATTTCAATGGATTGTCATAGTAAACCTAATGCTTGTCTCGACATTCGTTTCTAAATGGCACGGTAAACTGATATTTAATTATAAACTTATAATCTTAGAATACCCCTCATGGCACTAGTAAATAAATGTTAATCGCGGAAGTAGTAAATTAATGTAAATTTCTGGTGCTTGGGTATCTGTTATTTATTAAAGAACACACAAAAGCCTAGTATTTCTGTGTTATATCCACGCTTTGGGTTGTGTAAGAGAGTACTTGACGGCGTCATTTTTCCAGTCATTTGATCTAAGTCAAACACCTACTTTGAACACTCTGTTAACGTGTGTTGTTGGTTTGCAGGTTTCCAGGGAGACCAGTGTGAGACGCCAGTGAAGGGCTGCAGTGACGTGACGTGTAAGAATGGTGGCTCATGCATCAGCTCTGGAGGACACAACTACTGCGAGTGTCCCGTGGACAAGGAAGGACACGACTGTGACAGAGGTGAGAGCGTGTGTGTGAGTTATGCGTGTCCTGCCAAACATCTTGTCAACATTCGGTCACGACATGCAACAGAAATATGCAAGGCAATTTACGGTTTCATACTTTGCTGTTGTGAATATCGTGGTGATCACATTGACGGCGTTGTTTCGTTGATTGAATGTGAGTTTACTATCAATGATATATATGTATATTACATATATATATATATATATATATATATATATATATATATATATATATATATTCTGATACTTGGCTCTCCCAATCAGACTCCCACACCACCTTTTCGAAACCAACCAACTATTGAAATGTCGACCGATAGTAGGATATTTCAACATTGTCTCCGCGACTGATAGTCGATCGCCGTTTCCTATTTTCAATTATATATATATATATATATATATATATATATATATATATATATATATAATTGAAAATAGGAAACGGCGATCGACTATCAGTCGCGTATATATATATATATATATATATATATATATATATATATATATATATATATATATATATATATATAATTGAAAATAGGAAACGGCGATCGACTATCAGTCGCGGAGACAATGTTGAAATATCCTACTATCGGTCGACATTTCAATAGTTTGACAATGTTCAGTTTACACCACCTTGATCCTCAACATTGTCTGTTCTTGTTTCAGCTGTTGATGATGACTATGACATGTTCTTTTACAACCCTGGCATGGCTGGCTTAGTCAGCCAGGCCTATCCTTTTGTGCTGAAGAGTAACGCTATCACCATTGGCATGTGGGTGAGGCTGGCAAGCAATGAACTCAGTGGAACTGTCTTCTTCACCTTGTATGGATTAAGGTGAATGGAAATGGAAGGTTGTATGCAGCAGTCTGTTTGTAGCGGTGAAGGTTTGCATATCTATAAACAAAATATTTCCTCTCTCCTAATTGCAGTGGTCATGTGATGATTACGTGAAAACCAGATAGGAATGAACACGTAACAATAAATATCAGGCGCTCAGTTGGACACAGTGAATAGTCAACAATCAGTGATAGTGTGGCATACCAGTTACAGCTGCAATGAAATGTAATTTACATGATTTGCCATATAAAATAAGTATGTTTATTAACAACAAACTATGATTTTGATCAAGACTTTTACATATTGAATAGCCTCCACCATTGTTGTTGTGGGTTGTAATTGGTATATATTGAAGCTACCATAACCAGGTAGTCCCTTTAAACTAGATAGTGTACATGGAGATGTTTAATACTCCACATACCTTAATACCAGCGCATTCGTGGGACGAACTGTTTTCCTTGTAGCAAACGACACACCAACTCCAAGCTGACGGAACTAGTCCAAATCTCAGACACGAAAGTGAAAGCAGGTTTCTCTGCTACAACAGAAGAGGAATCGTTTGGTAATTACGTCCTGAAGCCATCCACCTGGTATTTCCTCACAACCACCTGGTCAGCTCACAGTGGCAATTTGGAAGTGCGAAGAAACGGCATACGCATTGCTCTGATAGCCAGTTACGCAAAACGACAGAATCTACCCGAGTAGTATGTATACATTCTGGTATATATGCTATATAAATGTGTGTAAACACGTTGTATATAAACACGTTGTGTTTATATAGATTTACCCACATATCTCACTCTGATGTACAGTATGATGAAAATATTAATATACCTGTACCGTGCTTTATCTAAATGTTCTATGTTAACTATCACGACAGATTTCTCATTTTATTGTTTTGCTCTGCCCAAGGGGCGTTTTCGTATAGCTTTAAATTTATATATAACATTGTTTTGCATTTATATATGAAATACGATGCGGTGTTTTGAACTTCGAATGTATACCTAGCTCAAAAATATGCTAATTGATTTCCACACCGATCACATATTAAGCAAGCATGATTGGTATGCATATGGATACCAGGTTATTTACCTCATTGTTCGCATAGTTAATTTATTTACACTATGCACTTTGACGATTTAGTAATTATCAATGAGTGAATAATTATGTTCAATGTTGCACCTACACGATAATATATATTACTAAATTATTATTTGTCTCAGTAGTATGTTATTTATGAGGTGGCATTAAGATAACTCGCTTAATAACGGTTTGTTCACATTGTTTACACTCTTTAATAACTACCGTTATTATTATGTTGTTTAATATTAAATACGGTTGATCAAATTTCATTGAAATTTCATGTACTGTTACTAAAACGTTGGTTTATTGCGTCATGTTAGAGGTACACGTAGGTCTCAACAATCAACCATGCAACGTTTTTCTTGAAGTAACGTTTGCAGTATTTATGTTCATAGGATATTAAGTGATCGTCACCTTAATGACGGCAGTCTCAGTTCAGTTCGTCGTTGGCTGTGTTTACAGGACGCTACATCAGAACATAATTTATGAATTCAGTTACATTTCTCTCGTTGCAGTGGATGGATTGTACTCGGCTGTCAGTATGACACAGTCAACTACATGTGCAAAGAGGGTGCCGGATTTGACGGCTACCTCAGCCGCGTGGAAATCTGGAATCGCGTGCTGTCATCCTCTGATGAGATACCAACATTGGCAGAAGGACGAACCAAGTCTAAGTCAAATGGCCTCATCCTCAGATGGACAGGCTACTTGTCATATACTGGCATGAGGATCGTGCGTCCAAGCACTGCAGGCGATATTGTCCATGCAACAGGTAAATGTTGACCCTTCTTCGAAAAGGTGGTGTGGGAGTCTGATTGGGAGAGCCAAGTATCAGAATATATATATATATATATATACATATACATATATATATATATATATATATATATATATATATATATATATATATATATATATATATATACATATACATATATATATATATATATATATATATATATATATATATATATGTATATGTGTATCTGTATATGTATATGTATATGTATATGTATATATATATATATATATATATATATATATATATATATATATATATATATATATATATATATATATATATATATATATATATACACATACACACACACATTATTTTTATAGTCTAAGCGATAGCGATTATTTTCTAAAGTCAATGACTTAATAATTTTCCAACATACAATAACCTAAAGCAACATACACGGCAAAATATGTGTCTTTGAAATTCCGTGGATTACGCTCCACTTTTAGACTTATGAATTTGTTTGAAATATTGAGCCCTAAGTTATCCATCCATCTTGACGAATTTAGAAGAAAAAAAATGTAATCAACGAACCAACTTTTTATGTCTCGCTAAGTCGCATGCAAAATTTCTTTTTTCTCAGCACCTCCTCCACGAATCACTTGTCCAGACACGTTCCACGTGACAAACAGCGGCCGTCAGACTCTCGTTTCATGGCCAGAGCCAACGACGACTGGCGATTTGTCAGGACCCGCCCGATCCATCTACCCAAACAGTATGCACGTTGACATTTTAGTTCCAATTTGCGAACATATGTTAGCAGTAAATGTAATTGTTAAGTACATCTAAACTGTAAATCATTATCAGTAATGTCACAACCATCAATGCCAAATGAAAAGGGAATATAAACAGTATTGTTTTATTCCATTTGTTACATGGTGTAATGCATATTTGCAATATATATTTGCTAGACATCATTATCACACTACTATACTAAACAATGCCTTTATATACAGGTCATTATGCAAAAACAAAGTTTATTATTAGTTTATTATTAGTATACGTATCAAAAGATCGGAATCTTTATGAGACAAATACCGTAAACCAATCGTCAACCGACTAACCTCTATCACCATGCAATATGAATTATAACTATATTCTGGATAATTTATAAGATTGCTATTAAAAACAGGTATTACCATTTGCAGAATGGTATTGCTGCCATTCCTTTTGTTTTCCTCTTTTTTGCCAACCACACATTGACATAGTTGTGTAGGTTTGATATGTTGTGTCCTTTCGCCAGACAAAGTGTACCTGTGGGGAGGATACCGCAACACGTACGTTGTGTACGACAAGGACGGCAATGCAGACACGTGCAGCTTTGATGTGTTTGTCAGGAGTGAGTACCAGACATGTATCATGTACGTGACTCTGTGAGTCTTTATTTTGGAAAACAACGTATATTGTAGCTGACACAATGTTGATATTGCGTACAGGAGAAAAACAATTGAAAACATTGTTAAACAAAATACGAATAGTAAACCTAGCTATGGTGCATTTATCCATGATGTATTGTGTCAAGAGTGAGTACCAAATGTGTGTTTTCTAACTCTTGTTGATGAGGCAAATCAGATAATAGTTTCTTTTTATACAACATTGCATTAACAAGTCACTGAGTATTAATCATTATAAATTCAGACCTCGCCCATGAAAATAACACCAACCGCTATTACATCCGGATAATATATTTAAACATCACGTGTTACAAACAAAGCAATGTGATTTATTTCTGCAGAGTCTGACTGTACTATCGATTGTCGACTGGCAAGAACGTCTGGCGCTGAAGGTGCAAACAGCTGCACCAGTGACAGCCCTGTGACCCCGCCCAATTCCTGGCCACACGCGACCTTTGACACGACGTGTCGTCCGTCTCACACGTATTCTGTGCCTGTGCCGTCCGCCTACACTTGTGGTCCGAATGGAAGATGGAACGTGTGGGACACGATGCGACCATTCCCTTGGCCGAAATGCACTCGTGAGTGTGTGATTTTGTGACACATACTTTGCATAGACATCACAGGAACTATTGCCTAGCGACCCGTTCCGTCGAGCCATCAAACAATATTATGGTTAGAGCACAAGTAAACAGAGCACTAATACATTATAATACTTATACGGCTCACGTCCAGACGCCAACGGTTTCGCTGTAAAACATACGCAATGTACTTATTTAAGTGATTACTGTATGCATACAATTTAGCATGCCTGTACAATTCCGCCCAGATAGTATGTTTCAGAGACTACTACATATATGTAAACACTGTAGGCCAAACACTGGTATGATATTGATGGTGACGAAACCATTTAAAGGTAAAGTGGACATAAATGGGAGAAGAGCGACGGCCCACATTCGAGGATGTTTGCAGCAGAGTTTTCTATCTCAACCCATATGCAAACTTATGACACGCAAATCATTGGAAATGCCGATAGAAACCTCCCTTTGTCATACAAACGTAACATAGTTGGATTTGTTTCAAAAGTAGGAAACAAAAAGTACACACAATGGAAAATGTTGTTTATGTTTTATGTTTCCTATTCCTCTGAGACGTTATTGGTGAATATATGTGTTGCTATAAAATATGGACATATCATAAATTAAAACATCAGAGACAATATTATAGCAGATTCATTCACTAAAGTACAGTAGTTTTCATAATGTTGTTCCACAGTAACCGTCCTCATAACACATTTGGCTTAGCCACCTATTTTCTAAGTTAATGTATGTGAGTTACTTAAATTATTGTTATATCTTGGAATATACTTCGAATGACTGGGCAAATCCTTTACTTTAATCTGGTGGCTATTTCGATTCAAGTAATATGGTTAATACAATTGAAGCAAATATAGTTTGTAGCAGCCAGATAAATGTTTACATAAACATATGCGTGTTTTGAGTGGTCAAGCGTATTTGAGCACTGCTGTTGATTCATTCTTCACAAAGGTCATCGTGATATATGCAGTAAATGTGACTGATTTTATGTATGTCATACAGAAATGAAGCCAGAGAAAGTGCAACTGAAACTGACTGTCACATACAAGCAACTGAAGCCATGCTCGTCTGTGAAAGATGCCATTGCGGGAGAGATCAGGATTTGGTTTGCAAACCTCAATAAGAGATGGGGTACAAGTGCACAAAGTACGTCTAAAGGTTTTTGTAGCAGCGACGATTGTAATGAAATCAAGATTGATGTGAAATGTGGACCACCAGGGCAAAGGAGGCGCCGGGCACCCGAGGAAGGTGTAGCGGCTGTCACTGTTGATGGTGTGTCGTAAGTATCGTTTTGGTTCTGAAATTCTGTTTTGTCATCATGTAAACTAAACCTTTCAATTTGGTCAAATTTATCATGTCCATGTGATCATTTATTGCTTTGAGAATGTTTCTTTTTTTCTGTGTTGATATACCGAGCGACAGTTGAAGAAAAGGCCGACGTGATCTCAAAATATATCGACAGCGTGTACATATATATATATATATATATATATATATATATATATATATATATATATATATATATATATATATATATATATATAAATATATATATATATATATATATATATTTATACATATGTATATATATATAATATATATATATATATATATATATATATATATATATATATATATATATATATATATATATGTATATATATACGCTGTTTACACACACACTTATATATATATATATAATATATATATATATATATATATATATATATATATATATATATATATATATACATATACATATATTTGTTTCTTTGTATCTGTATATATATATATATATATATATATATATATATATATATATATATATATATACGCGCATATGTAGATGCGTTTCATATACAGATGTATGTAACGAAATACCATTAACACCTATCCATGACAAACAAAGTCGTGTAGTGAAATATTTCCAGTATACACTTTTCAAGTTCTGCTTTTTACGACGTACTGGACCGTCATCTATTTAAATAGGTGTTCAGCAATTGGTGTGCTATATTTATTCATGCCCCTTCCTTAGTAACTTTGGGCGTCGCTCTCAATATTCTTTCATCTTATATACGCTCCACTTTGCTCTTTGTATCTGTATATGCACGCCAGATATTTCTGCTTGCCCACTTCCGTTTTTCAAGTGTGTTCCAATGTATATATTGTCTTGTGCTATTGATGGTTAGCTTTCATAGGGCATGCCCAATTCAGCGCCCTGTTTTCATGCTAGCCTGCACTGCAACCAGTTCATGACTAATTATTCCCCACAGCGCCTTGTTTCTGATTTGTTTTTCCATATTTGTCCCTAAACCATGTATTAGTTGTATAAAGCAATATTTAATTATAACTGTCGTAATTATCTATTAAATGTATGACCATAAATTATTGTTAACGCGTACACATGAATATCATTAAAACATGCAGAACTTTGTTATTTGACTTTGCCACTGCAGTAGGGCATTGTTATACATATGGATGTGTAAATATAAAATGTGTTTGGTCTGTTCCAGGTCCATCTTGCATGGTCCAAATGGCCAGAGTCTTTCACCTGAAGACGTTGTGAAGGCTGAAGCTCTGGACAGTCCAAGTGGACTGGATTTCTCCGGTGATACGTACCCTGTAAATATCCTTTGTCTTTGGCTACTTAGTAGCATTATGGCCACTGTGATTTTGTTATCATTGAATTGCAATGTTCCAGTTCTTTAATTTGTACTTGTTTCTTGAATGTAGTTGTCATAGATTATTTCATGTCGTAGATTGTAAATTTGGTGGGTCTTACTTCATCATATATAATTTGTGCTTCAAAGATTAGTTAGATTAAATAACATATGTTATAAATGTTACCATCCAGCCATTCTGTTTCAGAACCAAATTCCGAACGCCTCGCCCGATCTTGCAACTTTGGATGTGAAGACAAATATAATCTGCCTGGAAGGCCAGATTGATCTCAGTGGACAGTGTGGTGAGTCACAGAGATATGTCGTAAATTACAAATCGTATTCTTAGTATATTGAATATACCCTAGAGTATTATTTGTACACACAATCAGTGTACTATGAAATCGTATTGAGAATTTGCCTAACTCTATTACTCAGGAATACTAAACGTGTTCACGTGTTAATTTGTTGATAGTGTTCGACACCACTGTTACGTTAGGGAAGGATATGAATCTACCTTGCCTTGTGGAGAGTGTCAATAACAAAGTAACTTTACATCTTGTATGTTTTATGGATTTAATTGTCCATGTTGTCTGAGCTGCTAACATATTATTAATTGTAGTTGACTGCGCCGAGGGGACGCACTACAAGAGTGATATCTGTGAACCATGTCCAGTTGGCCAGTATCAAGACCAACCCAAGCAGACAACTTATAAGAGTTGTCGATCTGATTTCACAACAGAGAACATAGGAACCGTCAGCGCAGACCTGTGCTACAGTAAGACGCCTTATGTTGATTAATTCAACAAATTGTACATTACGTTATATAACATTTGAATTTGTTTCAGAATTGTAGTTCATTTTATTAATAAAAGAATGATGCTGTAATGCTGATAGCAAATATCAAAGGAATAGGTGCATATTTTTTTTTACAAATAACGTCAGTACATATGAAATATATGCCTACTATTTGTGAACCGAAACACCAGCAGTACGAATATAATAGCCTGAAGTGCTACTAACTGGCTGCAATACCAACTTTATTATTCACTGAAACAAACCTCTAACTGGACCTTTATCTAATGTGTACGGATGTAGCCATAAACGGGTATGCATATATGAATATGAAGGACTGGTACGCTTAATTGTGTGCATCTAGTTAATTACACTACGTATTTGTTTCTTCAGAAAGATGCACTTTGGGCAACTATTACGACCACACAACCTCGCGATGTGAGCCGTGTGAGAAGGGTTTCTACCAGGACGAGGAGGCTCAGTTCACTTGTAAGCCCTGCCCCGTCACCAAGAGCACTGACGGCACTGGTTCTTCCAGCCAGGCTGAATGTATAGGTGAGTGCCATCAATATCAGCAGCTAGTTCCACTTGGTACGTGTGTTCTAGTTGTGTCCAACACTCTGCAAGTTTCTATTGTCTGACTAGTTTGTAATAATGCTAATTTATAATTATTACTAATCTGTAATAATAAATAAATTATTATGGTTATGGTCATGGTTATGCATATATCGCGGTTGCCACGCTGGCATTGAGATTGGCTACTGTCAAGGTGCTAGACTATAAGGGAAAATATAAGCCATTCGGATTAAAAGATGGTTGACACCATTCTAATTCCAGGTGCGACGTATACACTGGTAAACAGCGTTGCAAACG